>CM065132.1:5847500-6230000 GCA_033026305.1 Cirrhinus molitorella
AATAGTTTAATTTATATTACCCTGTTTAAAAGTTCATATACACTTGATTCTTAAAATTGTGCTGTCATTGTTAAAAGGAGTCCCTTGTTTGTCCTGAACAGTTAAACTGTCTGCTGTTTTTCAGGAAAAACCTTCTGGTCCCACAAATGCTTTGGTTTTTCAGCATTTTTGTGTATTTGAACCCTTTCCAACTGTGACTGTATGATTTTGAGATCCATCTTTTCACCCTGAGGACAACTGAGTGACTCATTACAGAATGTTCAAACGCTCACTGATGCTCCAGAACGAATCGCAATGCATTAAGGGGGGGGGGTGAAAATTTTTGAACAGAATGATGTGTGTACAGTTGTTGTGAGTGCGAAAAGATGGATCTCAGAATCATACAGTCATTGCTGGAAACACAAAAATACTTTGAGGGAATGAAGGATTTATTTTTCTTTTTTCTGAAGAACAGCGAGCAGTTTAACCGTTCAGGACAAACAAGAACAAAGAATCAAGTGTATGTAAACTTTTAAATGGGGGTCATTTTTATAAATACACCAATTATTTTCTCTTGTGGACAACATGTAAACATTTGTAATGTGAAATATCTTATTCAGATCAGTGCTAAATAAAAAAATAACAATTTTTTTTATGAATCCTCTTATTTTGGTAAAATAATTAACATTTTGAAGATTCTGCAAGGTGTTTGTAAACTTTTGACTTCAATTGTATAAGAAAGCATTTGCTTGCTGAAAAACAAATGACCCAGTTTGGCGGATTCCTGCATGATTTCCTCTGACAGCATTTGGGATTTTGATATATGTCTTCTTCATTCTTCTTCATTATACTGGTTATGAGTTGACTAACATTCCTGCAGCTCAGAGTGTTTATTATTGCACAACATCTTAAATCTTGGTGTTCCATAATCAACATTCAGCTGAACCTGGAAAGAACATTTAATGTTAAATATTTTGGATATTTTAAACATGCACCTTTACAAGCTTAAAGGAACAGTTCAGCCAAAGATGAAAATTACTCTATGATTTACTCACCCTCAAGCCATCCTAGGTGTATATGAAATATCCTTATTTAAAACTTCATAAATCGTAATCTCTAGCATTTGCTAACTGTCGAGAGAGTGGCATTCCAGCGGATGATGTAGGACGTAGACGTAGTGTAAGCTCCGGTAAGAATATGCTAGTTTTGAGAAAACCAAACTTTGTTTACAGCAAAGGAAAACCAGTCTCCCTGGCTTACAATGAAATCCTCCGACATTTTTCTTCACAAATCCTTGTTTGTACTTCTAATTTGTGACTGGTGTTTTGTTTTGCTCTGTGCACTTTTTGCGCTCGTCATTGAATTCACTTATGTCCTGCGTCATCCGCTGGAATGGAAGCTAGAGATTACGATTATAAAGTTTTAAATATGGATACTTTTCTCACACAAATGCATTGATTTGCTTCAGAAGGCCTTTAATAACCCAAATCTGTGTGGAGTACTTTTTATGATGGATGGATGCACTTTATTAGACTACAAAATCTCAACAGCCATTCACTGCCATTATAAAGCTTGGAAGAGCCAGGACATTTCTTAATACAACTCCTTTTGTATTTGTCTGAAAGAAGAAAGTCATGTACACCTAGGATGGTTTCAGGGTAAATCATTGGGCAATTTTCATTTTTGGCTAAACTATCCCTTAAATGTAATGCTAGGACAAAGAGCGATGAAGCTGATCCAGTTGCAGAGAAGGTTTACTTACTTAATAAATAAAGCAAACAAATGCCCACAATTTTAATATTTGTAAATTTGTATTCTTTTTTTTTTTCTGGCGGTAGTGCTGATACAGCCATATAGAGTGTCTTCATGATGCATCATCAATTGGCCATATTGGCAGCACGGAATGTAAACAATGAATGAAATCTGCATAATTTGCTGATGATTGCTGCTGAAAGTGGTTAATTATTGGGCATGTTTTGGGCTGTACTAATCACTCGGACCGGGAAAAACATTTGGAGTACTATAGACTGCCAAAAGTTGTAACAAATCAAGGAGAAGAATTACTTCCTTGTTTACACCCCTTTCAGTCTCTTTTAATATAAAAGTCTTTACTGCTAACTCATTCATAAAAAGTCTCATCACTATCTAATGGTGGAACAATGTAACTAAAATCACCATCATTAGCGTTTCTCAATACTATACTACTAGCATTTATGTAAAGTGTCATTTATTGAATGATAATATTTAATAAGCAACAGCCAGTAAAACAGTTGCTAGGCAATTCAGTCAAAATTACAAAGGTAGTGCTCTGATATACAGCATTATATTTCTATAAAATATCATGTGATTTTGTCCTTAGCCAAAACTGTTTGCGCTGGAACAAATAATAGATTAATGAGGCCGAAGACTGCCCGTTAAATATACCCAAAATGAATTATATCTCATGTTTAACCACTATAGAGACATCAGAGCCAGCTGCAAATTCCAGAAGATCTGGCTAAGGTAAGGCTGCTCTCAGTGGGTTCATGAGCGCTGAACAACCACTGACACCCTGGTCGCTCTGACATCAATCTTTATTAACAAATTTTCATAAGTCCTGAAAGTAGACAAAGAGAACCCAATTAAACAAGTGAGAGAAAAATATTTGCTTTGTCATTTATCTATTGAGAAAAATTATCCAGTGTTACATATTTGTGCATTGCAAAAGTATGTGAATCTTTGCTTTCAGTATCTGGTGTCCCTTTGGCTGCAAGTTTCTTGTAAATACTAATCAGTCCTGCAACTGTATAACATGTAACATGTAGGAGTTTTAGCCCATTCCTTAGTGCAGAACCACTTTAACTGTGATGTTGGTGGGTTTCCTCATAGATATATATACCTAGACGCCTCATTAGCGACTGTTTCTATGGACCGTTATACATAAGCTGCCCGCCATATTGCAGCGGTCAAATTGACGTCATTCACCATAGTAATTAGCCTTTTTCACACTTCCGGGTTGTTGGCTTCCGGCGTGGCTGCATGCAGGGTAAAAGTATTTCCGGTAACAGTGATTGCTGAGTCTAAGAGCACCCGCTCGGGCATCAATATCTTTGCAAGAATTAAATCTCATGTAAATGTTTAAACTGTCTTGGTCATTTATTGGTGAGACTACAAAGTTTTATTTCAGAACTAAATTTCAGCACTAATTAGAAGTGACGACGCGTATATTCGGTTATATCATTGTCCGTGTCTATTTGGTGCACTTTGTCGCACTCCATGTAAAAAACTGTTTTTGGCGATGTGCTGGAGAAATCGACTGACAGCTCTGATCCTCCGATTTGCGAAAGAGGACCACTCGATCCCTGGATGCGTTTTTGCATTTCTTTCTGGATATATGGATCATAAACAGCACTTCTGTCATCTCGCAATGATGGTTCACTCACATTTTCTCCGCTCGTTATCATCTTCCCTTACGAAAATTAACCATGGTTTTATTATAGTAAAAGCAGGTTTGTTTTATTACTATTTGCATAACCACACAAATCAGATTTTGTAACAAAACCATGGAATAACTGGCGTTTTGGTTTGATTCGTAGTTAATTTTAGTAAGGGCTAAGGTCTGTAATATGCACAGCATTAACAAACCTATTAGTGTTTTGTTGTATATTTATTTAATAAATAGCTATATTACCTATAATTCAACTGATGTAGCTATACAATGAGGTCTTGTCTTATTTTAGTCTCTCAGATATAGTTTCAGCGATTCATTAGGTTGAGATAATCTACATATTGTTGTGACTTTTTTAAAGTTACTCATGCGTTTTTAAAATACAGGCAATAGCATTTATTCGCGCAACATTACATCCCACATTAAAGCATATTATAGGCTAACTCATTCTGACACTGAATATATTTGTTCCTATGTGTAACGGTGCATACGTACTTAGAATTTTGTTTTTACATAAATTAGGCATATAAATAAATGCTTGTCATATATTAAAACGAGCAAGGGAATTGTTGAATGAGCCTATATATAGGACAGCTGGTGAAATAAAACTACCCGCCGGTAAATTCTAGAACGATCTGAGCGGCCATATAAGCTACAAATAAATTTCTTTGTAGATTATATAATAACAACTTGGAAAACAGACAAAATAGAAAGGGTAAGAGACGAAATTTGAGACAAGAGCATACAACATAATGTCCGCAGACCGCTAGCGGAGCTCTCTTTACCCTGCGTCACGTGATTTCCGATTCTTGTGTAAAAGGCCTATCACTGAATATTTGAAATGTCACAATCCTGCATAGACATTGGTCTGCGAACCTATAGTGTGGTTAGGTGTGTAACGATACACGTATTCGTATTGAACCGTTGGGTACGAGGCTTTCGGTTCGGCATGCATTACAGACCGAACGATTCGATTCGTTGTACTAATCCTATTACATTCGGAAAATAAAAGAACTTACAGTGTGTGAAATATAATGTTCTCAGTGACACTGTACTCTACAAGGCAGCCCAAACGATGTAACAGACAAACTGATGTCTGCCTCTCCCACTCCCAACGAAAAACACAATACTCCAGTATAGGGCTGTGCCAATATTCGGACGCGATATCATGCGTATCTCGTCAGTAATGCCGGTTCTGTGATTAGTGGTAAATCTCATTCACGTGTTCATTCATACAGCCGCGTTTACTACACAGAGCCATATAGTTCACTGACAAGCTATGCAGTTGCGCGTGCATTATCTATATGTATCGCCTGCGATAATGAAGGCAATATTTCCGTAGCTTATCAGTGAACTACGGCTCTGTGTAGTAAACGCGGCTGTATGATAATTCGCGTCCGATGGTGATGGTGAGGTACTTCGTTAGAATTTTCCTTTTTTTCCTCGCTTTTATTCGCTTTTAAACAACTTGTAAATGCCTGTTTTCGTTTCACTTTTGAATTAGCGCCAATTCCACGTCAATTGATTGAATTGACAACAACAAAACATTGTACGGCAAACTAACTTATATTAAACATAGAATGATTAATGTATTAACAAACCAATGCTTATTTGCTTAGCTTTTAGGCTATAGGCCTAATATAAAATAACAAATTAATTACACAAAGTTTAAATATAAAACACTGGAGATCAGCAAACGGCGGAAGCTTCCAAAATCATCTAAGATAAACGTCTGAAATATTTTTAAAGCAGGCACTTTTGTATTTCTTTTTGAAACTAAATGTTTAGTTAACTTATTGTTTTTCTCACCTCTTCATGTGATAAATGAAATCTGACTCCTGCCACTGATCTGAGATGCATTCTTCATGATGTTAGTTTTAATAAATAAAAAATGTGTACAAATTTCTTTCTTTTTGCTGTATTGAAAATGTACTGAACCGTGACACCACTGTGTCGTATTGAACCGAACCATGAATTTTGTGAACCATTACACCCCTAAGTATGGTGAATGATGTCAAGTTGATTGTTCCAAGATGGCGGACACATCTAAGTGCTTGGAGCGGTTCAATGGGGTATCTATACATATCTATGGGTTTTCTCCTATGAACTGCTTGCTTAGGTCCTTCCACAACATTTAACTGGATTAAGGTCTGGACTTTGACTCAACCATTCCAAAACATTAACTTTGTTCTCCTTTAAACATTCTTTTGTTGAATGACTTGTGTGCTTGGGGTTGTTGTCTTGCTGCATGACCCACGTTCTCTTGAGACTCTGTTCTTAAACAGATGTCCTGTGGTTTTCCTTTAGAATTTGCTTTTATAATTCAGAATTCATTGTTCCATCAATGATGGCAGGCTGTCCGGGCCAAGATGCAGCAACAGGCCCAAGCCAAGATACTACCACCACCTTGTTTCACAGATGGGATAGGATTTTTAAGCTGGAATACAGTGTGTTCTTTTCTCTGAAAAGAATAGCTTCTCATTTAAACCAATAAGTTACATTTTGGTTTCATCCATCCATTAAACCTTTCTGCAATAGTCCTCTGGCTTGTCCACATGATTTTTTGCAAGCAGTTTTCTTTTTTGAAAACAGTGCAACTTTCTTCTTGCAGCTCTGCCATGCACACCATTGGTTTCTCAGTGCTCTCCTGGTGGTGGACTCATGAACATTACCATTAGCCAATGTGAGAAAGATCTTTAGTTGCTTAGAAGTTACCCTGGGAACTTTTGCAACCTTGCAGACTATTACACGTTCTACTTTGGAGTGTTCTTTGTTGGGCGACCACTTTTTAGGAAGGTAACAGTGGTCTTGAATTTCCTCCATTTGTACACAATCTGTCTGATCTTGGATTTGTGGAGTCCGAACTCTTTAGAGAGAGTTTTGTAACCTTTTTAGCCTGATGAGCAACATCAACTCTTTTTCCGAGGTCCTTAGTAATCTCCTTTGTTCGTGACATGATTCACTTCCACAAACATGATCAGACTTTGATAGTTCCTTATTCATTGAATAAAACAAGTCACGTACTGACATTTGATCAGCACATCTGCACAGATGGGCTCTAATTTCACCTTTAAATTAACTGCTAATCCAAGAGATTCACATACTTTTGTAACACACAGATATGTAACACTGGATAATTTTTCTCAATAAATAAATGACAAAGAATTTTTTTTTCTCTCACTTGTTCGATTAGGTTCTCTTTGTCTCCTTTCAAGACTTAAATGAAAATCTGATTATGTTTTGGGTCATATTTATGCAGAAATAAAGAAAATTGCACAAACTTTCAAGCGGAACTATATATATATATATAAAATGTATATTTGAATGCCAAAGAATTTGGTAAAAAAGCAAGCATTCATTCTTGTTTTTAATAACCCTGCAAGGTGTCAGATGTATACGTGAGAGATGGCCAGAAAGTGAGAGAAAGACTGATATGCCTGAGATCTGCTCATCTGTATCACCTCTCCTCCACAGGTGGCTATCTGAAATTCGTCTCTCTTGCTTGCTGATTTTGGCTCGTAGCTTTTGTCCTAACTTACCCTTTACAGACTTTTCAGAAAAAGAGAGAAACATCCCTGACACGTCCAGAAGCTTCCCATGCATGGCGTGGCTGCTGTTTCCCAGTCTTACAACAACAACTCAGCGAGTGCATGCAAACAAGACCTCTACACTTGGCTCCATCATTTCATATCATGACTATTTTCTTTTTGATGCGGAATGTGTTTTGCCCTCCCCTGACGCTCAGTCCGACTGGAAACCGTGTACACACACACAAACACACACTTATACAAAGCATTTGGCATTGTTCGAACTCTGTTACAAAAAAAACATTGCAACTGCGAACAGCATGTCTTTCATTTTGTCACACGGCACCACACATCTGCTTGAAAACAATTCACAGATAAAGGCCGAACTGACAGTGTGACATCATTCAACAATCCTTTCACTTTGTCTATCTGCTGGATTATAACTCAAAGTCTTACAAAAGGCTCTTCTGACACGCCATCTGTCATAATTGTGATGCTATGCCAAATGACAATTTTAGAATGCTTGTAAATAATCAGTCGGATCATGCATGCCTTTCACAAATACTTTAAACACCTATGTATCTATTACACCGGAGTTCCCGGGGAGCCACACCTATAGGCACTTTGCACATAGTTTAAATCCATCTGTAAATAAGACTACAAGGGCACAATTGTAAAAAAAAAAAAAAAAAAGAAGAAGAAGAAGAAGAAAGTGCGTGCCTGCAATATCTTGTGACGTTGATGTTGCTTTTATTTTGACAGGTTGTATTTAAGTTTGTGTTTTGAAATATATCTTTAGTACAGTTTTACTATGGAAGTCTGTTTCCACCAAAAAAAAAAAAAAACAAGGTGATTGACCTTTTTTCGAAAATGTGAGGTAATATCTCATAAATCTGTCTTTCATGCTAAGAATACTTTATATCTTGCAGTTTTTGTATCTCACAATTCAGACTTTTCTCAGAGGTGTGAGCTTATATCTCACAATTCTGAATTTATATCTTGCAATCCAGAATTTTTCCTAGAGTTTATATCCCACAATTATGACTTTATATCTCAGAATTAAATTTGTTCTCAGAATTGAGTTTATATCTCGTAATTCAGACTTTTTTCATAATTGTGAGTTTATATCTCACAAATTAGTTTTTATCTCACAATTCTGTCTTTTTCTGAATTATCTCATATATTTGACCCTATATCTCATAGTTCTGACTTTATATCTAGCAATTCAGAATTTTCTCAGAAATTAGTTTATCTCTCACAATTTTGACTTAATATCTTAGAATTCTGATTTTGTATTGCGCAATTTTGACTTTATATCTCACAATTTAGAATTTTTCGGAGAATTCTGACTATTGTTTCACAATTCAGAATTTTACTTCGCAATTCAGAGTTTATATTACACAATTCTGATTTTATATCTCAAAATGCAGAATTTTTCTTACAATTGTAAGTTTATATCACAATTCAGAATTTTTTCTCAGAACTGAGTTCATATCTCACAATTCTGACCTCATATCTTGTAATTCAGAGTTTATCTCACAATGCTTAATATATACTTATATATACTTAATATATACTAATATACTTAATATATCTCAATTGTGAGTTTATGACAATTCAGAACTTTTCTCAGAACTGAGTTCATATCTCACAATTCACTATTTTTTTAATCAAAATTTTGAGTTTATATCTCACAATTCTGACTTTATATGTCGCAATTCAGATTTTTTCTCAGAATTGTGAGTTTATATCACACAGTTGTGAATTTATATGACAATTTTTCTCAGAACTGACTTCATATCTCATAATTCAGACTTTTCTTAGAATTGTGATTTTATATCTCACAATTCAGTTTTTTTTTTCCAGAAATGAGTTTATATCCAACAATTCTGACTTTATATCTTGCAACTCAGACCTTTTCTCGGAAATAAGTTTACATCTCACAATTCTGACTTTATATCTCACAATTCAGATTGTTTCTCAGAACTGTGAGTTTATATTTCATAAATCTGACTTTATATCTGACTTTATACTTGAGACAAAGTCCAAATTGTGAGAAAAAAGTCACAATTACCTTATTTATTTATTTTAGTCTGGGTCATAAACGGGCTTCTATATTTGATTCTATTATAGACAGCTTCCAGGTAATTATATAATCAATCAAATGCAATGAAATTGAATAATCTGTCTTGTTCAAGGGACAAATATTGTTTTGTTGCCAGTGTACTTTACCTTGGTTACAAAAAGGCTCTCATTGAGGAGATAAACAAATTAGCAAACAAAAACCCACACATCTTTGACCAACATCCATTTCACCTAAATATAGCCTAATTTGTCTTGTAAATGTTTTTTTTTTCAAAGAGCTTCCAAGAGGTGATAGGGAAAGAGAGAGAGAAACAAAGCCAAAAATAAAAAAACAGATTATTAAGAGTGTCTGCCAGGCTAACTTTGGCCATTGTCTACATTCAAGCGTCTTCCATGAAGAAAAGGAACGTAAAATATAAGAAGGGATGGATAGCTTGTCATGTATTTGTTACTTCAAAACATCAGCCGTTAATATGGCAACCATTCGAAAAATAAATTTATGTCAGTTTCACCAACAGAGCCTTGTATATTGCAGAGATGTACAATCCTATGGACTTCACCAAGAAGTTCAGCCAACATGAAACAAAAGAACACAATAAAAGAAATTTATTGGACATAAAGAATCCCCAAGCGGTCACATAAAAAAAAACATATCAGAATCCAAATCCTAGCAGAAGAAGCTTTTGTCCATTTCAGAGCTGAGAGGACAAAAGAAGATAAATAGACAAAACAGATGGGCAGTCTGAGAAAGACTCCAACAGACGCAAAAGGTGAACGAGGATGCAATAAAGAGGACACTCCAACGGCCAAAGTCTCTGTTATGAGATTGTTCAGTTTTCATCGACAAAGCCTTGTTATAGATTCTCTAGAATGGGATTTGGACATTTAGTAACATCAGAATAAGAAAAAGGAAATGTTGGCCACGCTGCAGGGTAAACAAACTTATGCAAAACGTGTCACGTAAGAATCCCACAATTTCAATTAAAGGGTAATTCACCGCTGGCAAGATGAGATTTTAATAAATGTTGGCTGCCTATGCAGCAGAAGCGATTTTTTTCAAAATGAGTGCTTCACAACCATATAAAACAGAAAAAAGGGTGGGAAAAAAGTAGGAAAACTTCAACACCCATAATGCACTGGGCTCCATCAGACTGTTTGTGAATGAAGATACAAAAATTCAAAAGTAGACTATCAACACTGTAACAATAAAGCTGGATGACTTGCCCTTTAAGATGAACTCATTTCTCTTACATGTTTTGTTTGCTTACAGCTACATCTATTCTAATGAGGCCTGGTGTTTGCCCTTCAAAACACTTCAATGATTTATGGGGGTTCCTTTGAGTGGCATGTTTGAATTATACATTGACAGATATTTACAGGTCTCCCAAGGTTTATTTCATTTTTTTATTTTATTTTTTTGGTGCAGGTCAAGTAGAGTTGAGACTAAAAGATGCAGAGGAAGCATAATTTCGAACAAATTCTATTCTCTATTTACTAATTTGTAAAATGAAGTCACCCAAAAATTTAAATAAAAATGAAAAACAGAAAAAGGATTTAAAAATGCTACTCTGTTACTGTTTTACTGTTCTAGACTGTTATTTATTAAATTATTAATTGTGATGTAAATATTATACATTTATAAAGCATTTCATTTAACTGTAATTTATCTTATAGCACATAAAGTAAAATACATGAAAAATACATGTAATTTTGCAGTAACATACTAGTTAGACATGTTCTATTTATTTTAACTTTCATAATTTTCAGTGTAAAATGCAAAAAATTAAGTTTCAGATGATGTTTTGCTACATGACCCATCACATTTTATGATGTTTTATTTAAATCATATGCTTGTTGTTAACAGTTATGTGCACTAAAGTGATTTATACAACATTATTTCACAAATGTGACCCTGGACCACAAAACCAGTCATAAGTGTCAATTTTTCAAAACTGAGATTTATACATCATCTGAAAGCTGAATAAACAAGCTTTCCATTTATGTATGGTGTGTTAGGATAGGACAATATTTGGCCCAGATAAAACTATTTCGAAATCTGGAATCTGAGGGTGCAAAAAATCTAAATATTGAGAAAATCGCTTTAAAGCTGTCAAAATTAAGTTCTTAGCAATGCATATTACTAATCAAAAATTACGTTTTTATATATTTACTGTAGGACATTTACAAAATATCTTCATGGAACATGATCTTTGCTTAATATCCTAATAATTTTGATCCATACAATGTATTTTTGGCTATTGCTACAAATATATCCCAGCGACTTAAGACTGGTTTTGTCGTCCAGGGTCACAAATATCATTTGCAAATGTGCATATTTTAACTTGGCACAGGAAAACATCGCACAAAATGTTCCATTTTGTTGCATGAACTGCATTTATGTTGGTTTTTGCAGCTTGACATCCTCTGGTTACTATATAACATTATTTAGAAAGCAGCGTCAACATTCTGCTAAATATCTCTTTTGTGCTTCTCACCATATACAGCTGAAGTCAAAAGTTTACACCTTGCAGAATCTGCAAAATGTTATTTTATCAAAATGTTTTGACCTAAATAAGATATTTCACATAAAAGATGTTTACATATAGCCCACAAGAGAAAATAATAGTTGCATTTATGAAACCAACCCTGTTCAAAAGTTTACATACACTTGATTCTTAATACTGTGTTGTTACCTGAATAATCCACAGTTGTTTTTTTGTTTATTGATAGTTGTTCATGAGTCCCTTGTTTGTCCTGAACAGTTAAACTGCCCGCTGTTCTTTAGAAAAGTCCTTCAGGTCACACAAATTCTTTGGTTTTTCAGCATTTTTGTCTATTTGAGCCCTCTTTTCAAAAGTTTTCACCCCACCTTCTGAAGCATCAGTGAGCATTTGAACCTTCTGTAATAGTTGCATATGAGTCCCTCAGTTGTCCTCAGTGTGAAAAGATGGATCTCAAACTCACACAGTTATTGTTGGAAAGGGTTCATATACGCAAAAATGCTGAAAAACCAACGATTTTGTGGGACCTGAAGGATTTTTCTGAAGAACAGCGGGCAGTTTAACTGTTCAGGACAAACAAGGGACAAATCTATCACTAAAAACAAAAAAACAGCTGTGGATTAATCAGGTAACAACACTGTATTTAGAATTGAGTGTATTTAGTCATTTTTATAAATGAAACTATTTTTTCTAGTGGACTACCTCTTATTTTGGTAAAATAGTTAACATTTTGCAGATTTCTGCAAACTTTTGACTTCAGCTGTATAAGGTCACGCAGGTTAAGAAAGACATAGGGGGAAGAGTAAATCAGGACAGTGGTGGGTACATGAGGACATGTGAGTATTCATTTATGAGTGAACTATGTCTTCAAATGTGTTTTTGAATGGTTTGAACCTACACAACCTTTCAGATACCAGTCTAAATCTTCAACCACTCGGCTGACCGATATTCTTTAGGTTTCAGTGTACAGACAAAAGGGTTTTATGATATCTGTATAGTGTAATCACTTTATCATGTGTACCTGCCTTTATGAGCACTTGACTCCACTGATAAGATAACCACACACATTAAGCTGTTTCCATGTAAACAATCCCAAACAGTGGAAGACAAAGTTGTCAACCGTATAATGTTATGTTGTTATAAAAAGCACACAGAGGCCGGAAAGCAAACAGGGCCCTCCTCATATTTGCCTTACACATGTCCAGGTTTAAGTTCGTGTAAGACTGTGAACACTTACGGTGTTCGGTCTTATTGACTTCAAGGGGCCCTAGACGGCTGCCTACCTTTGCCTATAGCGTCGAGTCCGCCCATGCAGATCACCATTCGTGACCGGGATGGGAGCCAGATTGCTCCATGTTCTCTTTTGCTTTGAGGGAGTGGTATGAACGAAAGCAAACACAAACTAATCCGAACTCACTTTTCTCCTGTCTGTTGGCCTGACTGCTTCTCTTGTGCTATCATTACCATTACGCAGAATAATTACATCAGCTGCAGCCACTTCCAGGCATCGATCTGTAACTCGAATCAATCCTCCGGAGACACAAGGGGATGAAATGGTGATCTATGGTGGTGTGTGAGGGGAAAAACCTGACTTTCAGGCACCATAGGAGTTCCAGTCTGTAGAAATGGTGGGACAGTTCCTGGTATAGCTGCATCTCTTCCTGCAAGCACAGCTTTTTAAGTGCTCTAATGAGATAGTGGGCAAGGGAAAAAAAGTCCATGGGATGCTGCATGTGAGAAACGGGAATATGAAGATGTGCGGCGTATGTGTAACGAGTTTCTAATTAAAGACACGGCGATGTAAGCCCTCGAGGGACGACTCCTTCCGTCTGAGAGCCTCAATAAATTGGCGAGAATCGACGGCGAATGTTTCGAGACGTTCAAGACAAGCGAGGAGCTTTTCCACTGGACTTTTTTAGAAGGGAGTCTGACCACTCAAACTTCCCACGCTTGAGCACATAAAAGGACGATTCGCTTTAAAGGATAGCGCTCTCTCTCTCTCCTTCTCGTTTTGCGAGCCTTGCGTGGGGTTATATAGGCACCGGACGCTCAATCGCCTCAGGCTGTGTCGATTGACGGACAGAAGCGCAGCGATACGAGCGTCCTCAGGTAAGTTTACCGGAGGTTTTTATCACCCATCACCTTTTTAAATCATTTTTACCTCTAACTTTCTAGTTTTTTTAGCGGAACTAGTTTCCTCATATACAACGTGGATTGTAAATTAGCACAAAATCAGTGCGCTTATATGGGATGCGATGCTTCAATAGTTTAGTTTTCTAGTTTAACTACACTACGAGTTAAAGTTTGGACACACACAGTCCAGAATTAAAAGTTTATCGCACATGCGTCTCTTTTATAGCTTACATGTAATCATTTATATCGAATGTCTTTGTTATTGCTGCTCAATACTTCTAAGAAGACATAAACAGTACATATATGCACTGTAAAATCCATGTGCATCTCAGATTGTTTGGTTCATATTGAGACTTTTCATTGTAGATGTGGGTTGCATTTGTAACTGAATGCTTAGCAGCAGAAAGTTTTTGTAGTTTCAGCAGTTCATTGATCTACACTATGAGTCAAAATTTGGACACACGCCGCTGAATTTATGTTTTCCATTCAGGGTTTAAAGTTTATTGCACATATGTGTCTCTTTCATAGTTTAATGGTGTGATAATTTAAATCAAATGCCTTGTTTTGTTCTCAATACAACAAGTAGACATAAAGATGAAAACAATAAGAATATGGACTATAAAAATCCATGTGCATCCCAGATTATTTGGTTCATATTGAGACTTTTAATTGCAGATGTGAGGAGAGTTTAGGGCTTTGGCAACTGAGAGACACGTGTGGGCTTCTTGGGTTTCTTACTCTGAGGAGTTTCGGAGAAACAAGAGACGTGTACCATTTGCTTTTCATGTAGTGTTATTGCTGTCGAGGAGAAATAGATTATTCTGCTTACATATCAAATTATAAAGCTAACGTTTTGACAGATTTATTTCGAAATGAATGAGCAGGACCACGTTAGTGAAGGAAACTCGGCCAACAAGTGTGCAGCGTATGTCAGCTCAGCACTAGATGAAGAAAACGTGTGGAGAGATAGTTTGCATTGTTTACATGACTTCGCCTACTATTGCGGTAAAAATGAACAAGTAGCCTAGGTGTGTCCACACTGACTGGTGGTGGAAGTTTTAATGGCACTTCTTTTTTTAAGAAATCGTAAAGGCCTCCGAAGTTTATTTTTAACATAAAGTGGACTTTTGCATCTTATAAACCCTGTCGCTTCTTCTCCAGATCCAGTGCGGGACTTGCGCGCACTCTGGTTGCGGGAGCGATGCGCGCCCTGCGGGCTCCGGTTCTAGTAATGGGGCTCGTCATGTTAATCTGCACTACCGCACTGAGCGACGCCAGCGTGAACAAGGTCGAGAAAACGTTCAGACGGATAAAGGACATCATGACACTAGCGGAAAACAGCGTCGACGACGGGAGCGCGCAAAAGAAAGAGAGCGTGCCTAGGGACATCCATCGCCTCAAAACGGAAACCGGGGAAACAATTTTAAGTAAGCAGCGCATTAAATCCACAGAAATGTACGAATGTTAATACACTGGATAGACAAAGTGGCCAATGACAATGGACAAAACACTTGCTAAAATATGTTTAAAGTTAAGCTACAAGTCACGTTAGTGAAACATGTCAACTTTCTTACTGAGAAACTGACTTCATACATTGCAAAAATGATTTGTAGTGAAGTTCAGAGAAATGCTCTAGCATCATTTGATGCCACTTGGTCATGTGATGCAATGAAAGTGTGGCCGCTCTATGTGCCTTCTTTTTCCTTGACCTATATTTGAGAAGGATGTGACTTACCCACTAGGGCATGAGCCAAAGTCTTAACTCTGAAAGCATTAGGTGAAATAGTTTTGCATTGCACCTGTTGCATGCTGAGTCAGACACGTGGTACTGGTGGTCAGCAATTCCCAGTTAGGTCAGTCGTCTCTGGCCTATATAAGATTTATGATATAAGAGAGAGGCAGAAGCAGAGGTACTCAAAATAAGTTATGAGTGTTCAACAAATAGTCATATTAGCACATAGATGACCATAATGTGTACAGAAAACTTTGTCCAAGCTTCAGAATCAGGATTTGACCTTTGAATTTCTTTCCTTTTGCAGAAATCTTTCCCAGAGACCTCAGAAAGAAAGAGAAGGTTATCAGAATCTTAACAGGTGAGAGACTTTTGAGCCTTTTGTGATTTGGAAACAAAACTGGTGTTTCAGAACTTTAACCTGGTTGCTTTTCTTCCACCAGGTCCTCTTTATTTCAGTCCAAAATGCAGGAAGCACGTCTACAGGCTTTATCACAACACCAGAGACTGCACCATCCCTGCATGTGAGTACGGTCGAGCATTCGCATTTCTTCAGACCCCACAAACAGGTCACATCTCTGCCCACATGCACCACGAGCCTCTACAAACGGTCTTTATATTCATGACAGTCTCATGTCGGCTAGGTGCCCCTGATTTACCCCCTGCACATGGAGTTTTAACACAGAAACAGTATAGGCTACAAATTCAGGACTCATCCAGCTGATTATCCAACTCATCCAGCTTTACTCCTGTCCTCAGACTACAAAAGATGCGCGCGGCTTCTGACGCGACTGGCGGGGAGTCCGAGATGTCAGGAGGGTTAACTTTACCAGGTAAGACACTTTTTTTCTCCTTGAATGGAGGTAATTCAACTAGAAATTGGAGAAGAGTGGGAGAATGGGATATGCAGAATATCCATAGCCCTGTCATTAAAATGAATAAAATTGTAGAAATTCATTGAAAAGTCTACATTTCTAAATCATAAACCCATAATATATATTTTAGACATACAATTGTGGTCAAAAGTTTACATACACCTTGCAGAACCTGGAAGCCATTCTCTCTCTCTCTCTCTCTCTCTCTCTCTATATATATACACACATACATAGTATCAAATACATATAAAAATGGCATTGATTTAAAAAGCATTATATAAATACAAATATATGTATATTATGTTATTAATTATATAATATACATACATTTATACATACATCATGTGTGTATATATATAGACATACAAAATTGAGTTATATAAAAAAATATATTTGTTTGTGATTATTTATATTTAGTAATCATTTCAGTCAAAAGTACATCAAAAATAAAATAATTTTATTCAAAAGTATATATGGTTTAACTAGTAAAAATTCTAGACGGAATTAAGTATTAAAGTATTTTGTTTAAATTTATATATATATATATATATATATATATATATATACACACACACACACACACACACACACACACACACACACATATATATATATTCAGTCACTAAGTCAATGTTTTGAACAGTAAGTTTATTTGCATTTATTTGCATTTATTTGATCCAAAGCATCATTTTGAAATATATTTCAAATAACTCCAAAATTTCAAATAACATTTTAAAATGTAATTTATTTCTGTGATCAAAGCTAAAAATGTCCTTCAGAAATCATTCTAATATGTTGATTTTCTGTTCAAGACATACATTTTTATTATTGTTACTATCAATATTTAATGTTTTTTGATGAATAGAAAGATCCAAAATCCAGCATTTATTTGAAATAAAAAGCTTTTGTAACATTATACACTATACAATTCAAAAGAAATGATAGAAATTAATAAAGCAAGGATGCTATAAATTGAAAAGTGATGATACAGACATTTTTAATGTTACAAAAGATTTCTATTTTAGATAAATGCTGTTCTTCTGAACTTTCTTTTCATCAAAGAAACGTGGAAAAAAAATCTACTCAGCTGTTTTCAACATAAAGGTTTTTGAGCAGTGAGTCATTATTATATATTAGAATGATTTCTGATCATGTGACTGGAGTAATGATGCTTACAATTCAGCTAATAAATCAGGAATAAATAACATTTTAAAATAGTATATTCAAAAAGAAAACAGTTATTTTAAATAGTAAAAATATTTTGAAATGTTACTGTTTTTTGCTGCACTTTGGATCAAATAAACGCAGGGCTGGTGAGCAGACAAAATTCGGAAATTGTGGGAACCCCGGATATGACACAGATTCAAAGCAAAGAAAGATATTAAGATATTAAGCATGTCGGTAAATTACAAAAGCAAAACAAAACAGTGATTTATTCTGCAGATTCAGAGAAAACATGCACTTAAAGGTTTTATGACTGAGAACACATTCCAGGATTAGATAACTTATCCAAGCTATTACAGATAAACCTGTTTGTCTTAGGAATTAGGTTGTGATTCAAGCAGGTAAACAAACTTAAGTCAGTGCCTTAAATTTCAGCGTTTTTTTCCGAAGACCACTTCGGAGGGAGTGCATGTAACAAACCGTGTTTCCCAATTTTTCACAGAAGGAAAACATTTCAGATGCCTCCAAGTGCACACATGTATGTGAACACAGCCAAGTCTGAAACAGCACTAAACTTCACTTCCTTTATCAAGCAGGTTGAAGCCAAACCAGAGTGACCCAGAGAAAATGAAAAAAAAAACAGCAGTCAAAGTGCCTTTGGACAAGAGAAGAGAATTTAAACCAACACGCAACATTCCACATAATCAGCACATCGCGTCCAGAACACTGCTCTGCCTCTCCGGAGAATAGATGTGGGAAAGAATTGATAGAGCAGTAAACGGACACAGTATAATGGGATGCACTTGCCCAAGGACGGTCTGATGGACTCAGCATGGAGCCAAGCATTAAAATACAGGACGACAGAGAAAGAAAACCGAAAACGCATCTGGCGCATTGGGTTCTGAACCTGTCTGCCAAAAATACAAATCCATTTTTCCATCGTTTCATCATGACAAAAAGGGATTGCCATGCTTTTTTGTATTTTGTTCTCATCACATACCGAGACTCGTCACAGTCAGTGCTGATGTTTCGTGCGACGTGCCTCCATGGGGTTACAAATCAGAGCCGTGATGACAAATTGTGTTAGTTCGCCCGCAACGAGAGAGCTTCGCTTTTCTCTGTGCTAGAACTGAAAACCAGTTAACTGCATGAACGTTTCCTTTCGCTTCTGTTTGCCAGCAAACAGGTAGATTTTTGCAGTAAATCTGTGAAAAGCTTATCGTTCTTTGTGTGAGACTATGAGTGTATGTACGTATGACTGTGGAATATATTCAGTATATTTTGATATGTAAATGTTGTACAAATGAGACTTAAAAATCCCTATAACAAACATGTAAGCGTCTGACGTACGATGGGATGTGTATATTTAAAAGAAAATATATTTAAATAAATTATGATTGTTTAAACACGGTGGTGTTTAATGTTACAAAAATAGACCAAAATATTAAAGGTTAACCTTTTGCAGCATAAAACATATCGCTATCTAGTTTAACTGCTTATCTTGGCATCGGAAAATATATTTTTAAGGGAGTTCAAGATTTCTTATCACTCGTGGTGGATGCTTTGGATGCTTCAGAGTTATTGAATTTTTTTGTCTGTAACCACACCAAAGATAACGGCCAAACTCTTCGGATAAATATCTTAGCGATGAGGAAAATTCTCCAGAGGATGAATGAGAAAAGAAAGGAAAAAGAATCAAGACAACTGGCACAACCATAGTCGCATTCAAAAACATGAGGGGAAACGCCATAAAGTTGTACTCAAATTTTGGTCCATGAGGAGGAAATAGAATTGCAGGCGATGTAAGTTCAGCATTTCCAGACGGTTTATTTGGGTGAATTTACTCTCTTCAGAGGGTATGGTCAACAAATGCAGCTTACAGCTGCTCAAACAAGCATCCTATGACATTACAACTTATTTTACAATTACAGACAAAGTGCTTCTCCGTATGTTGCTGCTATTGTTTAGTGTGTGAGACACTCAAGCAATATTTCGATTGGATATTTACGCTTTTACGTCAGATTTGCGTCAAGCATCTCATGATGAGGCGTCGCAGGTTTCAGAAGATGGTCGCAGTGTGTGTTACGAGTGCTGCTCCAGGAAGGCTTTGCAGCACCTCACACACTGTTCATACACCGTCTCAAAGTCTTTATCACTCCCCTGCAAGCGAAAACAAACAGGAGGCATTAAAATATAACTGTAAAGAGAAATTATGCAGCCAAGCATATCAGCAACAGACACATGCAAACTTAAAGTACAAAGTAAAGTAAAATTCTGTGTAAAGTAAAATTACATGTGTGTTCTAAGTTTGTCAAACTACAGACAACTGTATTAACCACCCAGCCAAATATGAATGATGAAAAACCTCAGCAAGTTAATAAAATAAAGCATGAAAATCTTAAGAAAAATAAGCAGTATTGTCCGCTCTCAAACGCTGGGGGCGTGTCCGGTGTCTGTGCTGAAACCACACCCACTTGTGGAAAGCTGCTGTCTCTCTCAACTGCCAAATCCACTACAAGCCGAATGGATGCTCCTTTAGCAGCTTAATTTAAATATGGAGACCGAGCTGTTTTGTAAAGCATCTGATGCTAATGCGCTCTAGTTATTAGGTGTGTTTGACTTGAAGCAGCGCAGCACAGAACGATCTTTTTATGATGACAAACTACCGCAAGAGTGATTCAAAAGCATAAGGAGCCATCTGTTCTCTATAGCTTTCTCTGTACTTTAACACACACCAATCGGTCTGTGTGCAGTCAGTGCTGCTTCAAATCAAACACACCTCTTATATAGCATTAGGGAAGGGGGCCGTGCTCAGCTACTCTGTTTCGCCATCGAGTCATGATTTAACGGTGAAAAACTGTTTAACGTTCTAACTTCACAATTACGTACTACATAGTTCACAGTCTTTGTAGCATGTTTCAGCAATGCATTTCTAACATTTGTAAAGTGTTTAGAAGCAATTCTCAAAATTGACTTTACACGGACTTTAAAGGGATAGTTCACCCAAAAATGAAAAATCTGTCATTAATTAATTGCTCACCTTCGTTCATCTTTGGAACACAAATTAAAATATTTTTGATGATCCCTGAGAGCTGCATAGACAGCAATGTAACTGACACGTTTAAGGCCCAGAAAGTTAGTAAGGACATGGTTAAAATAATCCATGTGACATCAAAATAATGACTTTATTCAACGTTTCTGTGTAAGCTTTCAGATTTCATCAAAAATATCTTAATTTGTGTTGTGAAGATGAAGGAAGGTCTTACTGGTTTGGAGCGACATGAGTGTGAGTAATTAATGACAGAATTTTCATTTTTGGGTGAACTATCCCTTTAAAGGTCCACTGAAGTGCCTTGAAACACACACTGCTCATACTGAGCAGCCCCAACCCACTTTTTTTTACAAAAAATAAATAAATAAATAGCCAATAGCATTCAATTTATCTGCTCTCAGGCCAGAACCGTTCAGCTTGGTAAAGCCGCATTTGATACCTTATGACAGTCACAGTCTAATAGATTACCCCCTAGATTCAATATGAAACTCTTACTAAAACAAAATAGTGATCATAATCATGCTGAGGCTGTGTAGTTTAAAACGTATGATATGCTCCGTGCGATCGCGTCTCTGGACCGGAGCCAAAGTCCGGAGTAGACTGTGTGTGCTGCCGCGGTTCGCTTGACACAATGAAAAAAACAGACTTCATTTGCCCCAATGGAAAGCATATTTACACTGTCTAAATCATTCCCTATCGCCTACATTGTGCACTATGTGCCATTCACCATACAGAAAATACTAACACTGAACAAACAACTGTTCTCAGCCGCAGCTTCAGCGTCTATTTATAGAGTAGGGGCGGGACACTGTATTCTAGAGAGCATTTGATTGGACAGAAGGTTTTGCAGCGTGATGTCATCAAAATCGTTGATTCATATTTGCGTGAGAGACTGTAAGATTTAAATGCTCATATCTTGTAAACGCGAATTTTGTCATTGTTTTGGGGCACGCTAGCTTATAGATAATCTTATGGCTGACATATTCATACTAAAAGCCAAAAATCTTTGATTTCATGGGGACTTTAAGAATGACTAAAAGACAGTGAGGCTGAAATGTTCTGATAATTGATTTTAAAGAGCTGAAGTCAATGAATTTACTGCCTTACCTTTATTAGCATAACTGAATCAAAACAATACTTCTTTCCCCCTAATTTGTGCAAAGAAGAAACACCAATGAACTACTGCTGTCAGATTATATTAATATTAGTAAACAGTAGAGGTGAGAGTGAGCGTTTGATGATCTAAGGGAAATATGAGATCAAAAACATCATGTCATCCAAGATGTTTATGTCTTTCTTTCTTCAGTCGAAAAGAAATTAAGCATGCCTTTGGGGAAAACATTCCAGGATTTTTCAACGTGTAGTGGACTTCAATTGTGTCCAATGGGTTGAAGGTCCAAATTGCAGTTTCAATGCAGCTTCAAAGGGCTCTACGTGATCCCAGGCAAAGAATAAGATGGGTCATTTAAAAAAAAAGAAAAAAGTAAATTTATATACTTTTTATCCACAAATGCTCGCCTTGCACTAGCTCTGTGGTACTTCAGTTCAAAAACAGAGTAGTGCAAAAACTTTCTGCTCCATCTTCCAAATCACCTGACATAGTTGTTTTACTTTTTTTTATAAAGGGTGTTTGAGTTTCTTTGCACATTTGCTTTGTAAACACGTAATAATGACACAATTCTGCCATAGATAATGTAATGCGTGAGGTTGAGCTAGTGCAAGAAGAGCATGTGTGGTTAAAAAGTATATAAATTGTATTTATTTTTTTTTTAGAAATTGAGAGGTCCCTTCAGTAGATAAGACCCTTATTCCTTTGAAGCTGCACTGAAACTGGAGTTTGGGATTTTAACCTGTCGGCCACCACTGAAGTCCGCTATAAGGAGAAAAATCTTGGAATGTTTTCCTCAAAAAACTTATTTTTCGCCTGATGAAAGAAAGACACGGACATCTTGGATGACATGGGGGTGAGTTAATCTTCAGGAATTTTTTATTCTGGAAGTGAACTAATCCGTTAACCATCAGGTTCTTCTATTAGGTCAGTTTGAGAAGTTCAGTTGCTAAAATAGCCATCAATCTCATCTGTGGACACACAATGTACCATCCCCATCAAGAGAAACTGCACTCAAAAGACCACACTTCCTCTCACACTTTACTCTTGGGGGACTAAACAGGAAGTCTCAGCAAATCTGAACAGTGAGCATCATCACAAGAACATTTGGCTGGTGCACTGTCTGGTAAAGAGGCCAGTTTCCTATTCTGTCATGGAAGAAAGCCCTACCTACTTCAGCCAGCTGGTTTTCTGCCATGTAGAAACACCAGAGAGGAAACATTCAACTTTACACCTTCTCGAATTATCTGCAACAACCTGTGACCCACATGTGCTGGAAGCCTTCAGCCTAGTCAAACATTTTCAAAATGTGTCCTTCATCAGTCCTTAGACATCCTTTTACTGAAAAATGAGTTTCTGATCTTGACAGCCACGTCTTGGATAGCTGGTGGTGTGAGCGGGACGACCTGACAGTGTCTGGAGGAGGAATGCTAATGATCTCAGCTGGGGTGGCCAGTCAGGTTCTTTCCAGTTTCTATTTCTCAACTCACTCACCCAGACCCTCCCTATCATCTCTCATAATCAACATTGCTCCCTTCCAAATATCAGTTTTGTGGCTAAAACAACCGTTCTGTCATAATTGGGTGTTTATGACACTTTGTGACACTAAGCACCTCTGTTTAAAACACTTGGCTTCACATTAACAGACATCGAAAACCCACAACGCACACATATATTCATATAGAGTTCTTGAGCGAATTGTTAAAGGGTATATCCAAAAATGACAATGTTGGCATAATTTATTCACCTTCATCTTCCAAAACCATATGACCAGGGTTGCCAGATTTTCACAACAAAACCTGCCCAATTGCTACTTTTGGGGTGGTGTCCCCGTTAAAATTGCGCTACGCGGGGTAAGATGGAATTTTTTTGGGTGGGGTTCCCCTGATATAACTCAAACCCCAGAGGACAAATAGCACATTATTGGGGTCGCTTCAACCCGCGGACATGAAAAACAACCTGCGGCAACAGTGTTAAAGTAGCCCAATTTCGCGGGAAAACCGCAGAATTGGCAACACATATGCATATGTCTGTCATTCACGAAACACAAAAGGAGATACATTGAACAATGTGGATGCTATTTTCCATCAAGAACAATAGAAGGTGGGCTAAAGCTGGGTGAAAAAAAATAAGAATTTTTGAATAATTTTGATTTTAACATTTAACTAGTGAACTTAAAAATGTTACTACAACATGATTCTCATGTTGTAGTAACCACTAGATAAACAGAATGTTCTCATTCTCTTTATCTAGTTAAAGAAAGTTCTATTTCAAGTGTACCATATATAAAGTGGTCAACATAGTGTAACCATAAAATAATAGACTTTAAATATGAAATATTAAGGCAAATATTGTACAAACACGACATGGTATTCTTGTGAATGTGTGTCGAAGACTGACAGAAGAGAAGAAAATGTTGAATAAAAAGTTGTTGTTTTTTTATTTGTGCACAAAAAGTACTTTCATAGCTGCATAACATTACGGTTGAACCACTGATGTCACATGGACCATTTAAAACGATGTTCTTAGTATGTTTCTTGTCTCTGCAGTGTCAGAAAGCTCCCAGATTTTATCAAAAATATCTTCATTTGTGTTCCGAAGATGAACAAAGGTCTTATGGGTTTGGAACAACGTGTGAGTAACTGTGTGAGTAAATGAATTTTCTTTTTTGGGTGAACTATCCCATTCAAATTAGTCAGAAAAATCGCCCAACCCTAGCTAAATCTCCTTTAAACATCAAAAAGGATGCAAAATTGTCATAAAAGTGCTCCGTATGTGTGTGCTATATTTCAAATCTTCTAAAATATGATAACTTTGTGAGGATAACTTTGTTTTGTTAAACAAATCACAATACATTTGTGGGGTGAGGGGTTTATATAAATGTATCTCTGAGGGGAATTGAAAACTACATATCTTCAAATTAGGGGTCAGCCGATACGTGTTTTTCTGGGCAGATCTTGATTATTACAGATTAAGTAGACAGATAACCAATATTTTGAACTGATATATGTCTGGTGTAAAAATGAAAATTAACGTAAAAATAATAAGAATAACAAGGGCTCTGACAAAAACTTTTTAAACACTTTTAAATGATTTTATCTGCAAATCGGTTTTGAAAATGTCCGATGCCAAAATCTATAAAAATGCTTAATATCTAATATCATGCTGCATTTATTCAGCATTTTTGTTTGATTAAAATGCAGTGGTTGCCTCTAATTTTAAATGGAAACTGCACAAAGCATTAGTTTCTTTATATGAAAATATTTCTTTTATTTGTATTATTTATTTGATTTGGGATTTGTTTTAAAATGTAAATTTGGTTTTGTTATTTGACATTTTTAAATTTCATAAAGAAAAAACAAACAGTAACTACTAATGATGTGCAAAACGACATATCTTCAAATTATCTGTTGGACAACATTTATTTTTCCGGGTAGATTCTTACATATCAATTAGACCGATGACCAATATTTTGAACCGATATATATATATATCTGATGTAAAAATTAACATAAAAATTAAGACTAACAAGGACTCTAACAAAAACTCTCTTTAAATGCTTTTAAATTTATTTTATTGGCAAATCGGTTTTGAAAATGACTAATACTGATTAACATAAAAAAGCTTAATATCTACTTTAATCTTTAATCATGCTGCATGTATGTAGTATCTTTGTCTGATTAAAATGCAGTGGATTTAAATGGAAACATTTATATGAAGACATTTCTTTTATTTGATTTGGGATTTGTTTTAAAATTTCTATTTGGTTTTGTTATTTGAGATATTTAAATTTCACAAAGAAATGTGCAGTATTTCGTCAGAGAAATAATCAAAGGACATTTCATTTATAATTTGTCTTGAATCTTACTTTTCAAAATTGTTAAAAAAAAAAAAAAACTGTATCATGAAATCATTATCATGAATCATATAACATCATGAGTTGAGTGAATCGTTACATCCCTACTCATTTAAGAGACTTCATTATCGAGGCAGCAATATCCGATGAAGTTCATCCACTTCATAAACCTTTTGCTTTTTTGTTTACATTCAATTCATGAAGGTTCTGTAAACTGAATCATTATAAATTCTTTCATAATTGTACAATACTATGATGTTTACTGTGAATGAAAAAAATGACGATTTCATTCATTTACTGTCAATACAGATGCTGTCTGTTAATGCATCTACAATAATTCCAACAATAAATTGGAAACCGATTTGAATGCGCCATGATCTGGTTCTCCATGTCAATTTGCTGTATTGAAGCACTAGATCATTAGTGCATACTGACTTTCATTCCCATCTGTTCCTCAAGCAAATATATTTTATGACTTTAATATACACGGAATATTGCACAAGAGTCATATTGACAACTTTCATGTTTTCTTTTTGGGTCCTTTGTGATGTTTTAAAGCCCTGCATGAACAAGAGTGAACAGTTCTTGAAACAAATCCTCTTTTTTCCTTCCAAAAAGTCATTCAGGCTGTGAATGACACAAGGACAGAATTTTCCGTTTTTTTTTTTTTTATAAAAGCTGCCCTCACCCACAAGACATTCATATCCAGCACGTGTTGACAGCTGAAGAAACTCTGTAAACGGAGTACGCCTTAAACACACACAGATATCCACTGAGGAATCTTCATTCTTAAACATCAGTCAGGCGACCACACAATGCATCAGTTTTTCTGTGGAAAACTAGACAGATGACATGATTTAATGGCTAAGTATATGATTAAGTCTTTATCCAAGCATGCACAACCAAAAAAGCATCTTGCAGCATTCCCAAAGAGTTTTCTCTACATAATCACAACCCTCAACCAACCACAAGACCGTAATCCTAAAGGTGAAATGTGTGTTATTTCTGCACTATTTGCATGGAAATGCAAAAGTAACGACCACTGGAGAAATAAACAGAAACAAATAAATAGTCCCGCCCACAAACTCACACCATTGGTCAGGTCAATCCTGTCTGTCAATGTCAGGCTAGTCAGGATGCTTAAACAAGAAGATGCTTTTTCGAGAAAACCAACCCTACCTTTAATTGTCACATTAAGCCGGGATAGAAGTATTTAAATAGGTGCTATTCAAAACGTGAACATATGAATCATTATGAATCATAACAATAGATGTTAAAAGGGAGTGATTTTTGTGGGAAACATCGAAATAATCTACCAATGCAAAAATTGATCCAAAGCAGTTCCCACACTAGTTAACAGCTGGAGTCGGACTGAGCTGAACCCTAAGACATCATATAAATTTTATTTTGGGCCTTGTGCCACTTTGATTGAGTATTTGGCAATAAGCGACCAGGGTTTGGGGCTGATCCTGCTGAGTGCATGTGTGTACACTTACATAGTACGGGTCTTGGATAATAAGCTGTTTTTCAGGATCGTAGGAGCCGAGCAGCTCAATCTTGGCTTTGCTGCTTTTCACGCTGCTTGCCTTCTTGTTCAGATCTCTGTTAGAAAACCGTACAAACACACACTTTAGATCTTGTGCAGCCAATGGACTCATTCATAATCTGATTCATATCAATGCTGATTTCTTATGTTCTTTCAGACTAATGTAAAAATATGTTATAAGCACCAATGAAACTTGACAGGATCTGACTGTTCTTTTTGCAACAG
This sequence comes from Cirrhinus molitorella, assembly GCA_033026305.1. Taxonomy (NCBI): domain Eukaryota; kingdom Metazoa; phylum Chordata; class Actinopteri; order Cypriniformes; family Cyprinidae; genus Cirrhinus; species Cirrhinus molitorella. The sequence goes on from CM065132.1 coordinate 5,874,711, forward strand.
TCTCCTAGGAGCAAGACGTTGCAACACACACACAGCTGAAAAATATAAATTATTTATAACAACACACATAACAGCGTCTGGGTAGTGACAGCTGGTCTGGCTGATCAAGAACAACGATATTAAAAACAAACAACAACTACTAAGGATGTGCATAACTACGTATCTTTTAATTAGGGTTTGGCCGATATGTGTTTTTCAGGGCCAGTGCCGGTAACGATTAATACAGATCAGGTAGACCGATAACCTTTAGAATTTTCTATATTTCTGCATAAATATGACCCGAAACATTATCAGATTTTCATATAAGTCCTGAAAGTAGACAACCCCATCACACAAGTGAGAGAAAACTATTTTCTTTGTCATTTATTTATTGAGAAAAATGATCCAGTGTTACATATCTGTACATAGCAAAAGTATGCGCTTTCAGTATCAGATGTGACCCCTTTTTGCTGCAGTAACTGAAGCTAAAGTTCCATTCCTTCATGCAGAACCACTTAAACTTTGTGATGTTGGTGGGTTTTCTCCTATGAACTGCTTGCCTAGGTCCTTCCACAACATTTTAATTGGAATAAGGTCTGGACTTTGACTCAGCCATTTCAAAACATTAACTTTGTTCTTCTTTAAACATTCTTTGGTAGAATGACTTGTGTGCTTGGGGTTGTTGTCTTGCTGCATGACCCACGTTCTCTTGAGACTCTGTTCTTAAACAGATGCCCTGAAATTTTCCTTTAGAATTTGCTGGTATAATTCAGAATTCATTGTTCCATCAATGATGGCAGGCTGTCTGGGCCAAGTTGCAGCAAAACAGGCCCAAGCCATGGTACTACCTCCACCATGTTACAGAAATGGGATAAGATTCTTAAGCTGGAATGCAGTGTGTTCATTTCTTCAAAGACAATAGCTTTTCATTTAAACCAATAAGTTCTATTTTGGTTTCATTCATCTAGTAAACCTTTCTCCAATGGTCTTCTGGCTTGTCCACATGATCTTTAGCAAGCTATTTTCTTTTTGGAGAACAGTGGCTTTCCTCTTGCAACTCTGCCATGCACACAATTGGTTACTCAGTGTTCTCCTGTTGGTGGACTTACGAACATTAACCAATGTGAGAAAGATCTTTAGTTGCTTAGAAGTTGCCCTGGGAACTGTTGCAACCTCACAGACTATTACACGTTCTTCTTTGGAGTTATCTTTGTTGGCCGACCACTTCTCGGGAAGGAAACAGTGGTCTTGAATTTCCTCCATTTATACACAATCTGTCTGACCGTGGACGTGGACCGTCCAAACTCTTGAGAGATGGTTTTGTAACCTTTTCTAGCCTGATGAGCAACATCAACTCTTTTTCAGAGGACCTCAGTAATCTCCTTTGTTCATGACATGATTCACTTCCACAAACTTGATCATATTTTGATAGATCCCTGTTCTTTAAATAAAACAGACACGTACTGACATTTGATAGTCATTGCACTGACTGAAAACACATCTGCACAGATGGACTCTAATTTCACCTTTAAATTAACTGCTAATCCAAGAGATTCACATACTTTTGCAACGCACAAGTAACACTGGATCGTTCTTCTCAAAAAATAAATGACAAAGATAATTTTCTTCTCTCACTTGTTTATTGGGTTCTCTTCGTCTACTTTCAGGACTTGAAAATCTGATGATGTTTTGGGTCATATTTATGCAGAAATATAGAAAATTCTAAAGGGTTCACAAACTATTAAGCAACACTGTATGTCTGGTTAAAAATGAAAATTAACACCAAAATTAAGAATAACGAGGGCTCTGCCAAAAACTCTTTAAAGGCTTGCTAAAACTCTTAAAGAAATGCTAAATATCGGCTCTGATAATTGTCTGAACCCTACTTTAAATGAGTGGTGGGTTGTCTGAACCAGGGGTTTTCAAACTTGAGAGAAAAAAATCAAAAAATAAAATATAGATAAATAGTAACACTTCATTTTAAGGTTCAATTCTCACTGTTAACTAGCAAACGTATTACTAGCATATTATCTGTTTATTAGGCCTTGTTCTTTTCTTTATAAATTAGGAGGTTATTGAGGCGAATGGCATAGTAAATAGTCAACAGTAAGAATTGGACCTTAAAATAACATGTGACCAGACAAATGTGCTAAATTTGACATTATTACAGTTTCATTCTTGATTAATTAATTGCAATTATTTTATTCTATTGACAGCTGTAGTTTTATAGTTCCATTTGGGTTGCATCTAAAAGTCCTCTAATGATTGATAGAAAAACAAAGTGTCAACTTAATATTAAACATTTTCCACAGAACTTTCATATTTTTTGATGATTACTTTTTAGAATGCAAACAGTTTTTATAAACTACCATTTAAAAGTTTGACATATTTTTTTGTAAATATTATTGAAATAAATTCATACTTTTATTCCTCATAGGGGCATTAATTTGACATTTAAGACATGTTTGTTTAAAAGATTTATTTTGACAAAGAAATCGTTTTAAAAGAAAAAAGATTTAGTTATTCTTTTGAACTTTCCATTTTAAAAAGAATCCTGTAATAAATATTAAGCAGCACAATTGTTTTCAACACTGTTTATAATAAAAATACATTTTGAGGACCAAATCAGCATATTAGAATGATTACTGAAGGATCATGTGAAACTGAAGACTGGAGTATTGGCTGATGAAAACCACTTTTGTCATCACAGGCATTAACACAATGCAGGAATCTCCAGGAACGCTTGACACGCTTGTAATGCTTGCGTCTGGGGTCCGGCATCTTGACCAAGAGGGGGTCTCATTAACTCTTTAGTTCAGGGATCATCCCTTCCAGGTTGGAACCTATGACCTTTAGGATTACCAGCTCAGACCTTTAACCATTAACACCCATACACCTACACACATAACGTCACAATAAAGATGTAAAAATACAACCTCATGTGTATATTATATGTGTATAACCCCAATCATCACTAAGCATGACTGTAGGATGATATTACTTCAGTCTGTTGTGCAGGGCATTGGAGAAATGAAAGCTGAAACGTAGAACCACACAGAAAAGACAAGGAATCTAAGGAACTCAGTAAGCTTCTTAATAAGTGCCGGATCTAGCAGAAACATGTGATTCCAACAATATCCCCCCTCCACACCCCATCCGGAAGAAAAAAAAAGACCCTCCTGCCCCCTTTATTTCAGATTCTTATGCATATCAGACTCTTATGGTATGGCATCAGACTGTTTGATGCCTTCTGCAGAGTTGACAGATCCATGTAATGTATAATTCACTCATTCAGACATCAATCACCACTCTCATGTCAGAAAGACAAGCTAAGGAGTAAGGAGGGTGTCAATTCCTATGCTCAGCAAATGTCAGGGGCCTCATTGCTGCTCATCGCTTTTGCACTTGTAAACACAATGAGAAGCAAACTCAGTCCAACTTTTCTTAAATTCTCAGCAAATGTGACCCTGGACCACAAAACTAGTCATAATTGAGATTTATACATCATCTGATTTTTTTTTTTTATCGTTTTTTTGAAATGCAAAGCTGAATTTTCAGCAGCCATTACTCCAGTCTACAGTGTCACAGAAACCATTCTAATATGCTGATTTATTATCGATGTTGAAAACAGCTGTGCTGTGTTTTTTCTGGAAACTGTGATGCTTTTTCAGGATTGTTTGATAAATAAAAATTTCACAAGAACAGCATTTGTTTAAGTAGAAATCTTTTGTAACAAATATACACTACCGTTCAAAGATTTAGGGTAGGAAATATTTTTTCTTTAATTTAATTTAATTTAATTTAATTTTATTATTATTATTTTTAAACACAATATTGTACAATACAAAGTAATGCTTTTTGGGGTTTGGCAAGGGTGTTTTATCTTACATAAGGCATCGGCATAACCAGATTTATGGTTTTCCCACCTCTGGGAACCCCTGCACGTACCTTAAGTTGCTGTCGTCCATGCAGAGGATGTGATCAAAAGTCATGAAGTCGTCTTTGGTGACCTAACAAACATAAAGACTGTATGAGTAACGCATGTAACACCTCATTCACATTGTCCTGCAGTGACCCATTAATCACAGGCCAGTGGTTTTGGCCCACATCCAACCCCCCCTCTCCATTTTCCTCTCTAATTCTTCCTGTCTTTCACCGAAAGAGGTAAATCTGCCGCCAAAAAAGCATGACGCTGGCTTGGACGAGCTCCAGGGAACATGAGCAAAGGGCCAGAGCATGAGTAGACGTGCTGTCTGTTCGAACATTCGCTCCCCTCACTCAAGGCGCGGAGTTAAGAAACGGATCAAAGCACATCTGTGGCTGCATGTAAGTGTGTGCATATATTGAGCAAGACCACATGATGCATTTGGGACGTTAGTGCACAGAGACAGTTGTAATAAGAATAAATGTTTTCAATTTACAAAAACAACGAAGTGCAAAAACTGGAAATCGTGAACCACACATACGTGAGGGCGGAAGAACAAGGAACGCCTGCCTGGCTACACGAGTTTCTTGTATAATTGAGGGCTGTGATTTGTGTGAGGTCAACGGGACAAAGATGTCTTTAGTGTGAGCTCAGCTCTATACAGCCTCGTATGAACCTGACCTCTAAAGGCCGAACTAAAGCTTGCCCACATGACTGGAATATCTAACTGACGGCAGAAAATGTGGGTGGAAAGCACGCGAGTTAGGAGTTTCTTATAGTCTGACAGTAATAGGCCAAACCATGTACATTTCAGGGAAGGTGATGCAGCGGCCAACTTAACGTTTGACAAGTTTCAACAAATCTGCAAGGTTATTGCATGCACCATACAGGTTGTGAAAAATAACTACAAATATGTATGAAAATTGTTGAATGGCAGTGTGGTAAAACAGGTTCATATATGTCAAGAAACAATCTTTTTAGACAAGCTATACAAGTGTCATTGCTTCCTCTATGATTAGGATTGTATTTTTTCCGTTGTTTACCATTTTGCTTGTTTCTGAAACAAATAAATTAATAGCGAATATTTTTATTGTGGATGGACTGTTTTTAATGCTCCTTAAAATCACTGAGATGAATTTAAATTCTTGTGTATTTTAATATATTTAAACAGCTAGACTCATTCAACACCAAATCTGACAAGGATGCAATAAAGGTTATCAACATCTGTTACCTAATTTATTTCAAATTTAATGGCTTTAATGTTATCTAATGATGTGTTATATGTAACCCTGGACCACAAAACCAGTTACAAAGGTCAATTGAGATTTATACATCATCTGAAAGCTGAATAAATAAGCTTTCCGTTGGTGTATGGTTTCTTGGGATAGGACAATATTTGGTTGAGATACAAAAAAAATCTAAATACTGAGAAAATTGACTTTAAAGATGCCCAAGTTCTTAGTACTCTTAGTACTTAATATCCTAATGATTTTTGGCATAAAAGAAAAATCGATCATTTTGACCCATACAATGTATTTTTGGCTATTGCTACAAATATACCCGTGCAACTTAAGACTGGTTTTGTGGTCCAGGGTCCCATATTACTTATTTTATGCCCTAGAAAGTGTATTGCTCTGTTGTGAATGCTTGCTGATATACAGCAACAACACAAAATTAAAGGTTGCCAAAATCCGCTACTCCAATTCGTTTCATACACAGTGGCTTTATTGTTATCCAAATGAACTTCTGGTGATTTCTAAACTTCTTTATTTTTTTATATCCTAGAAAGGATATTGCTCTGAAGTGAATAATTGCATTTGAACAGCAGGGTCACAAAATCCAACAACACAGCATTACAGGTTGCCAAAATCAGTTACCCCTCTCTGCTTGGCTTTAATGTTATCCAGATTAATTCTGGAGAAGTTTAAACCTCTTTATTTTATTTCTTAGAAAGCATATTGTTTTGTTAAACAGCAGTAGATTTACAACAGGATCGACAGTGAGCCAATCAGCCCGTGTAAATACTAAATGCAACAATGAACACAGAATGCCTGTTCTTTTATATCATTATTACTGATGCCCATTGTGTAGTGCTTTAGTTTTGCATGTGTCAGAGTAATTGTACAGTACAGATTTCTATTTCTAATAACCTCTAATGCAGCCTTGTCAGATTTGGTGACCCTGTTTACATCAAAATGCTTTTTTTTCTCTCGATATGAAACTGAGGAATTTACCAGAGTGAATTTAAATAACAATGGCTACGTTTACATGCACCAATTTACGTCAATCCGAATGAATTGAATCAGATTGCAGATCTGTTTACATGTAATCTTAACATTGTAATCTGATTCAAATATCAGTTTATATGTGTTTTATATACTTTCCGATTCAAACTTTTGCGCATGCGCTCTGCCTGTGATGTCATATCAATCACACTTGTGGAGACAACCATGGACGTGACATGAGCTCATCATTATTTTTCCCATATTGGCATACACATTCATAAATCAGCAACGTTTTTTGTGATCTAAAGAAGACGTGAACTTGCGCACGGTGTAATGCGTGTCAACATTGCACTGCGCATGTGCCCCGGAGACTTCTGAATAAAACTGAGAAAGTAGTCGGATTCAAGCGTTTACATGGTCATTTTTTGCTGTTGGATCGGATTAGAAAAGGAATAAACCACCCCTTTCAATCCGATCGAAATTTAATTCCGATTAAGCTCAATCGGATCGATTAAGGTGTTTACATGAACGTTTTTCAATCCGATTGAGCCGTCAATCCGATTACAAATGGATTATTTGGGTGCATGTAAACGTAGCCAATGTGTGTGAAATAGAGGGGACAACAGTATTTTATTAACCTTTAATTCAGCCTTGCCAGATTTAGTGACCCTGCTATATGTGTTGCTGTTCAATCAGAGGAAATGTAGCAAGATATAAAACAATTCAGACATCATCAAAGTGAATTTGGGTAACATTAAAGTTGTTTTGTTTATATCCTCTGGTCACAATAATGGGGGAAAAAACTAAAAAAGCATAAGCAACGTTTTTTGTTTTATAGATCTGACTTTGTTTCAGAATTGCAAGATATAAGCTTAGATTTTTTTTCAAGTTCCAAAATTCCGAGTTTACATCTCACAATTCTGAGTTTACTTTACACAATTCAGTTTTTTTTGTTTCCTCCTTGGAATAAAAAAAAAACATATAATTCTGACTTTTTATCTTCCCTTTCTCGCAATTTCAATCAATTCTCCGAATTGGAAAAAAAGCAAAATGTCAGAATTCTATAGAAGCCCATTTCCACCACTGTATAAAAAATGTAAAAAGTAACTGTGATTTTTTTATCTCACAAATCTGACTATTTTTTTTTTATTGTGTAATACAAACATGCAAGTCTGCTTTTTTCTTAGACTTGCATGATATAAGCTTACATGCGATTTTATATATGCGAGTCCGAATTGTGGGATATAAACTCGCAGTTGCAAGAAATAAAGTCAGAACTGCCAGATATAAAACTCACAATTCTGATTTTTCTTCTTAGTATGGCATGTTTGTATCTTGCAATTCTGACTTTTTTCTTGCAATTGCAAATGTATACCTTGTGAGATATAAACTCACAACAATTTCAACAACTTCATATTTTAACAATTACTTTTTTTTTTCCATTTATGTGCTTGGCTTCAATAGAATTGTGAGATACAAAGTCACAAATACTTTTTTAAATGTATTATTCTGTAGCAGAAATGGGCTTCTAAACTAATGTGCATAAGTGCACAGACATACCTAACAAAGTCATATATAGGAATTCTATAAGAATTACAATATCATTAGAATCCCTTTCCAGCTGATGAAAGATAAACAACATATACAGAATCAGAATATCAGAATCCAGCCAATTGCTTGAGCAAATTAATTGCGCATTCTTCTGGACTTTAGTATAGTTTTCATTATAGTTTTCGAATAAACGATTTACATCAAATCAGAAACCTTAAAGGGTCAGTTCACTCAAAAATGAAAATTCTGTCATGAATTACTCAACCTCATGTTGTTCCAAACCTGTAAGACCTTAATTCATCTTCCTTACACATAGACAGCAATGCAATTGACATGCTCAGGGGCCAGAAAGGTAGTAAGAATATTGTTAAAATAGTCCATAAGACATCAGTGGTTCAACTGTAATTTTATGAAGGTACAAGAATATTTTATGTGCACAAAGAAAACAAAAATAACAACTAACAATTTCTCATAAGCGGTTGAACCACTGATGTCACATGAACTATTTTAACAATGTCCTTTCTACCTTTCTGGGCCTTGAACTTGGTAGTTGCATTGCTGTCTATACAAAAAATATCTTAATTTGTGTTCAGAAGATGAACGAAGGTCTTACAGGTTTGAAACAACATCAGCGTGTGTAATTAATGACAGAATTTACATTTTTGGGGAACTATCCTTTAAAGAGCATTTAAAGCAGGAGGTGACAAAACTGCATTAATAAACTAATATAGTTATCGTTATCTTTATAGTTACTGCTCTTGGTGTGAACGAGCTGTAACAAATAATAAAAACAAGAACAAACCAGCTAGGTTTGTTCTCTTAAAAAGATGTCTTTATGATTTATGTATGTGCTATGAAGGATATGTTGATGATACATTACGGAGCAACTGTTTTTTATCAAAATACCGACCAAACACTTTTTGGAAGCCAATTCAAAACAACAAACTCTGTGGAGAATTTTCCTCAGGAAATGTACAAGAAAGATGAAAAATAGCAGAAAACACAGAGGGAGATGGAGAAGAGGGGTCAACAGCAGATAGGCAGTGGAAGCCTGTCAAAATCAATTTATAGGCAAGAAGTTCAAAAATACGCAAAAAGATAAAAAAAATCTATGATGTGTGACAAAGATGAAGTACCTTGGCTTTAATTCGTGATTAGATAACACTCACACAAGCTCTCCTGCCAAAACTGGCTTTATTCGTGTATGTTTGAGGTTTCCATACGAGTGACTGAAGTGTGAATACGTTCACTAAAGTTCATGAAATTATGCTAAATGTGCCGTATACATCGTACTGTACAACAATACTGTGCTGAAAGCTTTTGTAACACACAAAATCCCACAACTGCAGTACCTGTCGTGCCCTGTGATCTGTCTCTATGCCATGTTTCCTGAGGCAGGCCAGACCACGGGCATCAGGAGTGCTGCCAGTATTCCAATCTGAGGTGGCACCAGAGTCTATAACCCACTGTAACACACACACACAGAGAACACAGTTCTAGCTTGGAATGCTAATCAGGACCCCACCGTACCTGCCGCGCCACATGCCTCATAGACACGCCGTGTCGCTTCATGCAGGCCTGGCCACGGTGATCCGGGGGGTTTCCGATCTCATAGGTGGACGTGGCCGCACTGTCTATTCTCCACTGGAGACACACATACATAAGCATGATGATGATAACAGCAATACAACACACACATAATAAACACACAAACACAATTATTTGAATATATGTTACTATATAGCGGTTTGTTACTGACGCAAAAATGTAAGTTAAGCATGGGACTGTGTTGGCTAAGCATTTGTATTTGAATATTTCTGGCCTTAAGGCTGGAATGAATCTGACACTGTTTCTTTGTATTTTGGCTCATGAGGCTAAGGTTTTGACTTTTATTGTTTTTGTCAAACTTTTTGAACAGCAAAAGGTTTTTCTTGTGCAACCTTCAAAATGTCAAATCTCCACAAGAGCAAGTGTAACATGATCACGACACTGATACTCTCAACCAAAGGGTAGACGAGGTGCGAGGCTAAAAGTATTTCAAAATACTTATGCTTTTTCACTGGAGTGCAGATGTTGCTTTGTTACATACCTGCTATAGCGCTTAATATTAGCAAACTTCAAGACCAGCCAATTACTTGCATCCAGAAGATGATGCACTGTCACAATCAATTCACTGAAGCACATGCGATTAGTTGGGTGTCTTGGTAAGCCGGGAGACACTTATTGATGTGTACATCGTTTAGTAAACGAAGCATTACGTGCAATGACTTACCTTGCCCACCACCCCATTGTCTGTGGCCATTTTTCGGAAAACAGCCTCAGCGATTGGAGATCTGCAGATGTTCCCTGGGTATTGAGGAAGGGAAAAAAGTGTAAACAGTGCCACTGGACCAAAAAAAAAACTTGCATATTTTGCTGATTATTGCCGCTGAAAATGGTCAATTACTTTCATGTTTTGGCTGCACTAATCTGTTGGACCAGGAAAAACATTTGGAGTACTATAGACTGCCAAAAGGCTTAAAAATGAAAGAGAAGGGTGCTGTCCGAAGAAAAATTAACCACGCAATCCATGCAATATTAACCATGCAATCCACATTGTTGTTTACATCCGAGCATTGCCAATATGGCCATATATCCGGGTAACTGACCAAATCATGACGTAAATGCAAACCCTCTATAGGTGACCTAATTATTCTGTCTAAATGCCACATACACAAACATATACACTATCCTTATTCAGGATTCTCTGTTGAATGAAAAATTGAAAAAACAAAAATTGAAAATATCTTTACTATCACTTTTGATCAATTTAACATGAATAAATGTTTTCTTCACAAAAAAAAAAAAAAAAAACTTTACTGACACTAAACTTTGGAACAGTAGTGTTTACTCACACATTTAACACTCTTATTAATATGGTTTTGATTTATTATTATATGATGAAAACAAAACAAAACAAAAACATAACTTATGCAGAATTTAGCGGATATCAGATATCAAAACGTATGCTAATGCCATTACGAAAATAAGAATCTCACGGCCAAACTTAGTGCTTAGAGAATAAACCTAAGGGTGATCAATAATAAAAAAATATACATATATTTCATGTTACTAGGTTCAAACGCCAATATTAACGCTAAGCGTTTATTAATGTAAGAATGAATGAGATCTGCGTGTGATTTCAATTTGCCGGCGTGTCAGCTCACGATGACAGCTTTCATTTACTGTATGAGGCCAGTCAAACAGCGATCACTGACTGTAAACAGTCATGATAGTTTGACCGTTTCCTCCAGCTGTAATGTTTAAACCTCACGATTTAAACCTCACGAATAATTCAAAGGAGGTCTGGTGATATTTTATAAACTTTCTTACCCAAGCACACGAATAACACCGACCTTCCACTGGGAGTCGCCATATTGGTCACTATTAAAGGTCCCCGCGCCACCGCTGAAGGTTGTCCAAGTTACCGCCTGTTCCAAATTCTACAACATTCTGCTAAAGTTAAAAAAAAAACAAAAAACAAAAAAAAACAGATAACATAAATGCTTTAAAAATCTATTTTTAAGATATTGGTAGACAGTATTATATAAATAGAGCAAAGGCCTGAGATGCACTTGTAACTTTTATCCTCTCTCAGTCTCATTCTCTCTCATACATTTTTATTAGACATATGTGACACTGGACCACACAAAACAATTTTTTGAAACTGAGATTTATACATCACCCGAATGTTGAATGTTGAAGCTGAATAATAAGCTTTCCATTGATGCATGGTTTGTTAGAACAGGATAGAACAATATTTGGCCGAGATACAACTATTTGAAAATCTGGAATCTGAGGGTGTAAAAAAATCTTAATATTGAGAAAATCGCCTTTAAAGCTGTCCAAATTAAGTCTTTAGCAATGCATATTACTAATCAAAAATTAAATTTTGATGTATTTATGGTAGGAAATGTACAAAATATTTTCATGGATGATCTTGATATCTTAATATCTTGATTTTTAGCATAAAAGAAAAATCGATCATTTTGACCCATACAATGTATATTTGGCTATTGCTACAAATTTATAGACTGGATTTGTGGTCCAGGGTTATAAATTCCTACACAACTGGCAATACTAACCCTGTGACAAGACAAATCTGCTCCAATAACATGAAAAAATTATATTTGTTGTATTTACACTGTGAAGGCAGCACACAGACTGTATCGAATGTGGCATATACAGCATATCACACAGAGGATCCAGAACTCAGTTTTTCACAATAATGATTAAGAAACTTTTCTCAGATGTCTATTCAGGCTTCCCTGTTGGAAAAGAAAACCCCCCCCCAAAAAACAGCATATTCTGGTTAGGTATGTTTTAAAGCATGGAAGCTGGTTTAAGCTGGTCCTGAGCTGGCTCTGAGCAGGAGTGTAGGACCAGCTCAGGACCATCTTAAACCAGCTCAAACCCATGCTTAAAAACATATCTAACAGGGCATAAGCCTAATCAGCCCCGATTCTATTATTGGTATCACTATGCCCTTAAAGAGCAGACTAGCTTATGCAGATCTAGGTGGTCAGATTGTGGGAAAGTTTTCCAGGCCATATTTAGAACAAGTTTAGATTGCAGTATTTTTCAGTCAGCTGCCTGGCCTGCTTAGCCATACTTGCTCTGTTATGAAACCAGATTATACTTCAGTGTAAGTGGCATTCACAGACCTCTGCAGGGGCAGGGTAGAAATCATGTTCCCAGGGCAGGTGGGCTCACCCTTGGTTGAAATCACGTTTCAGGGGCACATCGATAGGAGCGAAAGGGCACTAGCATTGGCAGTAGGGGCTCATATCACCCTACACCATGCATGCCACTATTCAGTGTATTAATAGTGTGTACCAGATGAGTGAATTTACTGCACACCAAATATATGTGCATACATATCTGACAAAGTCAACACAGGAATCTCAGAGAGCCTATACCTATGGGGTTAGGCCAATAAATAAAACTTAGGATCTATGGTAGTGCTGTTATACATTCATTTGGTAGACACTTTTAAACATGTTACAGTGCATTCAAGATACAAGTCAAAAGTTTACATACACCTTGCAGAATCTGCTAAATTTTAATTATTTGCCCAAAATAAGAGGAATCATATAAAATACATGTTATTTTTTATTTAGTACTGACCTGAATAAGATATTTTACTAAAGGCGTTTATATATAGTCCACAAGAGAAAATAATAGTTGAATTAATAAAAAATTAAAAAGAGGCCCTTGCTTGTTCTGAACAGCTAAACTGCCTGATGTTCCTCAGAAAAATCCTTCAGGTCCCAGAAATTCTTTGGTTTTTCAGCATTTTTGTGTCTTTGAACCCTTTCCAACAATGACTGTATGATTCTGAGATCCATCTTTTCACACTGAGGACAACTGAGGGACTCATATGCAACTATTACAGAAGGTTCAAACGCTCACTGCTGCTTTAGAAAGAAACACAATGCTTTAAGAGCCGATTTTTAGCCCATTTGAACAGAATGAGGATGTGTACATTTTCCTTATTTTGCCTAAATATTATATTTTTTTTGTTTAGTACTGCCCTACAGAAGCTAGAGAAGATACTTACATGTTCCCCAGAAGTTAAATTTACCCTGATCTTCACATTCAAAAGGTTTACACCCCTGGCTCTTAATGCATCGTTTTGAACCTTCTGTAATAGTTGCATATGAGACCCTCAACGTGAAAAGATGGATCATACAGATGGATCAAAATCATACAGTCATTCAAATACAGAAAAATGCTGAAAAACCAAAGAATCAAAAAAAGAATTAAAAAAGGTTGAACCACTGATGTCACATGGGCTATTTTAATGTCCTTACTACCTATTGTTGTAGTTAACTTGTGTTACGAAGATGAGCGAAGGTCTTAGAGGTTTGGATCGACAAGAGGGTGAGTAATTAATGACAGAATTGTCATTTTTGGGTGAACTATCCCTTTAACAAGGCTTACAAGGGGGTGGAAGACAGCACAAGAACACTGAAAAAATGCATTTTAAAATAAGTGTACAAACACAAGACAGACAAACACAGGCTGGGATCATGTCATGATGATTTCCCTAGAAAAATGTCAGTTTTTGTAGACAAATAAGAGATACTAATAGGTCTATCAGCTTTCCTTTTTTGGCTTTAATGCAGAACACTGTCAAAGATAATGACCAGTAAGAGACATAATGAAAACCATATTCTAGGGTCAGTGGCTCAAGCTGCGCCAAACTTTAAGGGAGGTGATGCATGAATCCAACTTACTGAGAAAACCAGCACATCTTCTCTATACAACAACAAAACTGATATTCGTTGACATAGTCATTCTATTGGTTTTGACTGCAGCAGAACTACTTTTTTCTTTAACCTTTAGTATCAATGCTTGAGCCAGAGATTAATCTATCCAGCTGTGCAGATCTTACATGCTGTATTCACAAACTGAAATTCAGCTGGATCGCAGCTGCTCTGCATACAAATCATCTAAGGGTTTACTTCTTGATAATGAGCAAATCTCGAAACTTTCATTAAGTATGTCTTCACATTAATATCCTCAGCCTTGCATACGGACACAGTATGCCGCTGGCAGAAATTGTTTCACAGATTTGAGTGAACAATAAACTTTCTTATAAATAAACCTTTCTTATAGTTCACCCAAAAATGAAAATTTGCTGAAAATGTACTTACCCTCAGGCCATCCATTTTTCATCAGAGAAATGTAGCATTACATCACTTGCTCACCAATGGATCCTCTGCAGTGAATGGGTGCCGTCAGAATGACAGTCCGAACAGCTGATAAAAACATCAAAATAATCCATAATTAATAGATAAAATTAAGATTAAAAAAATCCAACATTAAGACGATTTTACCTTCAAACCATTGCTTCCAGTTAAAATGGAGTCCATAATATAGCATTCTCTAGTGAAAAAGTCATTGCATCTGAATCAGGAGCAAAATATGCCTTAAAGATGAATTTTAATTATTAAAGCTGTTAAAGCACAGGGAACCATATTTATGAGGTGGTTCTTGTCAGATTTCATTGGTGATTTCAAATATGAAATTTAATCATAAACTTGGTGAACAGTTTTGGAGAATTTGATGTTTCCCCATTCAAAGAGATAGGAGCTGCACTTGCATGCCCGAGAGGCGTTTCAAAGATGGCCGCCGAGTGGAATGATTTGCCTTGAAGGAACACTCCACTTTTTTTGCAAATAGGCTCATTTTCCAACTCCCCCAGAGTTAAACAGAGGAGTTTTACCGTTTTCAAATCTATTCAGCCGATCTCTGGTTCTCCCGGTAGCCCTTTTAGCATAGCTTAGCATAAATCATTGAATCGGATTAGACCATAAGCATCGTGCTCAAAATTAAAATCAAAGACTTTCAATATTTTTCCAATTTAAAATTTGACTCTTCTGTAGTTACATCATGTCCTAAGACCGGCAGAAAATGAAAAGTTGCGATTTTCTAGGCTGAAATGACTAGGAACTATACTCTCATTCTGGCGTAATAATCAAGAAAATTTGCTGCTGTACTATGGGTGCACAGGCGCAATGATATTACGCAGCGCCTGACTATAGTCCCCAGCTAGGTAACTTCCAAAGTGACCAGCACTAAGCCACAAGGTAATAGTAAAATAGAGATCGGGGAACCGGAGATCGGCTGAATGGATTCGAAAACGGTAAAACTCATCTGTTTACCTCTGGGGGAGTTGGAAAATGAGCCTATTTGCAAAAAAAGTGTTCCTTTAAAGGGACTTTATCACTTCACAAGACTTTAATTGGTGGACTGGAGTCATGTTACTGTGTTTTTATCCACTGTTTGCACTCTCATTCTGATGGCACCCATTTACTGTAGAGGATCAATTGGTGAGCAAGTGATGTAATGCTTAATTTCTCCAAATCTGTTCAGATGAAGAAAAACTCATCTTGGATGGCCTCAATTTAGGTAAAGTGTTCCTTTAAATCTTCAGTTTCTTAAAATAAAAAAAAGATGTGATGCATTATTCAAGACCTAAATACCCCTGCCAATCTAGTAGAGGTTGTGTGAAGAGAGTCTGACATAATCATACGTTACTCCAGACCTAAATGATTAACCTTGAAGGTCATGCAATCACATTGCTGTTTCCTATCAGAGATCCCGTCTGGAATCACTTATATATTTGTTCAGAAAGGCCTTGAGTGATCATTCTAAGGTGTGGAAGGGACACATCACAATGATTTGCTTTGTGAGATGTGTAAACAAGGTTAACAGAAGGTTGTGGCTATGGTTGTAATTTGTCACACTGTGGTTTCGAGTTATAATTTATACACAATGAAGAGGGCTTTGTATTTTGGAAAAAAGCTCACTGAGGCCTTTAAGATTTGGAGTGAGCTTACTGTACTGTAAGTGTGCTGCACAGTCTGAATACAATTATAGTTATTAAGGTTTGTGATTGGGGGATGCCGAATATTTAAAGATGTTCGCGTATTTCGGCGCAGACTGACATGATAATGAGCCTCACCCTGTCTCATCTGGATCTATGCACAATTCTAGAAGCTCTGAGGTCAGAGAAGCCATATATTGGTTTTAGGATACTGCTATTGCCTTGGATATTTTCCAGTTAACTGCACAGCAGGCACTTTAGAACACATAAATTACATCTGCACAAATTCTTGGTTCTAACTCTGGGTTGAGTGAAGAAATGAATTCTGGGTTACGCTAAGTGGACAGTTGCCGTTTAGTGTACTTTGCACGTTGTGCAATGCACAAACACTCCACAGGAATCCAGTCTGGACAAAGCTTTGCCAGGATGCTGATATGGGGCTGTTATAGTGGTTTTTGATGTGTTGCTACGAGGTTGCTAGGGTGCTCTGAAGTTGTTTTATTGTTTATCAAATAAAAATCATATGACCGATGACTTTTAGAAGGCAAAGCAACTATAAATAATTTTACTGCTCCGATTCAGAAATTAGGTATTTGCTCATAACTGCTCATCACCTCCTCAAGTCTGATGCCATCTACTGGTTTCATGGAGATCCTGCGTTCATTTAGATCCCCTTACGAATCTCTCTGCAATAAATCTAAATCTGTAGAATGCTTTTAATTAAGAGTAGGAGTGAAACCAATTAAAGTTTATGTGTAGTGCATGTGTTTTGCTTCTCTTTATTAAGTGCAGACACATGACAACACTTGAAATGACCAATTTGGATAGTCCTATATGCACAAGGATACAACAAACAAAAATTAGAAGGTCAGATGTCAAAAGATGTTTTCCATTTGTTTTATTACTTTGTTTGACACTGCATCCCTGCATACAGGAAGAAATATTACTGAATCAGGCCACACAATGCATATGCAGATGTTGAGAAAAAAACAAGAATCAGATAAAGCATGAAATCATTTTTAAAAAGATACATTTTGTCATAAAATATCATTGAACTGGAATTTTACACCTTGAGAAATATTACCTGGTTTGACAATAACTCTAGCCTCCCTTAAATTCCTTCATTGTTTAACTTCACTGTGCTGTGCTGAAACTCCTTTACCTAATTTGGTGTTCCTGAACAAAAAGTGCTTGTAAATTTCTTATTCTGCGATATTATCACAAAATCTTGGATTCAATCAACTTGTTTTTGTCAGCTTGTTTTCTTTTAATTAGCACATTTTTGTTTGATTGTTGTTTATAGGCCTGATGATCTGATCTATGATCTGAGCTGATGTATCTCAGTTTTTAATATAAAAAAAAAAAATCAAAGAACATTATTATTGATATTTTTGGCAAGCGTTCAGTCAAAAATAAGGTCCAGATGCTCAGATCAATGAGGCCTAAAACCAATTAGTTCCAAAAAAACAAAACCTGTGCTAACTGAAAGAAAGCAAGCTGACAAAGTGATATGATAATATAATAAGAGATTTACAAGCATTTTTTTGTAGGGCGGTCATTTTTAAGCAGGAACACTAGAACAAGGTGAAACAGAAAGCCTAAAAAAGTACAAAACATATCCATAATTTTTTGTAAAGTTGTTTGACTGTGTGAGCGAAGTCAGTAAGTTAACATTAACTAGCATTTTCTGGTAAAAGAATGTAACATATGGAAGGCCTTTTCCACTTAATAAAAAATAAAAAAGGTATTTGCGATTCTTTATCTCTCAATTCTAACACTTTTTCTTGCAATTATGAGTTCACATCTTGCAATTCTCAGAACTGTGATATAAACTCGCAATTGTGAGTAATAAAGTCAGAATGGTGAGATATAAACTGGCAACTGTGAGATATCCATGTCCAGTCCAGTTCTGAGAGGGAGAAAGACTAATATTTTCTCAGTTTATATTTCACAATTCTGACTTAATAACCCACAATTCAGATTTTTTTTCTCAGAATTGCAAGATAAAAAACTCGAAATTGTGAAAAATAAAGTCAGAATTGTGAGTTATCTTGGATTCAATCTTTTTGCCAACTTGTTTTCTTACAGTTTTGTTTGATTGTTATTTATAGTCCTTATTGATCTGAGCTTATGCGCCTCAGTTTTTTAATCAAAGAAAATTAGTGATAGTTTTAGCAAGTGTTCAGTCAAAAATGAGGTGCTGATGCAATGAGGCCTATGACCACTTCAGAAAAAAAAAAAAAAACTCTGCTAATTGAAAGAAAGAAAGCTGACGAAGTGATACAATATTGAGATTTACAGGAATTTTTTTGTTGGCCGGTCATTTTTGATCAGGAACACTACAACAAGATGAAAAAGAAATCCTAAAAAAGTACAAAGAGTAGCATATCCATAATTTCTTGTAAAGTTGTTATACATTGTGTGAGCCAAGTCAGCAAGTTAACATTAACTAGCATTTTCAGAAAAAATGAATTTAAAAAAAGGTAATTGTGAGTTTTTATTTCACAATTCTGACTTTTACTTCAGAATTGTGAGATATGATCTTGCAGTTGTGAGTTATAAAGTCCAGTTCTTAGGGGGAAAAAAGACTGATATTTTCTCAGAATTGCCAGTTTATGGCTATCTTGCAATTCTGACTTTATAACTCGAGGGCTGACTTTTTTTTTCTCAAAACTGCAATTTTATATCTTACTTGCAATTGCGAGTTTATATCTTGAAATTCTGACTTTTCTCACAGAATTGGGTGGTATAAACTCGCAATTCCAAGTTATAAATTCAGAATTGGGAGATTTCTGAGAAAAGTAAAAAAACTGAGAAAAGTAAGACTTGCGAGTTATAGTCAGATTTGCGAGATACTAAAGATTCAGACTTTTTTTTTCTCAGAATTGCATGGCATGAACTCGCAGTTGTGTTTATACCATGCAATTCTAAGAAAAAAGACAAAATTGTGAGTATATATCTAACAATTCTGACTTTAGAACTCACGACTGCGAGTTTATAACGCGCAATTCTGAGAAAAAGGTCAGAATTTTAAGTTTTTAATCTGGCAATTCAGACTTTAGAACTCACAATTCTGACTTTATAACTAGCAACTGCGAGTTTATACATGCAATTCTGAGAAAAAAGTCAAGTATGCAAGTATATATTTTGCAATTCTGACTTTAGAACTCACAATTGCGAGTTTATAACATGCAATTCTGAGAAAAAAGTCAGAATTATGAGTTTATATCTGGAAATTCTGACTTTAGAACTCATGATTGCGAGTTTATACATGCAATTCTGAGAAAAAAGTCCAAATTGTGAGTTTATATCTGGCAATTCCGACTTTAGAACTGACAATTCTGACTTTATAACTAGCAATTGCAAGTTTATACATGCAATTCTGAGAAAAAAGTAAAAATTGCGAGTATATATTTTGCAATTCTGACTTTAGTACTCACAATTGTGAGTTCATAACATGCAATTCTTAGAAAAAAGTCAGAATTATGAGTTTATATCTGGCAATTCTGACTTTAGAACTCACAATTCTGACTTTATAACTAGCAATTGCGAGTTTATACATGCAATTCTGAGAAAAAAAGGTCAAAATTGCGAGTTTATATCTTGCAATTCTGACTTTTGAACTCACAATTGCGAGTTTATAACACGCAATTCTGAGAAAAAAATAAAAAAATTGTGAGTATATATCTCGCAATTCTGACTTTAGAACTTGCAATTCTGACTTTTTTTTCAGAATTTTAAGTTTATCTTGAAATTCTGACTTTATATCTCGCCATTCTGACTTTTTTCTCACAATTCTGACTTTATATCTAACCATTTTGAGAAAAAAAAAGAGAATTGTGAGGTAAAATTCACAATTACCTTTTTTATTTTTTATTCAGTGGCGCAAATGTTCTTTCATAGGAATATGACATAGGGGTAAATTCTTATAAAAATATTCTTATTAAAAGCAATTATGTTAAAGTGTTTGGAATTAAAATTAAATACCTATTTGGACGACGTTTAGTCACAATCTACTTTTCACATCTTCCTCACCTACACATCTCTAGTGCCAGAGCTCGCTGTCTTGACCTGTTAGTGGGTGGAGTAGATGAGTAGTATGAACAGGTAAAGGTGTGCGTCAGTGTGTTCTCATCTAGCCTACTATCTACTCGCTATCGGACCCCTCAGCACATTTTGCAACACCACCATTGTGGATTTAACGCGAACTACTAATCTAGACGGCATAATGCTGAAGAAAACGCCAGGCTCGACCGACATGGACGCGTCGCGCATTCTTGTGAAGGGGCCCGAGTTTTTGAGGAGACAGATGGAGCGAGAAAGCGAGGCGAATAGAGGACGCGTAAGTGCGGTGGAGAGGTTGGCAGCCACTAAACCTCAATATGTAAAAAGCCAACAAGTGGTCGGTTCCAGTCAGGAACCGGTTATCAGCATCGGGTCTGCCTCCGTAAGCAGCCACGGGACTTCAAGCGTGCGCGGTTCCGTTAATAACACCGCTAATGTTGATGTTGAGGATGTACAGTTGCCTGAAGAAGAATGTGGTAATGCGGTAAGACGGAGCAGCTCGAAAAAACGCGACTCGATTTTACTATACAGACAGAAGTGTGAACTCTTGAGAGGGTCGCCTAGTGTGAGTAGAAGGTTAATTAAAAAATCGTTATTTTTAAATAAAGACAAGACAAGCGCGATTCCTGAGGCCCGCAGTGGTGAATGCGCCACGCGTAAGGACTCCGAGGCCACTCAGGTAACCTTACCCATCTTAAACGGGCACTCAGGTGAGATAAAAGTTGTGCCGAGAGGACCTCTTCACAGGAAAGTCGCTGAAACCCAGGAGCAGGAGCGCAGGAGCCGGAGGGGGGTGTCGCGCTCTAGCTCTGACATCAGTTCGCGCTACTCGAAAAACTTCGCAAACTTCGACGCGTTCTTCAAATACTGCGGCCTCGAGGGTGACGTCATCGAGTCACTGGGGAGAGAGAACTTCTCCGCTCGTTCGGACGACCTCAGCTCCAAAATTCGGAGCATCAGCGTCTCGACGTCGGACGACGGCGCCTCGAGGAGCAGCGACGGCTTGCATGAGGAGGAATTGCAGGAGACTGTGCGTCAAGGATCGTCAGTTGTCGAGCGCAACGCTCGGATCATCAAGTGGCTGTACAGTTGCAGAAATGCAGCAGAGTCGGGAAAGACTCTTCGAGATCTGGATTAACTTGGGTTGGATTTGACAGTATCACGCATAATGCTTATGTAGGCTATCTGTGACATCCACTGACTGTCAACATCTTCGTATTTAGCCAATTGGGGACTCTTTCTGCTTGAGTGAATTGGCTGACATGTTAATTTCCTTCATAATCAACTAAATGGTTAGTTTACCAATTCCCTAAGAGGTTTTAGAATGGTGGCCTAAGATTTGTGACTAGGTCTGAGGTTTATAATTTGTTCTGCAACAAAAAATACATATATAACTGGCACCTGAAAACTGCAAATTGCTATTTAAGGACAGTTTTTACAACAGTTTTGTCAAGCAGGTACACGTCCTTGTGGCAGTTTTTGTTTTTATTTGGCAGCTTGTTAGCAACGTACTTGTGTAATTTATGTTGACACAAACATTTCCTAAAGGAACGCTAACTACAGACTGCATTTTACTCATATATCCACAAGTGCCATTCTAAAGACCCATAGTAAATTCCAAAGAGAATTTTGGTTTTAGGATCTCTAACTGCTATACTGGTTTAGTTGTTTTGGTTAAGCATTTTCTGCATGCCAGTACTTGATCCAGGTTACATATTCCATTTAATCTACCTAGATATGTTGTTACTTTATTTTATGATATATTAGAAGTCACACAGAAAAAAAAATAGAATTAAGTCAGTATTGTAAAATAAATTTGCAACTGCATATTTTAAAGTTAAAATTGTGAGATATAAGCTCGCAAATCTGACTTTAAAATTTGCAGTTGCAAATTTTAAAAGTCATAATTTCAAGATACAAACTTGCATTCGCAAGAAAAAAGTCAGAATTGTGAGTTTTTTCAAGTTTGTATCTCGCAATTCTGACTTAATAATTCACAATTGCACATTATCAGAAGTCAGAATTGTGAGATACACTCTTAAAAATAAAGGTCCTTCACAATGCCATAGAAGAACCCTTTTTGTCTAAATGGTTCCCTAAAGAACCGTTAACATCTGAAGAACAAAATGTTCTTTGTGGTGAAAGAAGGTTCTTCAGATTCTAAAAAGGTAAGAAAGAGATGGTTCTGTAAAGAACCCTTGACTAAATGGTTCTTTGTGGAACCAAAAATGGTTCTTCTATGGCATCACTGTGAAGAACCTTTTAAAGCACCTTTATTTTGTAAGTGTATAAACCCACAATTCTGGTAACATATTAGTCTTTTTTTATTCCTCAAATTGGACATTATAACCCACAGTTGTGAGTTTATATCTGAATTCTAAGAAAAAGTCAGAATTGCAAGAAAAAAGGTCGGAATTGTAAGATACAAACTCGCATTTGCAAGAAAAAAGTTAAAATTGCGAGTTTTCATTGTGCGATTCCGAACTGCGTGTTATTGGCCTAAGTCAGAATTGTGAGATATAAACCTGCAATTCTGAGAAAATTATAATAATAATTTATATGTATAGCACTTTTCATACATAAAATGCAACTTAGAGTGCTTCACAAGCATAAAACAAATATTAAAAAAACAACACCAATATAAGATAATCAAAGCTTTAAATGATTCAACAAGTATAAGCAAATATAGAAAAAAATTAAAAAGAAAAAAAGAAAATAAAACAAAGTACACACAAAAAACAAGTATAATCAAATATATGCAAAAAGTCAGAATTGCAAGATACAATTTTGCATTTGCAGGAAAAAAAATTGCATAATTTAATTTATCTCACAATTCTGACTTAATTCGCAATTGTGTGTTATTGGCCTATAAGTCAGAATTGTGATACACAAAATCCTGCAATTCTGAGAACATATTGTTCTTTTATCTACCCAAAATTGGACATATGTGACCCTGGACCACAAAACTGAAGATGTCTTAAGTCGCTGGGGTATATTTGTAGCAATAGCCTAAAGTACATTGTATGAGTCAAAATTATAGATTTTTCTTTTATCCCAAAAATCATTAGGATACTAAGTAAAGATCATGTTCCATTAACATATTTTGTAAATTTTCTACCATAGATATATCAAAACTTATTTTTTGATGAGTAATATGCATTGCTAAGAACTTCATTTGGACAACTTTAAAGGCGATTTTCTCAGTATTTTTTTGCACCCTCAGATTCCAGATTTTCAAATAGTTGTACCTTGGCCAAATATTGTCCTATTATAACAGACCATACATCAATGGAAAGCTTATTTATTCAACTTTCAGATGATGTATAAATCTCAATTTCGAAAAATTGACACTTATGACTGGTTTTGTGGTCCAGGGTCACATATTTATATCTCAATTCTGTGAAAAAAGTCAGAATTGTGAATTTGTGACTCTATCATGCAATTCTGACTTTATACTCTCAGTTACTAGTTTATGTCATGCAATTCTGAGAAAAAGCTCAGAATTGCATGTTTTTATATCTCGCAATTCTGACTTCATTTCTCAGAATTTATAATTCACAACTTTGACTTTAACTTTAAGATGTCAGAAATGCGAGTGTGTATTAAGCAATTCTGCGAAAAAAAGGTCAGAATTGCAAGTTTGCATTATGCAATTCTAAGAAAAAAGAACTGTGAGATAAAAAGTGGCAATGTGTTATGTGAAACCACCTTTTCACATGTACCTATGGAAACAATATAAGTTTACAGAGACAAATGATGTTCAAGCCAAACAGGCCATCGAGCCTGTCAGCTATGGAATGCTAAAGGTAGCACCTGGCCCTGAGATATGGAAAGATATGGCTTCAAACAAGCACCTCTGTCTGTTGTTGCACAACAACGGAAGCGGCGAGTAAAAAGCAAGTACATTCACACCCAGCGTAGGTGTGTTTAATTTGTGTCACTGTCACATTAGTTCAAGGATTAGCTGTCTGTTTATTTCAACTGACTGCTGACTGTCTAGTCATATCTTCCCTGACTCAGTATGCCTTGCAAATATGAAATGGTATTTTAGGTAACTTGATAAAGTGTGTGCACTGTTGAGTCAAACAACCTGACACGCTATGCAAAAACGCTATGTAAATATGACCATATGTATCAGTCAATAAAATGTTTTCTTACCTTTTTAGTACTATTACTGTGTATGCAGTTTACTTTAGTTTAATCTGTATATCTGTTGGGTTATAGCTTTTGTATTCTAACATAGTTTAAGAAGTAGATAATGGCCTAAGTACTTAATTTAAAATGATCAAAAAACTCTAAAACAGATTTTATGTACAGTATGTTAACTAAACCCAGTGCTTGTTTTCATCATTTTGGCAGGTATTTTATATACCCATTGTATAGAGAGTTTGCACATGCACACAAAAGCATACCCCTCTGGCCTCTCAAACACAGACTGGCAGGTTAGATCTTGCAAAGGGAGTGTCCATGGCCTTTACGCTACTTTAAATAATTTTTGGAAACGCAAGGGTTTTTGGCTTCCAGCTGTGGACGCATGTCAGAATTATTCTAATTTTTGCTGTTCATATACAAACTGACAAGTTTTTCTAAAAACATCGAAAACAGAAGAGCAGCATGTATGACTGTCTTGAGTTGCTGGCTTTTGTCTCTTTTAGGAAAATTATGAATTTAGCTAGTTCATTCTATTCAGATGGTAAACATTATTCAGGGGTCAAAAAGCCTTACTGGCACAATAATCATTTACTGGCATTATAAGTTACTTGCTCTGTACACAAATACTTCTAAACATTTATGTGCAAAGCATGTCATTTTCAGCTTGGGTTTCTCATTGGTTGCTCTTTTTAAACGTCATGACTACTAATACCCTGCTGGATAGTGTGGACTTTCATCTAGGTGGGGTTTTACCTGACACAAATATGAGTCAAATAAGGAAGATAAGGCCTATATATCAGTAAGGGCTTAGTTCACTCAAAAATGTCAATTTTCTCATCATTTACACATCCTCCACCTGTTCCAAACCTACTTTGTAAATGTTGTGTAAAGAAGTTTCTTCTGCTTACAAAGCTCGTATTTATTTGATCCAAAGTACAGCAAAAACATTTTTACTATTTGAAAAATCCTTTTTCTATTTGTAATATATTTAAAAATGTAATTTATTCCTGATTTCAAAGCTGAATTTTTAGTCACATTTATACAAAAAATTTGTATAATTTTGTATTTTATATAATGTTTTATATATATATATATATATATATAACATTTATTATTATTATTATGTTGAAAACAGCTGAGGAGATTTTTTTCTTTGTGTTGAAAACAGCTGAGGAGATTCTTTTCTTTGATTAATAGAATGATCAGAAGAACAGCATTTATCTAAAATAGAAATCACTTTGATCAATCTAAAGCATCCTAGCGTTTTAAGTAAAAGGATAATGTTACAAAAGCTTTTTATTTCAGATAAATGCTGTTCTTTGGATCTTTCTATTCATCAAAGAATCCTGAAAAAAAAAATGACTCAACTGTTTATAATAATAATAATAATAATAAAAACTGGACTAATGGTGATAAACACATTTAGCTTTGATTACAGAAAAAAAAATACATTTTAAAATATATTCAAATAGAAAGCAGTTATTTTAAATAGTAAAAATATTTCACAATATTACTGATTTTTCTGTATTTTGGATCAAATAAATGCAGGCTTGCTTGGTGAGACTTCTTTAAAAAACATTAAAAATCTTACTGTTCAAAAACTTTTGATTGGTAGTGACTGTGATTTTCTTTCATCTGTTAAACACAAAATAAGATATTTTCAAGAATGTTGGTAACCAAACAGTTGACGGCAACCATTAACTTCCATAGTATGGGGAAAAAATATTTGACTTCCATAATATTTTTCCCCATACTATTGATGGAGTTTACTATTGTCTGGTTACAAACATTCTTTAAAGCATGTTGTTTTCTGTTCAACACATATACGTTTGAAAGAAACTGAGGGTGAATAAATGATTAAATTATTTTTTTTGGTTAACTATCCTTCTAAGTCAACTAACCAAATAGTAGCAGTTAGCTATAGGCATCTAGTTAGGAAATGGTTTTGAATACTGTCTTTCAAATAAACATAAATCCTACCCAACATTGTTATATTTGGTAATAACCAAGTGAACACAATGAAACTACTTTGACACACATTCAGATAAAGGTTAACTATACAGTATAATAAAGGATAGTTTAACTCTATTCTCAGGACAAAGGTAAATTATTTTTAGGTGAGGCTTATTACCCTAGTTTCACAGACAAGGCTTAAGCCTAGTCCCATACTAAACTGTAAGTCTGAACTGTTTCAAATGAAAGAAACTTGCACTGACTAATCTTAAGATATATCAGTGCCTTTGTTTTGTCTCAAGATGCACACGAGTAATGTATTTTCACGTTTATAAAAATTACTGAAATGTCCTAATTGAACTATGGCATAACCCTGGCTTAGTCTAAGCCCTGTCTATAAAACCAGGCCATTATGTACTTCATCAATGCACACACAAAATAGAAAATAAACTAAAATAAATAAATCAATCAAATATAAATAATATTAAAAATACAATGACGCGTCATCAATCAACCATATTGGCCATGTCATTGAACCAACCAAAATTTTGCATATTTTGCAGATTACTGCAGCTGAAAATGAACAATTAGTCATGTTGTGGCTGTACTAATCAGTCAGACCGGAAAAAACATTTGGAGTACTACACACTGCCAAAAGTTAGAACAAATCAAAGAGAAGAGTGCAAAAAAAAAAACAAAAAAAAAAAACTGGCTGAGGAACAAAAGGCATTTGTGGTTGGCCAAACTGAACCAGGATTTCCAGAACAAGAAGAATTTTGACAACATTCGTGGTTGTTCTTATCATTTACAGCCAGGTAGGTGAAATATTAGGCTAATATCTTAATTAATACTGCTTGTACGTATCTTTATCACATATTAACTTTAGTATGTCAAAATATTGTGCACTTTCCTGCTTAAAAAGTCCTTCTCTATATGATTTAGCAGCTTCCATGCGTTTTTTAAGTGGTTTAGACAGCATAAACTAGCATAACATATTTAGTAGTACATTAACCGTACAATCCATGCTGCTGTTTACATTCAAGTATCTCCAATATGGCCACGCATCCAGGTAACTGTCCAAATTGCAAGGTAAGTGCAACTATAAATAAGATAAAATACTAAAGTACCTACAATATAGGAAATTACTTAAATTAAAAAACGAACATCTTTAGATTTTCTATCTGCTGTTCACTGTTAAGTTTTATGTTTTAATATTTTTTTAATCTTAAAAAGCTCTGTACTCACGGCTGTCTGAGGGGATTACAAAAAAAACTATTTTTCCTTCTATCCAAAACCAAGCAGTGAAATGTTTACTTTGTAATTTAGCATGATCCAACATGTTTGGTCATTTTAATCCATCGTTTATTTTCTCCATTTCCCTTCCCCCCATCGCAAAATCAAAACATGACAACATGTGCAGCGTCTGTGTCACGTGTAAGAAGCTGCAGAGACAGAGAGCTCGGGATAAATCGGCGAGTGATCGACAGCGCCGAGAACCAATCAGCTTGGGAATTCCGGGTAGCAACAAAATAAATACAAACACGGCGGCCAATCACAAGCGACGAGAGGCGTGCCGTACATTCCGCTTTTCTGACTGTTTACTTCCGTCAATATTCAAAGAAAAGCTGCAAATTATCACCATAACAAAGGACTCGCTGTAAGTAAAGTTAAATATACGTCCGTTAGGAATACAAACACACGATTTTGCGGGCAAAACAACAATAGAGGTAGAGATTTGAGCTGTCTTTAGTGTTTTGTCGACGTTTACAAAGATAAGGTTCTTGGCAGGCTTTGTTGTTCAAATTTATTGTAGTTGTTCAAGAAGCCAGAGCTCATCTATAATTTGCAAATTGACATCAAAGTGCGTCATTTTTGTATTCACAAAGATAATGTTTTAAATCAAGATTGTAAAATAAGCCTTTTAAAGCCTTGAATGACTGTTATTGTGTGTTGTCTCTTCAGATCCTGATGGTGTTTGATCATGTGATAAGCCTTTGTTGAGTTATAATAGCTTGAGATAAGAGTCTCTTGTATTCAGATCTCTGGAGCAGGTGGAAGAAGAAGATGCCGTTCTTGGGCCAAGATTGGAGATCACCAGGCTGGAGCTGGATTAAAACTGAGGACGGCTGGAAACGCTTTGAATATTTCAACCACAAACTGGGAGACAACATCAATGAACTTACCTTGGAAGAGTAAGAAATGCTTTGAATTAATTATTTCAGTGTGATTTTCTAGTTTTCAGGGTTTGAACCTACAACCTTTCAGTCACCACCTACGATATTTAACCACAAGGCTACACAACCCCAGACAAGCTTTGAGGAACAGACTAAAAAGGAAGTGTGTATGTGGCATGTGGGAAGTCAGGTATCCGTGTTTAGAACTAGTGTGGTTATTATCTGGAGTGGCGTAGAATAGACAACGGTGAACTGGTGTTGAATGTTTTCAGACAATGATATACTGACGTGGCTAAAAACACCTTAGTCTGACAATGCTGTCATGGAAACTGAAATGTCGGTCACACAGACTACGAGGAAACGTGAACATTTGAAACCGTCCGAACATGTGAAACCGTCTGTGAAGGACGCAAGTAGGTGTTTTAGAATAGTTTTAGTGTACCTCGGCATCACAGTGTTCAATTTCACTAGACAATAGACTGAATTGTAAGCTAAAACATCTTTGGGTTATCTTCAGAACTCCTTGAGCAATACTAGGATTAATAATTAAAGTGAACTTGCTCTACTTTGTTTCTTTGCACTAGGTTTTTATTGCATTATGTGTCAATTTTATAGCTACTTGTTAGGGCTCCTAGCACATAACAGTCTAAACTGCATGCTTGCCATCTGTTTAACACATGATCATATTTGTTTTGTATGTTGCTCTAAATAGGACTGCCTTAAAAGGAAATAATATTGTCTAAAGTGTGTTTTGGTATAGTCATAATTAACTTTACCTTATTAACTCTACAGATTGGACAATGACAAGGAGAACGTCTACGTGGGAGATGTTTGTGAAGTAGCTGCCAAGAAGAGAAAAAAGGACTTCTTCAACAACAACACTAAGTCACAGTGTAAAACTTATATAATATTTTATTGCATCACACTTAATTAATTCTAACAACAATGCTCTTAAATGTTACAGTAAATTAGAGTTTTTTGGGGGTTTATGTTGTTTAGTGGTTGTTATATAAAAATGTAAGACCAAAGAATGCTACAACTGACCAGTCAGAACTGTGTAATTATCAATAGTTTAATATGTATATATATTCTTTACATGGCCAAATTACAAGTCTAGATTTATTTATGTTTTATATTTACACCAGTCAAAAGTTTTTGATTTGTAATTTTTTTTTAAGTCTCTTCTGCTCACCAAGCCTGCATTTATTTGATCAAAAGTATAGCAAAAACAGTAAAATTCCTACAATTTAAAGTATCTGTTTTCTATTTGAATATATTTTACAAAAAAGAATTTATTGTGATTTTAAAGCTACATTTTAGCATCAATACTCCAGTCACATGATCCTTCAGAAATCATTCTAATATTATGATTTGCTCCTCAAAAACATTTATTATTACTATTATTATGTTGAAAACATCTGAGTAGGATTTTTTCAGGTTTCTTTGATAAATAGAAAGTTTAGAGGAACAGCATTTATTTCAAATAGAAATGTTTTGTAACATTCTAAATGTCTTTATCATTGCTTTTGACCAATTTAAAGCATCCTTGCTAAATAAAAGTATTAATTTCTATAAGCTTTTGAATGGTATAGTGTATGTTACAAAAGCTTTTTATTTCAGATAAATGCTGATATTTGGGTCTTTCTGTTCATCAAAGAATCCTGAAAAAATGTACTCAACCGTTTTAAATATTGATGATAATTGTAAAAAGAATAGTATACATTAATAAAAATGTTTCTTGAACAGCAAATCAGCATATTAGAATGATTTCTGAATGATCACGTGACACTAAAGGCAGGAGCAATGATGCTGAAAATTTAGCTTTGATCACAGGAATAAATTAGATTTTAAAATATATTCAAAAGGGAAAAAAAGTTATTTTAAATAGTAAAAATATTTCAGAATTTTACTGTTTTTGCTGTAATTTGGATCAAATAAATGCAGGCTTAGTGAGCAGAAGAGAATTATTTAAAAAGCATAATAAATCTTACTGGTTAAAACTTTGACTGGTAGTGTACGAACAATCATACAGTTTTTTTGGGCTATTATACAGTTTACCAGTCATTATACAATTTTTTTTTTTTGGTCACAGAATGCCACATCAGAATTTTCCAGAGGTGTGTAATGATTACTAATTGTATTTAATTAGTATTTTTACATAATGCTTAATTAAATTATCACAACAATAGTTTTTAGTTTTTGAATGGATCATTATAACATTCATTGTACAAAAATATATTACTCAGAATGATACAACTGACCAATCAGAAAAACATTTTTTAGAGAGCTGTGCAATGATTACTAATTTACCAGTATAAACCTAATGAGTTGGGAATTCTGTCATCATTTATTCACCCTCACGTTGTTCCAAACCCCTATGCATTTCTTTGTTTTGTGGAACACAGAAGAACATATTTTGAAGGAAATTTGGTAACCAAACTGATTCATTTTCCATAAAATGGAAGTCAATTGAAACTGAAACTCTTTGGTTACCAACATTTGTCTAAATATCTTCTTTTACAGCCCACAGAAGAAAGAATGCCATTCAAGTGAATAGCGGTAAAATTGTAATTTTGGGTTGGACTGCACCTTTTAAGATATTATATAAATGAAATATTTTTTTGTTTTGTTTTTCTCAGTTTTGTTCCAGGAGAGGTGGATCTACATTCAGAAGGAGAGTACGCGAGAGGTGAGATGAATTATGAATTATGTCATAGCATCAACAACATGTACAAGACTCAAAGAGTAAAAACCAACAACATGAGTCATAGAACATCTGATGGAATTGTTTATGTATCACAGATCTCTCATTGGCAGTCTTTCCTAACCTTTGTCAAATGCGTACTGTGTGTTTGTTGTTGCAGAGGCACGGGTACTGTACGCTTGGCGAGGCCTTCAATCGTCTGGATTTTTCCAGCGCCATTCAGGATGTGAGGCGATTCAACTATGTGGTCAAAGTAAGTCTGAACAATTACTGGAATATTTCTCTGCATTTGAATCACTTACTCCGCTTCCCTTCGGTATCTGTATCTCTCTCATTTTATCCACTCTGTTTACTTCTCTTAGCTTCTGCAGTTGATTGCCAAGTCCCAGCTGACATCTTTGAGTGGAGCTGCTCAGAAAAACTATTTCAATGTCCTGGAGAAGATTGTGAGAAAAGGTGAGCTGATATTTCAGCATTATTCACAAAGTTCCTTTTCTGATTGTCTGTATGTGCAAATATAAACGTATATATGTTTGTTTGTTTGTTTAACTGGGCAGTTTTGGATGACCATCAGAACCCACGACTGATCAAAGCATTGTTGAATGATCTAAGCTCCACCCTCTGCATCCTCATCCGAGAAGTTGGGAAGTCCGTGCTGGTTGGCAACATCAACATTTGGGTCTGCCGTTTAGAAACCATCTTAAACTGGCAGCAGCAGCTCAACAGTTTGCAGATTCCAAAGGTAGTTTTTTAACATTCTTCTTGGGTGTTTTAAAAATAAAATAATTTCATTTTATTTTTTTTAGATTAATAAACTAATTCATATAAATGCGCTGGTCAGGTAACTTGTATATCTTGTTGAATTTTTATGTTATATTTGTTACAGTATACAACTAATATGTAAATTATTAAATGTTATTACATAATATATAATTGACATGAAATTATAAATAATAACCTAATAATAAATTAATTAATTAATAAGTTTAAGTAAATAAATAATAAATCAAACGAATTAATGATTAAACATTACTAAAGGGTAAATATTGAATATAAATAAATATATTACATTTTTTTAAAAGAATATGTAGTTTTAATATTAATGGCTATATTACTAAACATTAAAAAATGCAGAAAAATAACACCATTACTAAAGAGTAAATAATTAATGTAAATAATTAGATTACATTTATTTAAAATGTATATTTTTAATAGTAAAGGCCATATTACTATTACGAAAAATGCATAAAAATATCAACATTACTAAAGAGAAAGTAATGTAAATAAATATATTATTGTATATACATGTGTAGTTGTAATAGTAAAGGCCATATTACTAAATATTATAAAAACACATAAAAATAACATTAATGAAGAGGAATTAATGTGAATACATGTATTGCATTTAATAAAAAAAATAGTTTTATTATTAATGGCCATATTACTAAATAATATTAAAAATGCAAAGGAGTATATAATGTGAATAAATATATTGCATTCATTTAAAAATGTAGTTTTAATATTAAAGGCCTTATAACTAAATATTATAAAAATGCTGAAAATAGCAACATTACCAAAGAGTAAATAATGTAAATAAATATATTATATGTAGTTAAAATGTGTAGTTTTAATATTAAAGCCTATATTACTAAATATTATAAAATGCAGAAAAATAACAACATTAATCAAGAGTAAATAATGTAAATGAATATATTAAATTTATTTTTAAAAATTTATAGTTTTAATAATAAAGGCCATATTATTAAATATAAAAATGCAGACAAATATCAACATTACTAAACAGTAAATGATGTAAATAAATATATTAAATTTATTTTTAAAAATGTAGTCTTAATATTAAAGGCCATATTACTAAATTTAAAAATGCTGAAACATATATTACATTTATTTAAAATGTGTAGTTTTAGTATTAAAGGGCATATTACTAAATATTACAAAAATGCAGAAAAATTACAACATTACTAAAGAGTAAATAATTAATGTAAAGAAATATATTGCATGTATTTAAAAATGTGTAGTTTTAATTGGTGCTGTCAAACGATTAATCCATCCAAAATAAAAGTTTATTATTTTATTAAAGTATATTTTTGTGTACTGTGTATATTTATTATGTATATATAAATACACACATATACATGTATATATTAAGGAAAAATATTTTAGATTTATATATAAAATATTTATATTTATTTATAATCTAAATTGTATACGGGTATAAATATATATACAATATAAATATTTTGTTTTAATATATACATGCACGTGTGTGTATTTATATGTACATAAAATATATAATATTTAAAATGTGTAGTTTTAATAATAATAAATATATTAATACATTTATAAACGTTATGTGAATAAATATTACTAAATCTAAAAATGCTGATTTTTTTTTTTTAATGGTCTCCATAGGCTTCTGTATGTGACACTATGAACTAAAAGTCTTTATATTGTTCTAGAGATGCTATGCTTATCTAACAAATTAATCAGCTCTGCTGTATGATTAACTTTTAGGACCAAAGTCAACTGGTCAGTCTTGTATTTCCTGTGATTGTACTAGCTAACAATGTTCTGTTAATCATATGTGTGTCATTGCAGCAAGTTTCAAATGGCATGACACTGAGCGACCTCCCTTTGCACATGCAAAACAACATCCTGTACAAGTTTAGCGATGCCTGTGACATCATCAATCTGGGACAAGCCACACCAACACTGCACATGCTCAGTGAGGACCGGCACCTGTGGAAGAAACTCTGCCAGTTTCATTTTGCTGAGAAACAGGTAAGGGATAAGACTTCATCTGCTAAATAGATGACTAATTGGATGACAAATCAACATGCAATATTAAATGTTCTTTCTTTTCGAGATTAAGTAGCTGCTCCAAATTGAAGAATCACCCAGATGTAATTGTTTGTTTAAGCATTTACAGATTTATCTGAGATTCTGAATCAATTTGGAGATTTAAAATTGCTGAAAGTTTGGTCAGTGATCTAATCTGACCACAAGATGGCAGTCACGCTCTCAGGCGTGTGAGAGAATCCTCTGTTCCTCACAGAGCTCTCTGTGTTTCCGTTTGTTCAGTTCTGCAGGCACTTGATTCTGTCAGAGAAGGGGCATGTGGATTGGAAGCTGATGTTTTTCACACTTCAGAAATACTACCCTCAGAAAGAACAGTACGGAGACACTCTGCAATTCTGCAGGCACTGTAGCATCCTCTTCTGGAATGTAAGAAATCCCTTTTTAAATGTCAAACATTCTGGTGTGTTAATAAACAGTAAGACAAGCCTCCAGATTTTGTTACTGTTTAGATTTAAGTGCTGCTCTCAAACGTTTCCCTTGTTAAAGCCCTGTACAGTGCCACACTTGACTGCACCTAAACAAACTATCCTAACTTTTTTTATTAAAGATCTTCTAAAAGTTTGGGGTCAGCAAGAGTTGTTAAATGTTTTTGAAAAGTCTCTTATGCTCACCAAGGCTGAGCAAATTTTCATTTTTGGTGAACTATCAGCCTTTTTACTGGGCACCCAAAAAAAAGGGAAGTAACATGTACAGGTCCTTCTCAAAAAATTAGCATATTGTGATAAAGTTCTTTATTTTCTGTAATGTACTGATAAACATTAGACTTTCATATATTTTAGATTCATTACACACAACTGAAGTAGTTCAAGCCTTTTTTTTGTTTTAATATTGATGATTTTGGCATACAGCTCATGAAAACCCAAAATTCCTATCTCAAAAAATGAGCATATCATGAAAAGGTTCTCTAAACGAGCTATTAACCTAATCATCTGAATCAACTAATTAACTCTAAACACCTGCAAAAGATTCCTGAGGCTTTTAAAAACTCCCAGCCTGGTTCATTACTCAAAACCGCAATCATGGGTAAGACTGCCGACCTGACTGCTGTCCAGAAGGCCATCATTGACACCCTCAAGCAAGAAGGCAAGACACAGAAAGAAATTTCTGAACGAATAGGCTGTTCCCAGAGTGCTGTATCAAGGCACCTCAGTGGGAAGTCTGTGGGAAGGAAAAAGTGTGGCAGAAAACGCTGCACAACGAGAGGGGGACCTGCGGAAGCAGTGGACTGAGTCTGGAGTAGAAACATCCAGAGCCACCGTGTACAGGCGTGTGCAGGAAATGGGCTACAGGTGCCGCATTCCCCAGGTCAAGCCACTTTTGAACCAGAAACAGCGGCAGAAGCGCCTGACCTGGGCTACAGAGAAGCAGCACTGGACTGTTGCTCAGTGGTCCAAAGTACTTTTTTCGGATGAAAGCAAATTTTGCATGTCATTCGGAAATCAAGGTGCCAGAGTCTGGAGGAAGACTGGGGAGAGGGAAATGCCAAAATGCCTGAAGTCCAGTGTCAAGTACCCACAGTCAGTGATGGTCTGGGGTGCCATGTCAGCTGCTGGTGTTGGTCCACTGTGTTTTATCAAGGGCAGGGTCAATGCAGCTAGCTATCAGGAGATTTTGGAGCACTTCATGCTTCCATCTGCTGAAAAGCTTTATGGAGATGAAGATTTCATTTTTCAGCACGACCTGGCACCTGCTCACAGTGCCAAAACCACTGGTAAATGGTTTACTGACCATGGTATTACTGTGCTCAATTGGCCTGCCAACTCTCCTGACCTGAACCCCATAGAGAATCTGTGGGATATTGTGAAGAGAAAGTTGAGAGACGCAAGACCCAACACTCTGGATGAGCTTAAGGCTGCTATCGAAGCATCCTGGGCCTCCATAACACCTCAGCAGTGCCACAGGCTGATTGCCTCCATGCCACGGCGCATTGAAGCAGTCATTTCTGCAAAAGGATTCCCGACCAAGTATTGAGTGCATAACTGAACATAATTATTTGAAGGTTGACTTTTTTTGTATTAAAAACACTTTTCTTTTATTGGTCGGATGAAATATGCTAATTTTTTGAGATAGGAATTTTGGGTTTTCATGAGCTGTATGCCAAAATCATCAATATTAAAACAAAAAAAAGGCTTGAACTACTTCAGTTGTGTGTAATGAATCTAAAATATATGAAAGTCTAATGTTTATCAGTACATTACAGAAAATAATGAACTTTATCACAATATGCTAATTTTTTGAGAAGGACCTGTAGTATTGTGCAATGTTTAAAAAAGCAATGGAAATGAACGATAAAAATTGAGAACTTTTTCAAATAAGTGTTTGAATACATGTTCAACTGTAATTTATTCATGTGAAGTTGAATTTTCAGCATCATTACTACAGTCTTCAGTGTCACATGATCCTTCAGAAATCATTATAATATGCTGATTTGCTGCTCAAAAACATTTCTGATTATTATCAATGTTGAAAACAGTTGTGCGCCTTAATTTTGTTGTGACACGTTTTTTCAGGATTCTTTGATGAATACAAAGAAAGCATTTATTTGAAATAGAAATCTTTTGTAACATTATGAATGTCTTTACTGTCACTTGAATACATTTTTGTTGAAAACAGTATTAATTTATTATATATTTTTACTTACCCCAAATTTTTGAACAGTAGTGTATTTAAAAGAATAGCTTATCCGAAAATGAATATTCATTCACATACAGTTAAGGTCAAAAGTTTACTTCCCCTTTTCAGAATCTGCAAAATGTTAATTATTTTACCAAAATAAGAGGGATCATACAAAAAGCATGTTATTGTTTATTTAGTACTGACATGGATAAGATATTTCACATAGAAGATGTTTACATATAGCCCACAAGAGAAAATACAGTATTAGTTGAACTTATAAAAATGACCCTGTTCAAAAGTTTACACCCCCTTGATTCTTAATACTGTGTTATCTGAATTATTATTTATTTATTACTTCTTTACTGTTAGTGATAGTTGTTCATGAGTCCCTTGTTTGTCCTGAACACAGCTTGCTGTTCTTCAGAAAAATCCTTCAAGTCCCACAAATTCTTTTTTTTTTTTTTTTTTCCAGCATTTTTGTGTATTTGAACCCTTTCCAACAATGACTGTATGATTTTGAGATCCTCCTTCTGGAGCATCAGTGAGCGTTTGAACCTTCTGTAATCTGTGTCCCACAGTTGTCCTCCATCTGAAAAGATGGATCTCAAAATTGGACAGACATTGTTGGAAAGGGCTCAAAAACACACAAATGCTGGAAAACCAAAGAATTTGTGGGACCTGAATGATTTTTATATAAAAAACAGTAGGCAGTTTAACTATTCAGAATGAATAATTGACATTTTACAGATTCTGAAAGGGGCATGTCAACTTTTGACCTCAACTGTAAATGATCACAGAAGTTGAAAAATTAAAGCTCACTTTAAACATGCATACCTATTTTTAATTTCAACACTGTCAGGTTATATCTATTCCATTTGCCCTCTGTAATATCAGCCCTCTTCCTGTACCCTTTGACCTTTGATTCTTTTCCTGTTCTCCTCTTGGTCCCTTACCTCCTAAAGGACAGACACCTGGCTTTGATATTTAAGGTACATGCTAAATCTTATATGAGTGTGCCAGCGTTTTAAAATCAGTGTCTGTCAATAAAATCTGTTTTACTTCATCAGTCATTTTTTTTTTCTTTTTCTTGTCACCTCTGTCGTCTTTATTCTGTTTCTGTCCATCGTTCCATCTGTCCATTCAAATCAACTCAATTCATCTCATTTGTAATCATTTTAATGTCTTCTTTTTTACCATTTGTTTTTTTTTTAATGTCATCAGTATGTTCCACAACAGTATACACTAATGCTGATTGCATGAACATACACACTAAGACTATTATTTTTGCTGTTACTTAGTTAGGAATTACACTGCAGTGTGTAACTCGCAGTGCTGGGTAGTAACTGATTACATATAATCTGGATTAGGTTTCACTTATTTTACAGTGTCTATAAAATAATGTGATAAACCAAATAAGTAAATAGTAACCTAAAAATAGTACAAGTACATGACCTATGTAGAACTGTACATGAAATGAATGAAATGGCTGCATTCAGTGAGCTACTGCTGCTAACTGTTGCTATTTACTGTAACACAACTGATACGATGCCACATTGTGCATCTTTTAGGCAACAAGAGAAGCGATGTAAGTCTTCACTGCTTTCTTAGCGATAAAAAGAAGAGCAAAGAATGCAAAGAAGATGCCTGTGGACAAATAAAACTTCCTAAAGACCTGCGTCTTTGTCCTCTCCACTTTAGCCCTGATGCCTTTGAGGCTTTTAGTAGATGAAAGAGCTTACAAATGACAGAGACAAGAAACACTTGATGCCATTCTGGAAGGATGTAAACATGCCGACGCTTCTCATGATGCCGCAGCCAGTGAAGGAGTTTCTCAGCACGGATTTCACTCGATATCCGGGAACGTTTAGACACCTTGTGGGGAAAATCGATGGTACAACATTTGGTTTAAATGTACACTTATATTAATCGCCACATGAGCTCTTTCAGTAGCTGTGGTCATCACATCAGTATTTTATTTTTTTGAGTTGTGTTGCGGTAAAAATAGCAACAGGTAGCACCAGTAGCTTACCAAGCGCAACCATTTAACAGGTTATAATGCCACCCCTATAGTCCAAAATATGTATAAAACGATTTATACCCTTTTCTACTATATAATTTAGTAAGAGACATCTTAATACATAGGGTTTCTTTTAAGAACTGTTAAGCAACCAACCAGTGTTGCAGTGTTTTTTCCCTCAGAACAGACACACTTTTTTGCCTCTGAAAATGTTGTAAACTGATGTTGACTGTTCTCTCTTTTCATCGCAGGACTCGGGACATCCTTGCACAGCAAACGACCCGGACAGCTGCCTCACCCCCGTCTCTCCTCAGCACTTCATAGACCTCTTTAAGTTCTGAAATTCAGAATGTTCTTGGACCTCTCACCTTTCGATCTCCTCTGGAACACCTGCAAACGAACACCTCTAACCTGAAACTGATAAAACATTTTTGCCTTTTCAACTCCGAACCACCATGTCTTTTCCTCTCCTCTTTTATGTTTCGGTCATTCTGTGATTAAAACGTTCAAACATCTGACAATGTAACCAATGATAGGGATTTTCTGTTGCCTCACCCGAACTTTAAGGGCTTATGGAAAGATGTCATAATATTAGTGTTTCTTTCGCGTTTGTCCACTTTCTTTGTTCCTCGTTGTGTTCTCAGAGAAGTCATCTGTTCTTTACGCACAGAAGGATGGAAGATAAGGATGATTGTTTGTTAAAAAACAAACTGAAAATTGTGGGAGATCCTAAGTTGAGGTTATCTTGTCTTTTCATGTATGTATTTTCATTTCTATACCAATGAAATTGCACGTCCGAAGTAGTCGTAGGTTAATGTTTACGTGAGTTCTCGTGTTGTTTTGTCATGCTGTGCGTATATATATATTTGATGCGTCAACACTAAAGTGTACATTTGCTGCACAAAACAACTTTTTACGATACATTTTTGTCAAATCTGTCACAAGGGCAGATGGAAATCTAATGTAAGCTTTGCTATTTATGAACAAATGTATTTTATATCCTTTCTCTGAACTTTGTAATATTCCTTTACTATTCCTGTAATATAAATGTCATTGAAATTGTAGGATGTGTTTGGTACTATCAAGCATTTGCAAGAAACATCATTACCTAAAATAATTAAAACTTTTGGGAAAAAAGCCTTGTGATATATTTTGAGAGACTGATAGTTCACCAAAAATGAAAATTAGTTGAACAGTTGCTTACCCACAGACCATCCAAGATGTGGATGAGTTTGTTTCTTCATCTGAACAGTTTTGGAGAAATGTAGCATTACATCACTTCCTCACCAATGGATCCTTTGCAGTGAATGGGTGCCGTCAGAATGACAGTCCAAACAGCTGATAAAAACATCACAAAAAGTTGTGCGTTTGTGAGAAACTAATCTTTAAACAGTTACTTCCAGTAAAAATATGAGTCTATGCATAATATTGCTTTCTTCAGTGAAAAAGTCATCTGGTTTTAATCAAGAAAGAAATGTACAAAGATCAAGCACAGTTTAACCATGAAAACAGTACAAAACAGCTCTAAATATGTGGATTTTAAACCTAAACTTTTTAATAAATAAATGAGAAAACAAAAAAACATGAGTATAAAGTAACTTTTTATTCAGATTCACCAACTTATCTGAACCCCTGGAACAACATCATATTTGCATTTAATCATAATACAGAACAAAAAAATCTAATCATTCAGTAGCATCAAGATAAAAATCAAAATACGATTCTCACAAAGGCCCCAAATATAAAGAGCAAAATCTGAAACTAACAATTTATACACACTGGTGTACTAATTATTTAAAGCTACTATGAACAACTAAGAGCAGCAAACCCATTTACTTTAAGAATCAGATTATAAATAATCTCCTAAAAACAGCAATAAGACACTCAGACGTGTTTTTATAGCAAACCAAAGATCTTATGGCAGCAGCCAAAAGTTTTTATAAAATACATTTTATATTAAACTTATAAACAATGATTGTCATTTGTATCATGTTAAGGGTGTTGGATAAGAACTAGTTAACACAAAATTAATTTTTAGTCGAGGCACAGCAAAGAAAAACACTTCATGATAAAACAGCACAGCTCTTGAGGTCTTTGGAAGGCTTTGAATAAGGTTTGTAACAGTAATCGTTACCGTAAGCATTATTAATAAGACTTAGGTACTCATCCCATTCTTGGAAATCCAACCCGCTTAGTTTTCAACTCTAGAAGATTGTGTTTTCCCCAAATGAATCCAGTAACTATAATTAGCTGTTTGACTAAAGCTCAAAATCTCCAGTAAGGAGCGAGCACAAACACATTCAATTTACAACTGTTCCCTGTAAGCCAAAGTAAGTTCTTCTTGTGACTGAATAGTGGCACTGAATACACTGCTGTTAGCCTGACCAAAATAGTAAGTAGTTTGGGATTATAGCAAGAAAATGATTGCATAGAGTAATTACAGTACATCATTGACTGTGATTCAGCAGGCAGTAACGACTGTAAATCTACATTTAACAGTGAAAGGCGTTTCTACATGATTTCACATTCACTCTTCAACTACATAGCGGAATAAATTAACCACATGTGAATCGACGATTCAAGCATTAGGCCTACATACAAACAAACCATCAATTTATCGTCAGAAGTGATTATGGCGATTGAGACGCGCCCTCTGTCTGTGACTATGGGTACAGCAGCCTCACTCACACTAATCGGCACTGATAAAACGTGGATTTTAAGACAATATGGATATTATGTCGTCATTTCTTCACCCTTGTGTCACCCCCGAAACAGTTTGATTTTAAACTGTAAAAAAGAGAAGTTTTGACGAATGTCCTGAGTCTGACTGACTCTTCATAGAAAGACCGGAGAACGATGAATGGAGACTTATTGCTGTATACAACGAGTTAAGCAGTTTCTCACATAACTTTATCGTACAAATAAAACCACTCATAATATTTGGACTTTTATTTGACATTTGGATTGTGTAGGACAACAGACTTTGGTCAGGCTAGCGCCGTATTAGCCTAGTTTTTGACAGGGATGAAAACAAGGTTGTGAGGAATAGAAGTAGCCTACAGTGCATTCAATGTATTGTACCGCTATTAAAAAAAAAAAAAAAAAAAAAAACGCTGACTAAATTACTAAATGTCTTTCTAAAAAAAAATTGGTTGACATAAACTTAATAAAACAGTTTTGAAAGTTGTAAAAAATGTGATTTAGGATCTGTATACAGTACCTACCATTGTAAAGACTGTAAGTCTATCCGTCACAGCCTCGTCATCATCCGTGTTAAATTCAATATGGCGCCTGACTGAGGTTTATTGTTTTTAAAGGGTCAGTTCACCCCAAAATTTAAATTCTGTCATTACTTCCTTCCCTCATGTTGTTCCAAACCTGTAGGACCATTGTTCACCTTCAGAACACATATTAAAATAAATATTTTTGATGAAAGCCAAGAGCTTTCAAGGCCCAGAAAGGTACCAATAACATGGACAAAATTGTAATTTTATAAAGCTACGTGAATAACGTCTTTGTGCGAGGAAAAAAAAAAAAACTAAGCCAAAAACTTTATTCAACAATTATTTTCCTCTGCATTAACCTAAGGCCATTTTGGAGAGTATCCAAACGCATTTGTGCACTTTCCTTGCACATAAACAACGCATGCTGCTAATGTAGAACATGCGTGCAGTGCTTTTTACGTTTAGCTTTGTGATACTCTCCAAAATGGTGCTATATAGGCTGATGCAGAGGAGAAGTTTTTAATTTTTTTTTGTGCACAAAAAGTATTATCGTAGCTACTATTGAACCACTGATGTCACATGACTATTTTTCAAAGTTCTTGGTACATTTTTGGGCCTTGAACGTGGAAGGATCCCTACTGTCTATGGAGGGTCAGAGAGCTCTTGGATTTCCTCAAAAGTATCTTAATTTGTGTTCCGAAGATGAACAAAGGTCTTACAGGTTTGGAACAACATGAGGGTTGTTAATTATTGACAGAATTGTTATTTATGGGTGAACTAACCCAATGACATGGTTTTTAGGACATTCTCTTTTGTGATAGATAAAGATAAAGAAAATCAAACAGGTTTGGAAATTTAAGACATGAGGGTGAATAAATGATAAGATTTTAATTTTTGGTTGAACTCTCTCTGATTGTTTAAATATAATTTATAGCCTTTAAAAGTAATGTACAAAACATCATGGTGATGTCAGACACCGACTACAAGTATATCCAGTGATTTCTCTGAAGGAGCTTCATTCAAAAGTTGGACACACGTTTCTATAAAACAACACAATAAATCAATAAATCATTGGAAGCAGGCACTCTTGGTCTGAGGGTCCTACTCTTCACATCTTGTCCAATTAGAGTTGCTATACAATGGGATGTGGCCTTCCTCACAGAAATTAATATGGAAATCATTTTAGCCCCTCCCAATTACTCTCTGATAGGCTGGCTGGACTCCGCCGACGAACG
This sequence comes from Cirrhinus molitorella, assembly GCA_033026305.1. Lineage (NCBI taxonomy): Eukaryota > Metazoa > Chordata > Actinopteri > Cypriniformes > Cyprinidae > Cirrhinus > Cirrhinus molitorella. Next base: position 5,917,785 of record CM065132.1, read on the forward strand.
GCGGCTAATTTATCTCTTGCCCGAGCCGCCCACTGGGCAGGTCCTCCCGTCTGTGATTCAGTCAGACTAGCGTAACGAGACGAGTCCTCCTCCGAACCCAAGCCAACCCAGGACGGTAAGCCCAGAGAATGCGGCAGAGACAATGACAGAGGGGAGGACAGCGGGGACAAGTCACTTCTCTTCCTCTCCGGCTCGTTTTTTTCCTCCTCCATTCCGTCGCTCAGCTGAGGCGGTTCCCAGCCCTCAATCTTGTCGATTTTTCTCGTAGGTGTGATTTGCTTCATGGTCATGGTGATGCTATCCCACAGACAGTGCGCTTTGTCTTTTTCAGAGTGCGTTTTACTCTTGTCATCCTCCCAGTTCTTCTTAGCAGACCTGAGAGAAAAATGAAGCAGCATGAGTTAATGTTAAGTATAAATGTTCTACCCTAAAAATTTATTAGCACCACTGGTACTGCTTGGATAATTAAAGTAAGCGAATTCCAAGAAATTATATACAGAACAAAAATTTACAGATAATGTACTCACCCCCTTGTCATCCAAGATATTCATGTCTTTCTTTCTTCAGTCGTAAAGAAATTCTGTTTTTTAAAAGGAAAACATTTCAGAATTTCTCTCCATATAATGGATATGTATGGTGCCCCCAAGTTTGAACTTCCAAAATGCAGTTTAAATCCAGCTTTAAAGGGCTCTAAATGATCACAGCCAATGAAGAAGGGTCTTAGATGAAAATGAGATGGGAGTTTTTCGACATACCCAGATCAGAGACGAGACAAGACGAGCAGGTTGAGGTTAACAAGTATATAAATTGTCTATTTGTTTAGAAAATAACCAATTGTTTTACTAGATAAGACCCTATTTCATCGTCTGGGATCATTTATAGCCCTTTGAAGCTGGACTTAAACTGCATTTTGGAAGTTCAAACTTGGGGGCACCATACATATCCATTATATGGAGAGAAATCTAAAATGTTTTCTTCAAAAAACAATTTTTTTACGACTGAAGAAAGAAAGACATGAACATCTTGGATGACAAGGGGGCGAGTACATTATCTGTAAATTTAAGTGAACAAATCCTTTAAGAAACAAATCCACTCTTAAGAAATATTCATAAAATGTCCATATATGAAAGGGTACAAGGCTAGACAGTGAGTTTATTATGCTGTATATCCATAATGTTGTTTGGTTATGTGTCATAATGGCACAAGGCAGTCACTTATGCTTTAGTAGGAAGGACAGAGGCTGGGCCACAGGGTGCGGTTTCCATTTCAGACACTTGATGTTTGACTGGCTTATTTAAAGTTACTCTATATTTACATGCAAAATCATATAGGAGATATTTTCCATTCCTCATGTAAGGATGTATTTATTTCTATTTTTATTTCACAGTAGCCTATGGATATCTTCATTTCTAGGCACTCAAAGGTGCTACGCTTTTGCCTCTGGTTTTAAAGGGATAGTTCACCTAAAAAAGAAATTACTCACCTTTGTGTCATTCCAAGCCTGTAAGACCTTTGTTCGTCTTCAGAACACAAATTAAGATATTTTTGATGAAATCCAAGAGCTTTCCTAACACAGAGAGCAACGCAACTACCATGTTCAATGCCCAGAAAGGCAGAAAGGACATTGTTAAAATAGTCCATGTGGTATGAGAATCTCTATGAGAATACTTTTTGTGCACAAAGTAAACAAAATAATGACTGAAAGCTCTCAGATTTGATCAAAAATATCTTCATTTGTGTTCTGAAGATGAACGAAGGTCTTACGAGTTTGGAACGACATGAGGGTGGGTAAATTAATGACAGAATTTTAATTTTTGAGTAAACTAAATCTTTAAAATACTTCATCCTCATCCAACTTTAATATGCAGAGTCAACTATAAGCAAGCCATTGGCTCATTTCCCCCAAAGACTGACTGTAAACACTGTGGCTCTGTGCTGCTCTTAAAACATGGCTTTGTTTGTTTCAGCAGCCAAACATGTCAATTTCTGGCTCAAGTAATGGCCTGAGTTTGAGGTAGACCAAAGATTTGGACAATGTGGTTTTGAATTTTCCCACCAAGCACATCCAATGCAGAGACGTCTGTGAAAAGGCACAAACTAGAAATCACTGTGTTCTATTTTAAGCATCTTTTTTTTGTGTGTACAAGCATCTGATAATCATCTCAAAAACACTGGATCTAAAAATGACCAGAAGTAATAGAAATTCTCCTCCAAAAATGTAAAAATAAACACGCACACACACAGTTGAAGTCAAGAGTGTACAAGAGTGTACGCTGCAGAATCTGCTAAAAGTTAATTATTGTACCAAAATAAGAGGGATCATGCAAAATGCATGTTATATTTTTATAGTTAGTACTGACCTGAATAAGATATTTCACACAAAAAAAAAGAAGTTTACATATAGTCCACAAAAGAAAATAATAGTTGAATTTACAAAAATGACCCTGTTCAAAAGTTTACATACACTTGATTCTTAATACTGTGTAATACCTTGAATGATTCACAGCTGTTTTACCGTTTAGTGATTGTTCATGAGTCCCTTGTTTGTCCTGAACAGTTAAACAGTTAAAAAATCCTTCAGGTCCCACAAATTCTTTGGTTTTTCAGCATTTGTGTGTATTTGAACCCTTTCCAACAATGACTGTATGATTTTGAGATCCATCTTTTCACACTGAGGACAACTAAGGGACTCATATGCTACTATTACAGAAGGCTCAAACACTCACTGATGCTCCAGAAGGAAAAACGATGCATTAAGAGCCGGGGGTGAAAACTTTTAAAAAGAATGAAGATGTGTACATTTTTCTTATTTTGCCTAAGTACATTTTTTTCCATTTAGTACTGCCCTTCAGAAGCTACTTACATGTTTCCCAGAAGACAAAATAAGTAAAATTTACCCTGATCTTTAAATTTACAGCTCTTAATGCATTATGTTTCCTTCTAGAGCATGAACGTTTGAACCTTCTGTAATAGTAGCATATGAGTCCCTCAACTGTCCACAGTGTAAAAAGATGGATCTCAAAATCATACAAAGGGTTCAAATACACAAAAATGCTGAAAAAACAATTTGTGGGACCTGAAGAATTTTTCTGAAGAACAGCAGGCAGTTAAACTGTTCAGGACAAACAAGAGATTCATGAACAACTATCACTTAACAAAATAAAAAACAGCTGTGGATCATTCAGGTAACACCACAGTATTAAGAACCAAGTGTATGTAAACTTTTGAACAGAGTAATTTTTATAAATTCAACTACTATTTTCTCTTGTGGACTATGTGTAAACATCTTTTACGTTAAATATTTTATTCAGGTCAATACTAAATAAAAAATAACATGCATTTTGTATGATCCCTCTTATTTTGGTAAAATAATTACCATTTTGCAGATTCTGCAAGACGTATATAAACTTATACACCTATATTATAAAATTACTCATACATTTAAATGATACCATTTTGGTCACTGCACTAGTGCTACAGTAAGTAGATATAATCATCTAAAATTATTGTAATCATCTAAAGAAAATACATATTGGAATTTTAGAGGCTTGCGAAACATTCACTAACTTCATTTAGCTTACCCTCTTCTGTGGGAGACAGTGACTCCCGTCAGCAAGATGTGTTCGTCGTCCTGAGACGGAAACAACTTCTTGTCTCCTTTTTCTCGTTTTGACTTAACCTTCTTTAACTTTGAATCCTACAAAAGGTTAAAAACAGAGTCACAAACCATACAGAAATCGCTTGTTTATTCTTAGAACAGGGCTCTGTGTGCAGTAAAATGGCTGTTTGCTATGTGTCAGAAAGGCTGAGCTTTGGTTTCTCAGTGAGACGGAAATACAGATGGTAAGAGATGATTGCAGGTTTAGGCCTGGCACAAAGACAACTAATCAGAAAGACACACTTCATCTTGAATCCAGGAGCAGAAAGCTGTATCTGACAGACAGAGAGCATCACACAGTGAAAACAGGAAAGGCCTATGTTGATTACAGCGGCTATGTGTGTGTGTGTGTGTGTGTGTGTGTGTGTGTGTGTGTGTGTGTGTGTGTGTTTTGGGTCATTTGGCGATCTGACACATTCCTTCGGACTCCCTCCTGACTGCATCCAGTATGACCCTCAGGATTTGAAATACCGGCCCGGCTTTGCAGCTTATAATATAGGAAAGAACCTTTGACACAATTTCTAGCTCCCTTTCATAAGTTGTTCATTTTTTTCCTGACCTGCCTTGTACAGAGTGTTCTCCCCTCGACTGAAATAGAAACCAAAATGTAAATCACATTTTATCACGGCATATTATTGGACAGGGTTCTACAGTGCCACCATTTCAGTCGCATTTGCGACTGAAAACTACTGCGTGCTAAAAAAATATTTAGAAGCACCATGTGCAACTGACCCGATCAGCATTTATGTTTGTGCTGAGGGGAGCTTCAAAGGCTTCTACATGTTTTTGCAATGTTGAGTAATGTATCTTGGACATATCTGAAGAATCCTTTCATAAACACACAGTGTAAGAGATAGATTGATTAAGCTTTGTTAATTATAATGGAACTGTGTGAGATTGCAATGAACTAAGATGAGTGACAGCTTTTAATGATTTTAAGGGAGTTTATAAGTGAGAAATTGATTTAATACACCAGTTAAATAAACAAGAAGATAATATTAAAGGAATAGTACACCAAAAATTTAAATTTCCCCATGATTTACTCACTCTCAAGCCATCCTAGGTGTATATGACTTTCTTCTTCCAGACGAACACAGTCCGAGTTGTTTTAAAATGTATTCTGGGTCTTCCAAGCTTTATAATGGTGGTGGATAAGGGCTATTATTTTGAAGCTCCAAAAAGCTCATATATCGGTCGTAAAATTAAACAATATGCCTCCGGGGGGTTAACATGTCTTCTGAAGTGGATCCATGGGTTTTTATAACAAAAACATTTCTATTTTTAAAATTATAAACTCAAATCACTGACTTCCGGCAACGGCCATATGCGAGAGTCGAGTTCCTGGTCAGTGTAACCTTACTCCAGTTCAAACAAATAAGGCTGTGCAAAAAACGAAAGCTCTTCTCTTATAGTGAAATTCGCTTACAACTTACAATTTCAACTTTGAATCCATTACAGGTGGTTAGTATTCGTTTATTCTCGCCTGAGCTTACACTACGAATGCGGCTTACATTATACGTCGAGTTAGGGAGTCAGGAGAAAAGCCAGAACTCGACTCTCTCACGAACGCACATTTTGAGTTTATCATTTTAAAAATAGATATATTTTTGTTACAAAAACCCATGGATCCACTTCCAAAGACATGCGTTAAGCCCCCGGAGGTGTATGGGTTAGTTTTACGACGGATATATGCGCTTTTCGGAGCTTCAAAATAATAGCCACTATCCACCACCATTATAAAGCTTAAAGAGCCAGGATCAATTTTAAAACTCCGACTGTGTTCGTCTGGAAGAAGAAAGTCATATACGCCTGAGATGGCTTAAGGGTGAGTAAATCATGGGGTAATTTTCATTTTTGGGTGAACTACTCCTTTAAGTGACTTGCATTGTCTGACTTTAACACTATTGCCTGATTTTGCTCTACACTGTAAAAAACAATTTGTTGAATCAAAATAATTTGTTACCTGACTTAAAATTTTAAGTTAACTCAAAAAAAAGTTTAGTCAACTTGAAACGTTTTGTTTGGTAAGTGATATTTGAGTTCTATAGTATCTTAATAGTATCAACTATTCAAGGCAGTTGAATAACAAACACAGCTGTTAAGTTTAACAAACTTTTTTTTAGTTTAGTGAACTCGAATATCTAAGTTGCCAGTGCCACTTAGTTCAACTTAACATTTCAACTTGAATAAACTTATTTCCCATTTATAAAGACAGTCACTTGCTTTATTCCTGAATGAATCAGCCGTTTGATATGATATGATTCAGTAATTAATCAGTGACCTGCCGCCACCTACTGGCAGACTTAGTTTCATTTTGAAAGAATCTTTTCAGTTATTTAAATCATTTAATATCTCTGTATTCAAAATTTTATATTTAAAAACATTAAATCTCAACATGAATTTATGAATTTGATTGTACTCATGCACATCTGAGCCTTAAACTAAAAAAAAACAAAAACCTACAAGCCACTTTTGTGGTGTTCTGTGCCACCTTTGTAGTAAAAATCAATTTTTTATTTTATTGGTAACTTATTCTACTTGTTCTGTTATTCTGTTGTTTTAATTTGAAATTTTAAAAAGCTTTAAAAAAAATATATAAATTAAAAAAAAAAATTCATAGATTAAATAAGGTGGCCAAAATTAACATTACAAAGGTAAAAACAAAATTCCCCTGTATATCACTTTAAGGAGTCAAATATTACCTCAAACTTTTGATCACATTTTTTGATTATTGATTAGAAAATTTTGACTGTGCTCTTAAATTTTAAAGAAAAGTAAGCATAGAGCCCTGTTGGGTCATATTTCACTCCAAAATCCAAAAAATGTAAAGAGAATGTATATTGTATAAAAATATTTTTGCATTATGATAATTTTTAATGAATGACAATTAAGCACATTTTCATACAATTGGAGTTATATTTTTTTTTAAAAAGTCCTGGCTCTTCCAAGCTTTATAATGGCAGTAAATGGGTGTTGAGATTTTGAAGCAAGGACATTTTTAAATACAAGTCTGATTGTATTCGTCTGAAAGAAGAAAGTCATGTACACCCAAAACGGCTTGAGGGTGAGTAAATCATGGGGTAATTTTCATTTTTGGGTCAACAATCCCTTTAACTGTTTCCAAAACATTACCTGTAGATTTTTTTTTTGTTGTCGTTTATAATTTAGCATGCATGTCAACTGTATTACTGTATAAAAATATCTACACTATTGTTTGTTAATTTAACAAAAAAAGATAAAGTTGCTAAAAATAGTTTAGACGGCATGATTTTATTACATAAAGATCTACAAGTTATGTTGTGTTCATTTGTGTATCATCCAGATATTCAGTAGTTGTTGCTGCATGTCTGGAGGAATTGTACCAAACACTAAAATAGGTAAAAGCATGTGGTTAATTTTATTCGCCGCTCCCTGTCTTGTTTCAAACCAAAGACCTTTGTGTTCTGTCACTCCGCTGTGCTAAAACATGCCATCTGACTATGCAGTAACACATAAATGCTTGTTATGTCAGAGCCAGCTCTTATTATGAGTTCCAGCACATTTATTTAGCATTTATGAGCATTAGAAGTCTTAGGGCACATCACTCATTCTATTGGATAAACAGACGTTACTATCGGACTCGTCTTTGACCTCAAATAAAGCACAACACTCGTTGGCTGCCGTCTATCGCTCCATCTGTCTTGTCCTCCCTCTCTCTCCGCTTGGTTAGGTAAAACACGCAGTGGAAATAAACAACTGTCGCTTTAACTTGAGACTGAGCTTCTGCCTTCCAGAATTCTCTGAAAGCCGAACTGTGAAATTCCCTTTCTGTTAGACTCTATAAAGAGGTCATATCTAGGAAAACTGATTTCTCATGATCATTTGAGATTAAAAGAGTTCATTGTGCTATGAAAAAATACTGTAACTTTCAGAGCACAAAGGTCCAAAAAGAGCATTTATTTATGCTCATATATATATATATATATATATATATATATATACACATATATACATACAGGTCCTTCTCAAAAAATTAGCATATTGTGATAAAGTTCATTATTTTCTGTAATGTACTGATAAACATTAGACTTTCATATATTTTAGATTCATTACACACAACTGAAGTAGTTCAAGCCTTTTATTGTTTTAATATTGATGATTTTGGCATACAGCTCATGAAAACCCCAAATTCCTATCTCAAAAAATTAGCATATCATGAAAAGGTTCTCTAAACGAGCTATTAACCTAATCATCTGAATCAACTAATTAACTCTAAACACCTGCAAAAGATTCCTGAGGCTTTTAAAAACTCCCAGCCTGGTTCATTACTCAAAACCGCAATCATGGGTAAGACTGCCGACCTAACTGCTGTCCAGAAGGCCATCATTGACACCCTCAAGCAAGAGGGTAAGACACAGAAAGAAATTTCTGAACGAATAGGCTGTTCCCAGAGTGCTGTATCAAGGCACCTCAGTGGGAAGTCTGTGGGAAGGAAAAAGTGTGGCAGAAAACGCTGCACAACGAGAGGGGGACCTGCGGAAGCAGTGGACTGAGTCTGGAGTAGAAACATCCAGAGCCACCGTGTACAGGCGTGTGCAGGAAATGGGCTACAGGTGCCGCATTCCCCAGGTCAATATATATATATATATATATATATATACACATATATATACACACACACACACACACACACACACACACATACACTTTATATTACATATAAACTACCAGTCAAAAGTTTTTGAACAGTAAGTTATTTATTTTTTCTTAAAGAAGTCAAGTGCATTTATTTGACCAAAGTACAGGAAAAACAATACAATTGTAAAATATTAAAAAAAAAATTACTCCAGTCTTCAGTGTCACGTGATTCTTCAGAAATCATTTTAATATGCTGATTTGCAGCTCAAAAAAAAAAAAAAAAAAGTATTGTTATTATAAATATTTTAAAAAGTTGAGTACATTTTTTTCAGGATTTTCTGATGAATACAAAGATCAGAATTTATCTGAAATCAAAATTTTTAATATAATTGATCAAAAGTGATAATAAAGACATGTATAATGTTACAGAAGACTTCTATTTCAGATAAATGCTGTTCTTCTGAACTTTCTATTCATCAAGGAAACCTGAAAAAAAATCTACTCAGCTGTTATTATTATTATTATTATTATTATTATTATTATTATTATTATTAATAATAATAATAATAATAATAATAAGTCACAGGAATCACAGGAATAAAAATATCATTTTAAAATATATTCAAATATATTATTTAAATTGGTAAAAATTTTACTGTTTTTGCTGTACTTTGGATCAAATAAATGCATGCTTGGTGAGCAGAAGATACTTAAAAAAAAAAACATTAAAAATCTTACTGTTCAAAAACTTTTGACTGGTAGTGTATGTATGCATGTATGTATGTGTACATAGATGGATACCCAAATCAAATATTTATTATTTATGTTACATGGAGTAAAAAAAAAATGTAATCTTAATATACAGCTACTTTGAATAGTTGTTTACTGACCTTAGTCAGGTTAGATGCTATAAAGGTCCAAAAATCACTTAATATTCACAACTCACACTTTCAAAACTGCTTTGTAGAGTTCTTCTCCACAGAAAGTTATTTTTGGAAAGATGTTTTATCAGCTGAACAATTGGCATGTTGTTAAACAACAGTACAATCCACTGAACAGGCTGTACTATCCTTCACAGCCTCATTTTCATTCCTGTCATAAATTAAATATGATTAACTTCTTTGGTGGATCCTTTTGCATTGCATTAAAGTGTATTTACTGAATTTAGCAGCTGCTCATGCTAGCAATATATAGGTCAACCCAATTAAACAGTCAGCTTAATTCTACCGGTTCACAGAATAGTTCAGATATTTGTTTGACAATTTAAAATATGCCAACAGCAGTTTACTGAAGGAAAGCACGCCACTGAATGTTTGTAGTCTCAAGACGGTTTTGCTATTGTCCAGATTGTTCTGAAAGAATGTGTTACATCCTCTCTATACAGTACATGCTTAACAGATTATGCACAACACACACACACACACACACACACACACAATACTGTACTATCAAACTATGAATCTTGCCAATCATTGCATCCATTCACAAAGAACTAACAAAATTAAAAAACAACAATTCAGTGTTTCTTTTCACATCGCATCCTAACAATGCTGCAATGGTATTGTTTCGGACAGTCAACAAAATGTTTCATTTCTGTTCAAAGCAACAAACTGTTATATGTGTGTGTGTGTGTGTGTGTGTGTGTGTGTGTGTGTGTGTGTGTGTGTGTGTGTGTGTGTGTGTTTACCTTTGTTGAGGGGCTCAGAACTTCCTCTGTTCCCTCTGAGTCTTTATCCTGAAAAGCAAAGGCCAAGGAGAACAAAACAATGAGAACACGCGCACACACTTAAACTCATGCTAATGTATACAAACGCACACACACAAAATATGAAGAATATTTTTAGCACGCTAACGTAAACCAGGTCTTTACTTTTGAGGAGGGACTTGAAAATTATCTCAAAACAGTCATAACACAACTATGATGAGGAAGTAAAAACTACCACTATTTTGTAGTGGTAATTAGATCTTTTAATGTTACTATAATCAGTAATGCTGTCTATTTTGGGTGATCAATACTAACTGCTCTGGCATTCAACTTCCTCTTAAGGCTCTGACCTCTTCCCCTTCCTTCCTGCCCCACCTGCGCTACTGCTGCCTCCTGAAAAGTTCTTACCTCAAGTTTTCACTGCCCTACAAAGACAGGAAACTTTTAGCACTAACGCAAGAACCTGAAGAGCAAAGGATGCACAATAGATGTGTAACTGATGCTTTAGCTTCCATAGGGAATTATGGGAAATGTAGTTGTCACACAAGGCTTTTGTCCCCTTGAACTGGTTTATATTTTGCAATGTTTTATCACTATTCTTCATCAACACAAAATGCACACACACTAAATTGTACAGTAACATTTTAATACAACCATCATTTAAAGTTGTAATTTCACATTATTACAGTTTTTACTGTATTTTTGATCATATAAACGCAGCTTGGTAAGCATGAAAGACATCCTTTACTTTTTTTTTTAATAATTTAACTAACCCAAAACCTTTTATTATACAGAACTGGTTCATAGTCAGAGTTGAACACGTCTTGAAAACAAATGTGTCTTTATCCACAAATTTCATATGTATGCAAATCGTATAATATCAAAGGTATACATTTCTAGTAATTGTGCAGTTAATTCTTATATTGTATTTTCAGAAAGTTTTGGAATATTTGTCCTCTCCCCAAATTTGTCACTACCGAAACACAGTTATACATAATTTATTAAGAAGAGTTATATTGAACTATTAAGGTTTTGCTTACATCTTCCTTGTAAATATATATTTTTTCTATTTTATTAAAATGTTTTCAGAGATAAATTAATAACAATTACAATTTTCAAGTGTGATTTATGAGTTTGTTGTATTTTGAATCCAATTTTTCTTTGTAAAAGGCAAAAAGTTGATACTTCAAACATTGAAACAAACACTATCATAACATCTTTCAGTATACTTTATTTTGACAAAACATTTCATGTTTCGGTAGTGACTGAACATTTTCTGTAGTGACAGTAATGTTTTGACAGCGACCACATCAAATTACAGAATTTTACCCACATACTAGAACACTACTAACACATACTAAAATACAAAAAAAAAAAACTGCATAACTGTACTAACATTTAGTTCTTTCCCCCAAATAAAAGATTATGTTCCCCTTTGCCACTACCGAAATAATGACAACATGTTTCAGTTGTGACTGTTACAGCAGCAATTTTATGGGATAACACCAAAAAAAAGAAATAAACAAAACAAAACAAAAAAAAAATCAAATATGTCACTACCAAAATTTTTAGAAATTTTGGTCGTGACTGTTTCGGTAGTGACTGTTTTCGGTAGATTTTATGGGATAACACTAAATCTTTATCAAATGTTTTGTTCGTGACTGTTTTGATAGCGACAATTGTATGGGACAACACCAAAAAAAAAACTTCAAGATGTCACTACCAAGACTTCACCAAATGATTTGGTCATGACTGTTTAAGTAGTGACAATTTTTATGGGAGTCACCAGATGTTTCAGTCGTGACTATTTCAATAATTATGTTATGGGATAATACAAAAAAAATACAAAAAAAAACACACAAACAATCATGGATGTCACTACCAAAACTGTTTCAGTAGTAACAATTTTATGGGATAACACCAAAAAAAAAAAAGATGTCACTACCGAAACTTCAAATGTTTTGGTCATGACTGTTTTAGTATGGTGACAATTTTAGATACTTTTGAACCTAGCTCAAAGCTGCTAATCAGCACATGGTTAGCTAGCTCAGTTCTGAACAGTTGTACACATATAAAACCCAAATATTATGGAATAACTTCCAAAAAAGTGTGTTTAATTATAGAAAAATGGTGTTCGGTACTGACATTCATGATTTTTCCGATTTTGAACACATTTACCTCTACTCACCATGTATCTATGAGAGAAAGGGACGTGAATATTTCTTGATCATAAATTTAGTGGTGTAGTTAAAATCAATCTCAGCCAATGGACTAAAACATACAATGTTTCGGTAGGGACATGGAAATGTGGTACACATTTTTTTAATAAAGAAAATAGAAAATAAATACTTTTTTAAACTTAATTTAAAAAAAAATCAAAAATAAATTTTCAAAAACAACAATGGAATAAAATGCAAAAATTATTATATAATTATATAAAATTATTATAACACCATTTTCATAAGTTAAAATTTAGGGCTCCCAAATGAAAGTACAGAAAAAATAATTTTTCAATAAGTAAACATCTAAGATTTGAATACTTAAATGCTTTTTAAATGTGTTTTTTGGTTGTGGGACAGCAGTTTGAATGGCTGTAGAATGGCCCATATATAATATGTAAAATATCTAGAAAATATACATCCTTGATTATGGCCTAAACTTTCACCAACACAAAAAGACAAGGTTTAAAGAGCACATCCAGAGCAAACACTATTATTCTGACATGACTTGAAGGCAGAATATGATTCATACAAAGAGAAAGATCAATCTGCAATGTCCATGTCATTTCTCCCTCCTTCATTTCTACTCCCTCTCACACCTCCACCCCATCTTACCACAGCGTTTGGCCTGATTACAGTGCGAATACTCTCTCGAGTGCTCGTTTATAAATGAAGGAGTGAAGCTGAGACGCAAAGAGGAATATATTTCGGATATTTTAAGTCCTTTACCCTCTGGACTCTGTCATTTCTTATGATTGTGGCATATTAGGGACAGCTCAGACCTGACTTCACTGAAAAAAAAGCCAGTGATTGAAGAACACAGGGTCAGAGGAGTTTATTTATTCTGCCTTCAATTGATTTATGAAGGAACTAACCACAATATCAACAAGACTGTTCCTCAAAATAATGATGTTTACCTACTGGCAACCTGACATGGTTTAAAATAAAACCAACGCTCATAAAATAGCTTGATATAAAACGCTGGATCAGAGAAGACATTCATCTCGATGAGAACTTGTTTATCGCAGGGAAATCGAAACTTTCTACAGAATCTGAAGTCCTGACTGGACCTGAATAGAACTGGAGCTGAACGTAAGCGAAGGTCATTTGTCCTCATCCATCAGGCTTCCTGCTCTACATACCAAGTTCTGGGTGAACAAACTGACTAGCAGCTGAAGGAAGCGGATCTCACTGAAACATCCCTTTGTAGACCGAACAACATCAGAACATTCCTTTCCCTCTCCAACAAAGCCTAGTAGCACCATTATTGAAATGAGCAATAAGCTTCTCTAACAAAATTACCACAGTACTACCATGTTTTTGGACAGGGTACAATGGAAATAATAATGGTCTAACCTTATCTTTGTGATATTATGCTACATAAAACATATTTGAATGAAACAAAAACAGCTAACGGACTGAATGGGATGCAGATTCGCTCTCTAACAGCAGGTGGCGCTTATGAAACAGCAGCGATGAAGCGGTTTCTTTGTTACCGCTATAAACAAATAAGCACTAGGCTTTTAAATACTACATTAATATGCATTATACAGAGGTAAGATGAAAAAAAAAACATCTAAGCTTTTCTGAAAACAGTCAGTTCCCCTCAGAGATACATAAACTCCTCCCCAGTTCAGTTTTTAAAATGTCTTTCTATGTTTTGAGCATTGTGAACTGTGAGCTTGATCTGCCTAGTACTACAGTATTTTATTTACTCTGTGTCGGTCTTCAGTGACTCTGGCTTCTGTTAATGGCTGTTTACAGTTGGTTTAGTTGTGTTATTAATAGTTCAAAAAGTTTTCCAACCATTAGTCAGACAGGAATCTCAATTAACGAGGCACTTTTACTGCTATGCCGTTTTTTTAATACTTCATATGCGTAATTCAAACTTTTTTTAACGTTTGAATAGTATATTGCCCAGTACTACAAAGTACCAAAATACAGTATTTACATATTTATGGACATGGTACAATTTCTATCATGGTAGTAATGTGTTTTTGGGAATTTATTCAGTTTACATTGCTAAAAATATTCTTTATATTTTAAAAATATTTAAAGATTTAAAAATATCTTTTCACTATTACTACACCAATTAAAATGCAATAAAAGTACCATGCTTATTTTAGAAAGTCTTTACACGAATTGTGGTGATACTACTTTGAAACTTAAAATTTACATTAAATAGCATGGTGTTTACTTAGCACTCTATTATACTTCTGAGAATACTATGGTAAAAGCATTGTCCAAAATACACTACTAGTTAAAAGGTTTTGAACAGTGAGATTTTTAATGTTTTTTTAAAGAAGTCTCTTCTACTCACCAAGCCTGCATTTATTTGATTCAAAATACAAGAAAAGCAGTAATATTGTGAAATATTTTTACTATTTAAATAACTGCTTTCTATTTGAATACATTTTAAAATCAAATTTATTCCTATGATCAAAGCTAAATTTACATCATTACTCCAGTCTTGATTCTAATATGCTGATTTGCTGTTCAAGAAACATTATTATTATTATTATTATTATTATTGATATAAAAAAAAAGTTGAGTACATTTGTTTCAGGATTCTTTATAAATAGAAAGATCCAACGATCAGCATTTATCTGAAATAAAAAGTTTTTGTAATGATGTAAAAAAAAATTCAGATTTGAAATCACAGAAATAAATTACATTTCAAAATATATACAAATAGAAAACAGTTATTTTTAAAAAAAAAAAAATTGTACTGCTTTTGCTGTACTTTGGATCAAATAAATGCAGGCTTGGTGAGCAGAAGAGGTAATATTTTACTGCTGGATATGAACATCTAGATGTGCCGCTGGTCTTCTTTCAAACGCCACCTTTCACTGAGTATGAGAAATAGACAAACCTAGTCAAAAACCATCAGACAGTTTGGTCTAGCAGCTAGGCTAGTTGTCATAATATCTTTCACATCAGACAAGGATATCAAAGATTTTGACTGCTCTCTTTCCCATCTCTGATACGAAAAACATGTTTGTGGAACGGATTCTATTGGGAAGAGCGTGACTGTGGCCTAGTCAAGGCCATCTAATATCACACTTGCCACAGAACGCAGTGGGAATCTCTAAGTTTTTAGTGCAAGCTTCTGAAATGCATTAAAAAGAAGAGTGAGGGGGAGAGAAAGAAAGCTTATCTGCAACCGTCTCCTGCTGTTACGCTGTAGGGACCTTATCTAACTCCTGCAGTCTAACAGCTGACAGAACATTAGATCTGAAAGCCAGGACGAGGCGAGTGCCATGAATCTGTATTTAAACTCAGCGACAGCGAAGCTACATTTACTTAAGATAAATATATGCTCTTATCCACGAAAATCAAACAACATGATCTTTAATATTGTAGCAATGGCTCAGAAAAAAGGAAAATGTAAATATAAAACTTCCAAGTATGGTACTATATGTTATATCCTCACTTCTCATGATTGATTTGTATTCAAGTGGAAAACTGTAACTAATAAATACACTTCTATTCTCTATACTAATATACTATATATTCATTATATTATACATTTTCATTGTCTTATTTTCTCATTCCACACTCATATTGGTCAACAGATATGGGTTAATTAATGGTCGATGACTTAAGCAGATCCAAACGAGCATTCGTTTATGATAATCCAAATAAGGTGTTTCCATGACTCAAAATTCTGATTAATACAGTCCAGAAGATTCTATTCTGATTTCTAACAGCCAAAATATGGCCTAATCTGGGTAAGGCAATCTGGTTAGTAAACATGCCATTTAAATAATCAAAATATGACCCATAAAAGCATGAACACAGAACAGTGTTATTGTACCACACTTTCAGTCCTATTCTCTCCTTCCATGGTCACTGGTCAACAGATATGGGTTTATTAACGGCTGATGACATAAGCAAAACCGTGACTCAAAATTCTGCTTAATACAAGCCAGATGATTCTATTCTAATTTCTAACATCCTAAATATGGCCTAATCTGTGTAGAGCCGCCTTTCCACTATCTCTGACGAACGACAAGTGACAGACCGGAGGTCATTCATTTCCAATGGAGAGTAGTGCAGGAGCTGCGTGGATTTCCGATCATATGCATTTGCAAAAATTTCGGATCCGATTTGAGCTGCGGATGCGTTAAAATATTTATTAAACTTCTATGGCTAGACCCTATGCAACCGCCCTACCGGATGTGATGTATTTTATTAAAAACTATGAGCGTAAGGTAGGACTGTATCAAAGATTACAGAATACACAAGACGTGTCACTCGTATAGTTTTGAATGGGGAAAAATGCAACGCTCATTATGGCTGCGAAGCCCCGCCTTCTTAATGAAAGAGCCAATCATTGTTTAGTAAAGTCAGCACGTCACGGTTGCTATAGAAACAATCTGCATTCTAAGACGTGCGCTCAGTACTACGCATGCGTACTGGCTGATCTAGCCTGACAAATAAGCGTTTTTTAATGCCATTAAAGCACAAGGAACCATATTTATGAGGCGGTTCTTGTCAGATTTCAAGATTTCATTGGTGATTTCAAATATAAAATTTAATCAGAAACTTGGTGAACAGTTTTGGAGAATTTGATGTTTCCCCATTCAGAGAGATAGGAACTGCACTTGCATGCCCGAGAGGCGTTTCAAAGATGGCCGCTGAGTGGAATGACTTGCCTTAAAGGGACTTTGACCGTATGCGACCGCCCGACCGGATGTAATGAATTCTATTAAAAACTATGCGTGGAAGGTTAGAATTACCAATATTTTGTTAACTTTAACATTATTCTTTAAACAGTATTTCTTTAAAATGGTGCATTAGAACAATTATGGCAGAAATTATTTTGTAATTTTTCAATCATTATTTATGCTGATTAGCCCCATAAACCGTACTATGTTTTTATTTTGGGGGGCATTTGTTTTGTGAAGATACATTCATACATTGATTATATTCATCCAAATCATTAAAGAGGGGGTACAGTGGTGTTTTCAGAGTTGTTTACAGTGTTAAAGAGTTGGATTCTCATGCTAAACATGGCCAAAGTTTAAAAAAAATTATTTTGACGAATGATGGAGAATTTCTTTGCCGAAAATCTTTCTTCCGGGTTGGTACAAGTTTCGGCTGTTTTTTTTCGATCGTGGATCTAATGACGTAGACAATAGTGGAACTCCTTATATGAGCATTTCTCCCGGAAAAGCGTGCCCGTGCACGTCGCCCAGAGCGAGAGAAAGAGCGTGCCCATAAACACACTTCATTCGGCTGCACTGCTGCAAGGGATTCACTCGGGAACAATGTCTCTGAAGAAGTGTGGTTTTGGTTTTAAGGCAAAGATAACTTTGCTCAGCTTCCAGAAGATCCCAGTATTACATGAACAGTGGATGCAGTTCATTTTTCCGGGGCAGCAGTGGAGTTTTGCAAGTGTGTTTGTTGACGAACGTTTCATAAACAAGACCCAGTTCGACGCTGGATTTGCACATTGTTTGATACTGAAAGGTGGAACGGTCCCAGCTTAAAAAAAAAAAATCCTGGTCATGATTCAGAACTGTAACCATAACCCATAAAAGCAGGTTACATAGTTATTGTACCACTGCACTCTTAGTCTCTCAGTTCTTTTAATCTAATATTCCTATTATATTCTCATTCTCGCACACTTGCATAACAACTCTCTTTTTTGCTATATCATCGTCTTATTCTCTCCTTCCATATTCATACTGGTCGACAGATATGGATTTATTAATGGCCGATGACATAAGCAAAAACAAAGAAGCATTCAGTTATGATGTATATTCCAAATAAATGACCTAATTAAATGACCAGATTAAAACAGATTAGCTGTTTCTGATTTATAAAACCAAAATATGGCCTTATCTAGGTACAGAAATCTGGTTAATGCAAATGACATTTAAATAAACAAAATATGACCACAAAAGCATGTAGACACAGTTATGTTCATCTCATATCCCTTTCTTATTATAAATGCTCTCTTTTTTCTATACTTGCTTGATCCATATGCTTCATACTGAAATACACTCCAGAACTTTACTCTCAAACAAGAAGGATTTCAAAAAGTAGGATGTGACATTGATAAGTGGATTAAATGATAGGAGATGGTAATTATTATTTCGCTGCTGTTCTTATTAATCTTAGGCTACTTTATGACTCACTCGGGGGCGCATCCGCTTTGTAAACAATACAGTTACTGTACAGGGAGAAATGTGACCCAGCCGAACTATCATACTCAAGCACATTTGATCTCTCAAGTTTGAAGCCCACGGGCAACATATCCCACCTTACCTTACTAGCGTGCTCTTGATGCCACGACACATCGTCTTCCTCTGACGCTTCATCCACTAGAACTTTGCTCTTGCTCTTCTTGAACATTATACGCGCAGGGAGTTTAGCTGTGTCTCAAAAGCACGGTATTTTCCAAGCCCATGGGATGCGAGTGAAGACTCTCGGTGAGTAGATCGCGAGGAGGCAGCGGTTAAATCAGAACAATAACCCGTCTGTGATCGCGCCCTGCCCTTCGCGATACCCCACACGCACACTTTCCTCCGGCCCACTATCTTCTTCTGATGAACGTCTGAGCACACGGTTGGCTGGAGCACCTGGACCGCCGCTCCTCCCATCGGGGATCAGATTGCCGCTGATCAGCTGGTTGTCGTGGCAACTTGGGCGGGGCGATAGACCCCTCGGACCCTCCCACCCTGACAGGAGGTCTTATCATGAACAGTCAAATATGTCTCCAGAGGTACAGTCAGTCAGTGTAGAGTTTTTTTTTTTTTTTTAATGTAAGCAGATTTTTCATATAATAATAAAATAAAATAAAAATTGCACTACTTCTAAAAAAGTTTATTAAAATTAATAATAATAAAAAAAATGCTTTAGTAAGATTGCAAATTGGACACTTAACCCAACTTTCAAAAGTTAGGCATAGCATTAAATGACAAAATATCAATCCAAATAACAAAATCTCACTTTTAAATAAAAATAAAATAATATGATAATTGCACACCTGTGTAAACCTGAGGGGAACTACTTCCAATTAATAATAATAATAATAATAATAATAATAAATTGATTAAAATTAATTTAAAAAAATTGTAATTAATTCTTTGTAATATAATAAAATAATAATAATAAAAATAATTGCAAACCTGTGTGAACCTGAAGGGAACTACTTCCAATAAAAAAATCAACACGGAGTTAGTTTTAGTTAGCAATTATGTTTTTCAGTAGCCTCAGCTTGGTTTGATATTTTGCAATAGTGCATGGAATTCATACATTTAAAGTGTGGCAAATACTTTTATTCTAGACTTTAGTGAGCCTGAAAATTGGACTAAAACTAGCCACAGCAGTAAATGAAAAAAAAAAAATTAAGTAAATAAAATAAAATAAATACAAATCATTGTACACCTGTGTGAAGCCGAGGGGAACTACTACTAACAAAATAGCTTAGATTTAGATGATACAATTTTTTAGTAGTCTTAACTTGGTTTGATATTTTGCAATTGAATTCAAATACTTTTACTTTAATTAGACATTAGTGAGCCTGCAAAACTGGACACTTAACCCACCTTTTAATAGCTACACAGCATTAAATGACAAAATATCAAACCAAGTGGCAAAAGGTCACTTATAAAATAATAATAATAATTGCACACCTGTGTTAACCTGAGGGGAACTACTTCCAATTAAAAAAAAAAAAAAAGTTCAAATTAATAAAAAAAAATTGCAGTTAATTTTTTTAGTAGCCTCAAGTTCGATATTTTGCAAAAGTGCATTGAATTCACACATTTAAAGTGTGGAAAATACTTTTATTCTAAGCAGACTTTAGTGAGCCTACAAAAATGGTCACTTAACCCACCTTTAATAAGCTAGGCATTGCATTAAATGACAAAATATCAAACCAAGTGGCAAAAGCTTACTTTTTAAACAAAAAATAAAATAAAATGAAATGAAATAAAATAATTAATTTTACACAACTGTGTGAACTTGAGGGGAACTATTTAAAATAATAATAATAATAATAATAATAATAATTGCAATTCATATTCTTAGTAGCCTCAACTTGGTTTGATATTTAAGAGCATCAAATTCATATATTTAAAGTGTGTTTATTTTAAGCACACTTTAGTGGACCCACAAAATTCGACACTTAACCCACCTTTCAAAAGCTAGGCATTGCATTAAATAAAAAAATATCAAACCAAGTGGCAAAAGCTCATTTATTAAAATAAAATAAAATAATAATTGCACACCTTTGTGAACCTGAGGGGAACTACTTTCAATAATAATAATAAAAAAGCTGATTAAAATTAATAATAAAAAAAAATAAATGCAATTTTTTTAGTAGCCTCAACTTGGTTTGATATTTTCCAAAAGTACATTGAATTCATACATTTACAGTTTGGCAAAGAATTTTAATCTAAGCAGACCACAAAATTGGCCATTTAACCCACCTTTCTAAAAATAAATAAATAAATAAATAAAACCAAGTGGCCAAAGTTTATTTAAATTAATTTTAAAAAATTGCAATTAATTTTTATAGCCTCAATTGGCTTGACATTTTCCAGTAGTGCATTATATTTCATACATTTAAAGTGTGGCAAATAGTTTTGTATAAATGTTTCTTATAACATATACACAATTTAATTTCATAGCTACCTGTAGTATTTTATTAATCTTAAATCACACTTTTACCATAATTTGTCAAAATTACAGCTTTATTAGAAATTACACACCAAAAAATTAATTTCTATTCAATGCCATTAACCTTGATTTTTCTTTGTTTTGTCTGTATTTCATCTTAGGCTCTTTACTGACACTGTTAAACAAGTACACTTATTTTTCATAAAATGTTATGGGGTAGTTATTAATTGTGGTGGAAATGTGTGGTATAGTTGTAATTTGGGATATAAACCTTCACACAAAAATATTAAAACAAATATTGCACCTTTGTAACCTTTAACAAAAGAAACAATTTGAAAACTAAAAAAAAAAAATCCTATTAATACAAATCAACTCTTTATACAACAAAAGTGCCCAAAGTTGAAGAAGCGCCATAAATGTGTTCTGCATAGATACTTTTAATGTGTTCACACTTTAAATGTGAAGAATACACTCCTTGTGAAGAAGCACATGTCCATTTGACGTTCAGTATAAAGGTTTTTGTTTATTAAGTCTGTTTAATCAATAGTCTTGCTTATCAGACATTAGTCGGATATATGATGTAAAAATGTGCTCATGTGATGTGAACATTCCCATGCTTTAAATGTAAAGAATATACTCTTTGTTAACTGCTTAAAGAACATATGCAGAGCACCTCTAAGTTTTCCTCAGGGCCTTCATTAGACGATTATGAAGTTGAGGGTTAGGAAGCCGTTTATGAAGTTGACCGTTTCCCACAGTGAATTCAGGCAGACATGAAGAATAGCAGCTTACGCTATAATATTACAATTTACACACAACAAACAAGACAGAAAAGCTGACCTTATCTGAGAAAACACAAAAAAATACGAATCAGAAGGGTCATCAGACATCATCTTTATACAGGCATGTTTACAGTAAACACAGAAACAGAACCCTGTGGTTGTGTGTTGAGCACAATCCTGTCTGATTTACGATGTGTACAGAAATGACATGTGAGTTGTTATAATTTAAATCAAAGATACATGTGTACACATCTGTATACACTACCAAAAGTTTGTGGTCAGTAAGATTTTATTATCATTATTACTGTTTTGAAGAAATCCAATACTTTTATTCAGCAAGGATACATTAAAGGGATAGTTCACCCCAAAAATTAAATTTGATGTTTATCTGCTTACCCCCAGGGCACCTAAGATGTAGGTGACTTTGTTCCTGGTGCGGGTTGTACCCGTGGGCCCTGTTTCCAAGACGGGTATTTCGACATCATTGTGTGTGTATTTGTCAGTTCAAGAGCAAGAAGACGCAAATTCGATGCACAAGTGCTTTGAGATGCGTCTCTCTGTGTGCGTCCTGTGCGCTGCGCTTTCACATCTTTTTGTGTTTGCAAGTTTAAAGTCCCCATGAAATCAAAATTAAAGTTTTCTGGCAACAGTGACAAAATTCATGTTTACAAGATATGAACGCTCAAAACTTACAGTCTCATCACTTCCGCCAAAATGACTCAACGATTTTGATGACATCACGCTGCACTTCAGCTGCTCATCAAACCTTTTGTCCAATCAAATGCTCTCTAGAATCTGTAGCGTCCCGCCTCCCACACTATAAATAGACGCTGAAGCTGCTGCTGAGATCATCACTTGTTAACAGAGTTAGTATTTCTGTATGGTGAATGGCAGGTAATGTGCAGTGTAGGCAATAGGGAACGATTCAGACCGTGTAAATATGCTTTCCGGCGGGGCAAATAAGGTCTGGTTTTGCGTTGTGTCACGCGAACCGCGGCAGCACGCAGTCTACTCTGGACTTTGGCTCCGGTCCAGAGATGCGATAGCATGGAGCAGATCATATGCGCGAGTATGTATTAAACTACACAGCCTCAGCATGATTATGATCACTATTTTGTTTTAGTAAGTGTTTCTTATTGAATCTAGGGGTAATCTATTAGACTGTGGCTGTCATAAGCTGTCAAATGCGGCTTTTCCTAGCTCAACTGCTCTGGCCCGAGCAGATAGTAATGGAACGCTATTGGCTATTTTAAAAAGTGGGCGGGGCTGTTTGATATGGCTCGTCCTGTTTTCCTGTTTCTGTTGAAATTACGTCACCACATAGAATAACGCTGCGTGTTTCAAGGTACTTCAGTGGACCTTTAAACTGGCGATTTGTTCGGGACGCGAAGGAGAGCTATAATGGTCACCACCTTTCACCCCATTAGCGACGGCCTTAAGCCCAATCAGCTGCTTTTTCTTCCCCTTTATTATTATTATTGTTATTTTAATATGTCCGAGCTCAAAGTATTACAGTAAAATAATGTGTAGTGCAGTCATCAATTCATTTTTCCTTAACGCAACCCTTGGTTCAGTTTAACAGAGACCTGTCAATCAATTTACCATCTTTTATGTTGGTGAGATGTGATGACTCGTGAGTGACAGGGTTTTGGCGCTATAAAGGGCAAGATTTTGAATGTGCAACTGCAACTATATATTTATTCATTAATTTTATTTAAGTGATTGTGATGGCAAAGTGGCCTAAATATAAGTCTAAGTGACTCAAATCTCACAATGTGGATTACACGTGGTGAGAGATGAATAGAAGACTTCTAAATATAATTGTAACTAAAATAAGAGAACAGCTGAATGAACAGTTAATTAAAAATCAAAACTGAATATGGGACTACGATGCAGTGCTGCATCAGAACATCCTTTATACCGTCCAGACTTCTTTTTTTTATATATACTTTATATACTTGGCATTGACAGCTGCTGGACTTTAACAGTTTTGACTGTGCAAAGTTTTACATTATCTAAAATGTGCACTTCGTCAAATACGTGTTGTAGTTATGTCCGATAACGCACAAGACAAAGGTAAGCGCATTATTGTTGTTAATTGTTATTATTGGCCTATTATTTTATTTTTGCTGTCCGATTATCATACAGTATCAGTATGTATCAATGGATAACACATTTCTGGCTGTCGTGATGTGTGCTTAAACGAGAATACATGCCAGCTAAATTACATTGCTTTCCGATCACTTTATTGTGCACTTTTTGCACAAAAATCTGCTTATTTTTACTGTTGACATTTTACTGTTGGTTAAAGTCATCGGTTAAATTCTTGATAAAATCTTAAAAGATTTCTGGACATTTTCAGCATATTTTCTGCCGCCCTTTAATGCATTGGCTCTGTTTTGATCCATATTCTTTTTAAATTTATTTTCTTTATTTTATTTTGTCATCATTATTTTTTAAGAGATAAAAATGGTCCGTATCAACCTTGATTGACATGGCACATTATCATGGCACAATCACATTATTTTGGCAGTTAAAATGAGGTTTTGGTGAGCTTTTTCATCCCGATCTGGCGACACTGAATGCGCTCGCTGTTGTGAACGCGCTCAGAACTGTAGGACATTGGAGTGTGAATCAGAGGTAAAAAATGAAAAGTGACGGTATGACAAATATAGTATTCAACATTTGAAATGAATCAAAAAAAGTTCATCAAAGCTGTTCTAAGACAAGAACGGGTATTGTTTTGGTTTTAGGACAACTTTGATGAAAGGTTTTGATCCACTTCCTGTATAATGCTACAAATATATAGTGAAATTAGCCTACTTCTGAAGGATCATGTGACACTGAAGACTGGAGCAATGGCTGCTGTAAATTATGTGTAGCTGTATTTTTATGTATTTGTGCGACTTTGAAGCCATCTTCAATGACGTGAGTGAAGTTTTCTGTCGTAAATATATCACTGTCATAATAATTACAGTGGACAGCTGTATTGCTGCTGTAAAGTAATCCAGCTTTTTCACGAGATTTTGTAGAAACAGAAGCTTTTCGCTTTATTAGATCTTAGACTGAAGATTTTAAACTAGATTTTAAAGGTAAAATGTACATACAGTTGCTTTGATTAATATTGACTTCAAACCTAATGTATGAAACTGCAGTATTTTTTGAGTGAGCTGTGAGAGAAAGCACTCCATCCGTCCAAATTATAAATCTTCTTCCCAGTCCACACCCATATCAAGGACGTAAGCCAGTCTGATCACACGCTGACTCATCCTGAGGATATTACCCCTATTCTCTCTTTCTGCATACACAGCCACTTATTTACACACACATATAAAGTGCAAAGGCAAAAGACCGGCAAGCAAACATAATTAGAGGGCCTTCGTGAAAGTTGCAGTATTAATTTAACCTAACACAACAAATCAGTGTGTGCAAAGAAGAAAGAGATTTGTGTTGCATTGCACACATGTATGTAATTTGCTGCTTGAATGTATGTGGTTGCATGCCATGTTATAAAGGAGAAGTAGCCTAATTCCAACAGGTTGATTCTGGTTTGGATTTGCAGAGCTTAGCCAAAGTGGGTCAGTGCATTTGCAACATAGCTACTAAAGACCACAGGTGATTGTCTGGAAGATCAGACATTCATAAACAACTCTTATTTAGTGTTACATAAACACAAACATAAACAGTTTAATAGGTTGTAATCAGCTTTTAAGGATGTTTCCTGCATACTTTTAAAGTTCAAGTTATTGTTATTTTTAGAGGTTTTGGTGCAACACTGCCCCCTTCTGCATGACTTCAAAGCAAAATCAATTTGGAGTTTTAATATTTGGACTGTAAGTTTGCTTTCCACCTTTTTTATTCGGAAAGAGTGGGCGTGGTCATTTTAAATTTTATGGGTGTGGCTTCCGGTCTCATCGCGTACAAAACAGCTATTTTTTTTGTGAGCACACTGGTTTGTAGTGCAAACGGTTTTACCGTTTAACCGGACGTCTCACCGAAAGGCTTATTACCACATTGAAGAAAAAGGTGAATATTTTTCACATTTAAAATAGCAATAAAAATGTAACAATTATATAAAAAAAATATTTTTAATTATAATTAGCTGTATATTAAATTAACAGAAATCTACACTGTGTTCACAGGTATGCAAACGTGCATGTAAGCACTAAAGTCTCTGCGTGCTTGAATATTTTATTTTGTAAATAAATACAGAAATATCACAAGATATACTCTCTTCATTCAAAAATAGCTTGGAAAATACAATCATTCCTGCCATCAAAGTGCAAAAATGGTCATAACAATCATTACAGACAATGTCAACCATAAAAAAAAAAAAAAAAAAACCACTGCAAATCAGTCAGAGCATCCACAAGGAATCAAAACAACACAATGTCCCCAATTTAAGTGGCTGGCTGTTTGTTTTCTAAAGAAAGGTCTTTGACCTTATATTAGCAGCCAACTGTAATTGGATGAGCAGATTAGACCGTTTTAAGAACATAAGCTCTTCTTCTTGAGTGTCTGTCTGAGACATCATGACATCATTACATGACTCAGCGGCGCTCAAGTTCACATCAATCCTGTCCCATTCACAAAGCCAATGACATTTCGCTGTCGGTGAGCCATTTCATTACATGCGTCAATGCCAAAACACACTTTTTTTTCTATAAATAAACACTTTTACGAGATCGTATTGATCAGATGACTAGTTAGGAGAGAGTTTCTGATAGGTCAGTGTCCTTCATGGGCCTTTTTGGGGGGGTTATAGATTTACGTCTACTGTCTGGGTGACACTAAGGTTGGCAAACCAGAGCGCCGGGCCCAAATTGGATGAGAAAAGCCAGGTGAGAATTTCTGTATCAGGAGGCCCATCAAAAAAACACTGTCCTACTCTCAAAGCTAAAGAAATACATACATTGCAAATGATAGAACATAAATACATTTCAAATATAAATAAACGTATTTACATTTACATTATATGTACATTTGGACTAAAAAAACTCAGACAAACAAAACAAACAAAAAGTATCCCTCTCTATATATTATATATTATATAAGAAAAAGACTTAAAATCTATATAATATATGTATTTTTAATTATATAAATTATATATAAAGTGTTTTTTTTTCTTGTTTTTTTTTTTTTTTTTATAAAAACACCAATTACTTCCTGACAACCAGAGAGCAATTGCTTGCTTTAGACAAATGGGATGTTAAATGCTCAATGTATTTTAAGAATGAAGCCCTGTCCTGTAAATAGTGAGTCATAGCTAGATATGAAGGTGACCTGCTGAAATCGTTCTCTTCATTAGAGCAATATGTCTCTTAAAATTACTTTAAGAAAATCAATAAAAACTGAAGTCATGCTTCTGTATAATGTTTGTGATGTGACAGCTGTGCCAGTCTTGCTGGCTGATGGATTTTGGCTGGTTTGCATTAACTGTGGAGTGGTGCACAAACAGTAGAGTTATATGTGACGCTGGACCACAAAACAAGTCATAAGTGTCATTTTTTCTAAATTGATGTATTGTTTGTTAGTATATGACAATATTTGACCAATATACAACTATTTGAAAATCTGGAATCTGAGGGTGCAAAAAAATCAGAATATTGAGAAAATCGCCTTTAAAGTTGTTCTTAGCGATGCATATATAGCAGGATACTAAGTAAACATGATCTTTACTTAATATCCTAATGATTTTTGCTGATAATTTTGACCCATAATGTATTGGCTATTGCTAAAAATATCCCTGTGCTACTTATGACTGGTTTGTGGTCCAGGGTCACATATAATATCCCTTTTGTCATTTTATGATTCAGAAGGATGCTCACAAACACACTTTGTGCCTATTTTTCACCTAAATTAAAAAGTTAAAGCATTCAATTCACTCCATTGTTGCCAGAGAACAAGTTTGGGAAAGCTTGGTTGAGGATTGGCCATCCTCGCACCCAGAGCAAGACTATGAGCTTCAGCATTATGTTTTTAAACTTTTATGATGATATCTGGATTGTTCAGAAACAAATGGATGCACAGTCTTTACGTCGGTTTAAGAAAGAACGCACCTTAACTAAAGCAATGCGTTTTCTTTGTTTTCTGCTTTTGTGTTTCACCGCAGGAGATGTGGCGATGGCTTGTGGTATAGTGTCAGCTGGCGAGAGCTGTATCCTGACATCCCAATACCCACAAGGCCTAGCAGCATGGCAAAGCGGGGTACAACGGGCCCCTCCCTCTGCAGACCGGTCCGTGCTGCCTGAGTCTGGAAGCAGAAGGTCAAATGTCAGCGTTCATGGCTTTTCCATGATCATGAGAGCTAAAAGAACGATTCAGGAAGAGGTTCTTAGAAATACTTGGTATACCAGACAAGTTTAAGAAGTCTTACTGAATTTCCTAGATCAAGATTAAGAGTGATAAGAAGTTTATCGCGATAAACAAACACACACACACACACACACACATATAAGCAGTTTCTGTGAATACGATTTAAAATGTTTGCAAACAATTGAGTATATATTACAGTCAATTACTATATATAGTGCTTGCATTTTGAATCATTTTACAACATCACTGATAAATACAAACACCAAAACGCCAAAGGTGATTAATTTCAGCTGACTCTTGTTTCCTAATATAGCTACAAAGAAAGTTTAAGAGATTTGGAGCAAGCATCTCATGTCATTGGGCTTGGCCAATTTCCTTTATCTCAGACAGTGATTCTGAACCAAAAAAGGCTTTAAAATCCCACAGGTAAACAACTGTCAGAATATTAGCAAGAATCTTTTTTTTTTTAGTCTAATTTGCCCTACTGTATGTCTTATATGCTTAGTCACTTGCAAAACCCTTTTAATATCCAAAAAAATAATATTAATTGAAGAATATTGACAGTTCCTCTTCAGAGAATTATAACAAAAGCATTTTTAGATTTTCAAGCTCCATAGAAAATTTTGAGTCATAGAATCCTTATATAAAACATGAATACAATGAATCTTTGCATGCTCTTTGGTTTGTGTACACACTCTAAAATCGATCCTGCTTTGTTCCTGTGTTTTTCTACAAAATATATCTATATATCTACGTGTGTGTGTGTATATTATGTACAGTCAAACCAAAAAATTTATTCAGACACCTTCAACATTTCTCACATTATCACAGTTTATTCACTATAGTTTAGAAAATGGTAATAAAATATGCCAAGAACTCAGAGTTAAACTTTGTTACAACAAATTCATCTTGATAATGTCAGATAACGTTCACAGAAAGGTATGTATGTATGTATTACAATCAACTAAAAACTCAAACTGTTAGTATGATAGTATTTACACAACTATCAATACTTTGTTCACAAGTTACCAAGAAATGCTTCATTTTGTTCAGTCTGTGGTGTAAAAATGTTGCATTAGCAATTCAAGAAAGAAAAAAACACTTAAGCAAAACATGATCACGTCAAAGTGTCTGAATAACATTTGGTCCCAATTTTTTTATTACTTTTACTGGTAGTCCACTATATGAAGAACTTTTGAGTATAATATTTCAGTTTCCTTTATTTTGCTATCCTCACTTACATAGATGAACTATAGTGTCCTGCACCCACTAATAAAAAAATATCAAAAATTATATCTGGTATCTGAATAATTTTTATATATTAGTCATGTATGCCTATATATAGTAATTTTGGAGTAGCATTATTATATTTACAGATACAGTCTTCTCCAGGACCTCCAACATCTAGAAAGTAAGTAATTTTCCTCAGTTTGGAAAAGGGTCATTTACTTTGCTCTGGTACTAGAAACTGGACACTTACCTGCAGGTATCGAATGTATCCAGGTGTCAGGAGAGGAATGCGGAAGAACATCTCAACAGCGTCTCTTGGAGCAGATCAGTCCCTCTGGCCAGAGAACCACAAAGGTCCTGTCCACACACACACACACGCACACAGACACTCACACACACCAGACGGATCTGCCGGCGCTCTTCAGACACTTGCAGACTTATAAAGCTTTGGGAGCTTATATAAGTGGTCACATGTCTACATGAAATCCTGTCTATCTTTTTTTGTGAAGGGACAGTGTGTGTGCCCAATACTCAGAAAAAAACATCGGAGCGTTTCTTAAATACAGGCCAGATATTGAAGTTAAGTCTATTGGTTTGGCCTACATGAACTGCAGTTAATGAATTGTATAAAACAGCTGTTTTTATGTTATTATATTTAAGCAGATAACAAAAATATGTTTTAAGAATGTTTTGCTAACGTTCCCATTTAGTTATAGAAACATTTTTGGAATGTTGGCTGAGAGTTCAAAATGTCAATTTTTATGCACTTTAAACATAAAAACATTTTTTCTGCACGCTTGCAGATGAGCCGCACAGATTTTGATCCACACATGAGGTAGGCAGGAGATTTTATTAATATTACAGCCCCTTAATCTGCACATTTCCACCCACAGCACTGTCATTTAGTTTCCGCAAGTGACAATGGTGTACCAGCAAAAGTTTGAACGAAACATGCTAACTTTTCTGTCGTTGGCTGCACAGACAAGCACAGAACACTATTTAGAGTCCCAGTCTCAGAGGAGACAAGAGAGCTGTGGTTTTATTGATTTATTTACTGTATATTATGCTGCTGTCACACAGATCTAATTGAAACATGCAATTTCTTTCCCAGCTGTTTACCTTCACAGACATAACCAACTGTTTTTGTAAGTCCTGTGTGTTTTTAAAACAAACTTGTGTGTATCTGACAATTGAAGTGCAATAAGACATGAAAGAGAACTTAGTTTAGTACTCACATGCTGTGTGACAGCTTCTTTCTGTCTGTGTGCTTCGGATGTGTATGATTAGAAAACGTACAAGCTGTAAAGTCACAGCCTTAAGGTCATGGCACACTGAGTCCAAAATTTTTTGCATTTTTTCATATTCGTAATCCTACAAATTTGTCGCGCATAGAAACCTAGCACACTGAGTCAGATGCGTATTAATTCATCCGATGTGAAAAAATTAGCAAAACAAGGCAAAATGGAATCTTCAAGCAGCGAGGTAATTTTGTTCACTCTCTTCATAAAAACAGAAAAGAAAGGACATATTGGGTCCATCCAATTACAAGATATAGAGAGGAATAAGAGAATACTTTTTATGTGCACCTCCTTATTAATGAGCTGCGGGATTATCCCGGATGCTTTGCTAACTAATTTCTGTGAACTCAGTGTACAAAAACCTTTATAATTCTTTGCGCTGCAAGACAGATGAACTTGTCAGACGCAAATCTGGATTTTGGCGTTCGCTTGTACGGTGGCTCTGAACTGTCAAAACACCTCTCAAAATGCTTGCTATGGATACGAAAAATGCAAAAAATCGAACCTGATCTAATTTTTTTAATGACGGACGAAAACGTGATTTACATAACGTGAGACCCAGTGTGCAATGATCTTTAGTCTGAAAAAGGGGGTGGGGAGCAGCATTTGAAGACACATGCACGAAAACGGCATGTTTCTTCTTCCACTCAAAATAGTCATTTGCAAATGTATCATATGATATAATAAATGATAATCTGTAGGGTTTTGCGATAAAACATTCACAGACACATTCTGTGAAAGTAAAAAGATGCATAATCTGTGACAGCTTGCTCCACTCTTATATTTTTTGAACATACCACTGTTCAGATATAATATTACCTCTCAAATACAAATCTCATTTTAGAAGACTTGCATGACATAGCACTTTGAATCATTTACTGTACTCATTTTCTACATTTTCAAGGTTACTCGAATGTAATACTCGAACATTTGAATAAATGAACTTTCCTGATTGACATTTAGGATGCAGAACACTGGATTAGGTCACAATCTCATTGTTTCCTTCTTTGTTGTAACGGATGACATGAAGCAGTGTTTGAAAGCTTCTTAACGCGGACTTATGAACAAGGTGTTCGCGCAGCCTCTTTCAAGCTTCTTCTGCATTGAGCACTATTGATGCTGATGAATCTCAGTGCCCCTGGCTGTTGGGGGTCTCACACTCATTTTATCAGAGGGTAAGCCCTTTCACACCCCACCCTGGAACGTGATTTCAACCAGCTACAACCTGCACGGAGGCCCCACATACCCCAGCTGACCCTGGATGGAACTAATGAGTTCGGGGCAGATCTTCACTGAATTACAGGTATAATGTCCCACCCTAATAAGGCTTAAACAGATCTTAAACAATCTGAAGCCTACATGATACTGCAAACAGATCACAGAGGGGCAGCTTAGTATTGACAACTATGTCATGTTCGTGCCACAATACTAAGCTGCCCCTCTGTTATTACAGTTACTATCCATAAAACAGCTTAGTTACTTTTGATGCCTCAACCCCGCTGATTAAAAATCAACAATCAAATAATTCCTAGATTTATTGTCATAATTTTCATGACTCGCACATGTATGTGATGTCCGAAGTGCAGCAGGCAAGCTTGGAATATGGAAAAGCTTACATTCAGCAGATGGAAATATTGCATTATATTGATTTTGACAGGAAAAAAGAATATCTGAACTGTGTAAGTTGTGGCTTTACTTTACTCTGGCATTACATCTCACCCACAACCCTCTGATCAGCATGTGATAAAATACATTGTTCTAATTAAAAATCTTTTTTGGAAAATTAAATAGTTTCTTACAAACTTACATGATTTGATCATGAAATATAATCGTATATGGGTAACGGAGAAATTACAATTAGCTTCAAGCTACACTTGACAGTTAATGAGATTAATACAAGATACAGCACTTCTACTTGAATGTCACTATCAATCACTAATGAGTGTTTGTAAATAACTTCTGACTGCGATGCAATGTAGATTTTGGTCAAATGATGAAGCAGAAATATGTTGTTAGTAACATTCTAGAAGAACTTTATATGGAAGACATTTACAACAGTTAGTAATGTAACTAGTAGTGTAACTAATTACTGTTGCCAGAAAGTAATAAGTAAAGTAACAATATTATTTTTGAAAGGAGTAACTAGTAATGAGTAATATATTATATTCTTTGAGTAACTAGCCCAACATTGATAATCACACTATTAATAAGGTTAAATGTAACATATTTCTTGGCCAATTAATATATAAGTTATTTTATATAAAACATATATATTCTGAAATATCTAAAAATAATATACGGAAAGAGTTGAGTAATGATTTTCCAATCCAAGTCGTATCCTAAATTATGTTATTGGAATGTTACCAAGCGACGATTGCATACTGCATCAATATTTATGAACGAAGCTTTCGCCGTAAGTTTGTGTCAACACGACGTAATTAATATTTACCATCTAGCTTTCAGGCATTTGTTGTTTAACCCCATTGCTTGGTGACGTAATTATCATGCGCCAGCAACACGGTAGGACCCACTGAAAGTGGAACGCGGGTCAGATTTGACATTTGAAATAGAAAATAAGGCAGAAGTGATCAAGAAATTGTACGGATTGGATACAGATATGAGTTTACATTGTGGAGGTGACTCAGGATTATAGCTGCGTATTTCCTTTTGGGTATGTTTACGAGTGTCGCAGCATAATTTCTTGTGAAATCGAAACCTAAGAAGCTCAGTGTTGATTTCACTTTGTGTTTATGTGTCACACAATTATGTTTCTAAGACCAATAGCTTTATAAACCCCCCAATTCATCTGATTATTTACATAAATGCGATAGCAAGGATGAAACACTTAGCTTAATCATTTTCATTATGGCACATTTGAAACCGAAATATAACGTTACAATATAACGTAAGTTAACGTTAGTCATATTGCCAGAGCAGCTGAATAAAGCAAAATAATTCATTTTAGCCTAATTTTATACAATGGAAGAAATAAATGATACATGTTCTGCTTGGCGCCTGTTCTGTGTTTCATTGCTATTAATTTTACCTGTAGTTTTGACCTAAATATATAAATATAGAAATGTCGAGAGTCTTTGGAAGGAAATGTAACGTTATAGATATAATGAATGCAGCATTATTATTTATTATTTCATTTTAAAGTTTTAGAATTTAAAAATTCCAGCTCAATATTTATTCACTTACATGTGTAGCTGACATAAGTTACAAACTGTACTCAATGTAAAACTATTTTAGGTTGTATTTATCTCATTCTTTTATAATTTTATTAACTGAGATGCAGAATGGAATATTGGATTTTTAAGGTAAAAAATTACAGGCAAAACCATTGTTTTTTTTCCTTTTGCATTCATAACATGTCTTTATTTAGAATAAAATACACATTTAATTGTTTATTTTATTACACTTTATCAGTTACTGTCAATTACAAGACATGTTTTTAAAGCCAGTTTTATTCTGATGCATTGTGTCTGAAATCTTCACTTTAGACGCACATACACCATACTTTCTGTTTTATGCCCATCTGTATTCTTAAGGTTTTTACAGAGAGGTTTGTTCACATATCTTTCACTTGTTTTATACAACGTTTAATTCCTAAAAACATAGTAAATATTAATTATTTTTCTGCCTGTTGACAGTATTTTCTAATTTATGATAGAGATACCCAAAACCCCCTCTGTATAAACCTTTTAAATTTAATATGTCAAAAAAAAAAAAAACAACAAAACAAAAAAGCAAAAACAGGAATATTAAACCAGGTTTTATCCAATGTTCAGATTTCAGTTCATTTGATAACATCTCTTTTGCATATTTAAATCTAACATTTCAGAAATGTTAATAATACAAAAAATATTGTCTTAATGTTCTGTGATTAATCAACTAGGAAAGTATAATATTTGTTTTCTTTGTCTAGTTAAAAAATATATAAACTAGCAAAGGCAAAAAGTATATATATAAAAAAAACTGCAATCTTTTTCAATGATTGCAGGTTCTTGGACCTTTTGAATTTAAGATGAAGAGAGGTGCACCAGCATCAGACGAGCCTCTGAAGAAGAGGAAGGTTGTCCGTGAGGACTCCTCTGATGAAGATGAGGAGTCTTCTCAAAGAACCACCAGTCAGGGTATAGAGGAGACTTTACACTGTTCGCATGGCAATATTCTATTGGTGATATAATTTTACGCAACGATGTTTATTTTTTGTCTCCCAGACTCAAGTCAGAGCGAGTCTCTCAGCGATGTTGAGGATCACAAACCGAGTTTCTCCAGACCTTCTAATTCCCAGAATGCAGAGGGCAATGATGACTCTTCCAAATTTTCTATGTATAACAATGTCTCTCAGAAACTCATGGTAAAATAAGCACCTCCTGTCAGTCTCTCTTGTCAGTCTGTTAAACTCATAATAACACACATTAAAATGCTCTCCTCTTCTCTTTCAGGCCAAAATGGGTTTCAGAGTAGGCGAGGGTTTGGGAAAGTATGGTCAAGGACGGAGAGAGATTGTAGAAGCGTCAACCCAGCGTGGAAGGCGAGGTTTGGGTCTGACCCTGAAGGGCTTCCAGGGCGACCTCAACGTAGACTGGCAAGATGAGCCGGAGGTACGGCAATTTTAAAACAGAAACGGTAGTAGTCCAGGACCATTATTTCTCTCTCACTTTTCATTTTTACTCTCAGCCAAGTGCTATAGAAGCAGTGACGTGGTTTCCAGAAAGTTCTCCAGAGATCCCAGATTCAGATGAGCTGAAGGACTGGATGACCGTGGGCCAGGTATTGGAGCACATATTACCAGATGAACTGAAAGTTTAAGATCAAATGCTCATTCTTTTACTTTCTATGATAAAAAGTAATTAATCATCGTCTGACTAAAGTTATTTTTGCTCAGCTAGTTTTTAGGTCTGCTGTGTACAGTGTTTTATAATTATTAGCTTTACTAAAAAACCTCTGCGTCTCATAATTGGCTAATGATAATGATCTCACCAATTGTAAATGGGTAGTTGACATGAAAAATCATTCTTTTACACTGCAAAAAATGCTTTTCATACTTAGATTTGTCTTGTTTTCAGCCAACATATCTGAACAAGGAATTTCTAAACAAGTAAAAATTATTGTTTTGTTTTTAGAAAAAGGTAGTTCAAATTAAGTGAGTTTTTGCTTAAAACAAGCAAAATAATCTGCCAATGGGGTAAGCAAAATAATCTAGTTTTTGAATTGAATTGAATTTATTTGACAAGTTTATAAAACTGTACAAAATACAAGTATCCCATACACTTTAACAAAAACTGTCAAGGATAAAAACACAATAAAGCCAATGGCTTATTTCCATTGCGGCCTTCGCTGTTAATATAAAGGATATGGCTATGTGCAGAACAAACAAGCTACAGTATCTCCTAATCATACTATCATATGATAAAATCTAAATTTTATCCAAGTAAAATAACAATAATTAATTAATTAAACAAATAACAAGCATGAGAATTTTGTGCCTAAAAGAAGATTATTTTGCTTACCCCATTGGCAGATTATTTTGACTTCTTTTTTCGTGAACAAGACAAAAAATTTTACTTAGAAAAATCCTAGAAAATCCTTCTTGATTTAAGAAATTTTAAACATTTTGGCTGGAAACAAAAAAAAAATCTAAGTAACAAAAGCATTTTTTTGCAGTGTACAATTATTATATGCTGGGTTTCCTTCCAAATGTTTCCACATTTCCATCTTGTTTATGTGCATTTTGACTCCAGAAAATTCATGTCAGCCTGATGCATAAACACTCATTTTATATTGCGCTTAAATGCATATAAAGTGCTGCCATTCATGTTTTCTTAAGTGCAAATTTTAAATTTGCATAAAAATATTTGGATTGAAAACTACTTCCTCATGACGTTTTTATAACCTTGTATGAATTAAGAGATTAAATTAAATATAAGTACTTTTTTTTTTTAAGTCATCTCTCATACTGTAGTATTTTTTCACCTTTTACAAAAGCAATCTTTTACGAATCTTTCTATTCATCGAAAAAATGTACTCAACTGTTTTAAATATTGGTGGTAATAATAATAAGAATGTTACTAATAATAATAATAATAAATGTTTCTTGAACAGCAAATCAGCGTATTAGAATGATTTTTAAGGATCATGTGACACTGAAGACTGGAGTAATAATGCTGAAAATGTAGCTTTGATCACAGGAATAAATTACATTTTAAAATCTATTAAAATGGTAAACAGTTATTTTAAATAGTACAAATAAATATGTACTGTTTTTGCTGTGCTTCTTTCCGAAAACATAAAAACAATCTTACTTTTTAAAAACTTTTGGCTGGTAATGTATACTTTCACCATTTTTCCACAATAGTATACATTCTCTCATAAACTATGTTGAAAAGTTTGGGATTGGTAAGATTTTTTAAAACCGTTTTTGAAAGAATTCTCTTAGGCTCACCAAGGCTACATTTAAAAATACAGTAAAAATAGTAATATTGTGAATTAATTACTTAATTAATTTAAAATAGCAGTGTTTTATTTAAAAATGATCAACAATCCTTCAGAAATCATTCTAATATGCTGATTTGTTGCTCAAACATTTCTTTTCAATGAGGAAAACAGTTGTGCTGCTCAATATTTGTGTGTAAACTGATACATTTATCATTTATTAAACAGAAAGTTCAAAAGAACAGCATTTATTTGAAGTATAAATGTCTTTACTGTTACTTTTGGTCACTTTAATGTGTCTTTGCTAAATAAAAATATTAATGAAAAAAATCTTAATGACTTTTTTGAACAGTAGTGTGCATTCATATAAAAATGTCATATAAAAAAGTTTGTATGTATACCTATGCTTGTATTTTCAGAAAAAAATAATAATTGAAGATGAAACTGAATTTTGCTCGGGGAATCTACTGCATCTCCTTCTTCGCTGCAAGGTGAGTATCAAACATGTCCTGCATAAGACCATAACACACTGTGCTCCGTGTCTGGTAATAATGTACATATCTTTTTATTTGCATTTCTTTTTAGACCGTGTTTGATGACTTGGAGGGAGAGGAGATGAGACGAGCGCGTACTCGATCAAACCCTTATGAAACAATCCGAGGAGCTTTCTTTCTCAACAGGTGGGTGGTGTCTCCACGTGCATACACTGTAATAATAGTAGCATATCTTTTATAAAATTTTCTGTTTTGTCCTCAGAGCTGCTATGAAGATGGCGAACATGGATCATGTTTTTGACTATATGTTCACCAACCCGAAGGACTCTCAAGGGGTAAGACCACAATTACACAATCTGTGGCTTTATGGATTGAAATATGTGCTGTGATTACATTTCTGAATTGGATGTATATGTGCGTAGAAGCCCCAGACACGCGATAAGGATGGCGAGTTGCTGTATTTTGGAGACGTATGTGCAGGACCAGGAGGTTTCTCAGAGTATGTGTTGTGGCGGCGGCGCTGGCACGCAAAAGGTTTTGGGATGACACTCAAAGGAGCTAATGATTTCAAACTGGAAGATTTCTATGCTGCTCCCAGCGAGCTCTTTGAGGCCTATTATGGTATGCATTTTAAGAATTGTAATGTTGTGAAATAATACAATTTAAAATAACTGTTTTCCATTTTAAAGTATTTTAAAATAGAAGCACCAAATCAGCATATTAAAATGATGTTTTTGTGGAAAAATTGTAAATGTCTTGCTGCTGTTGTTTCAGGTGAGGGTGGGATTGATGGCGATGGTGACATCACACGGCCTGAAAACATTACTGCGTTTCGTAACTTTGTCCTGGACAGCACTGAGGGGCGGGGCCTGCACTTCATAATGGCTGATGGAGTAAGACATGCTCTTCTTTGATTGGTTGAAATGTGAAAATTGCTGTTGTGTGATTGGTCGATATATGCTAATGGTGTGTTGTTCATCAGGGTTTTTCTGTGGAGGGCCAAGAGAACATTCAGGAGATTCTGAGTAAACAGCTTCTTCTGTGTCAGTTCCTCACTGCCATGTCTGTTGTCAGACCAGGTATTGTCTTCCATCTACACTTGACCCTCTAACACTAGCACTCTCTATTCAATTTCTGTTTTTAGGGGTTCAAGCGCATAACTCCATTGTAATTGTTAGAATGGCCAAGGATCGGCAATCTGTAAAACTGTAAAACTGATTGTGCAGACCAAGCCGTAATTCGTAGAGACTTAAAACTTAGAGGGATGGTAGTACTCACAACATTACCATTTTAGTCTGTCATTTTTGTGAACTAGTCCTAGGTTTTTTGCCCAACCAGTGCAGAAAGTAGGGCTGGGTATTGATTCAGATGCCTTGATTCGATTAGATTTCGATTCTCAAGCTCTCGATTCGATTTGATTCTCAATTTTTTTATTACATTCAGTGAAAAAAGAAAAAAAAGACTCCCATTAATCAGATCTTGTTTTAAATGTTTGCTGAAATAAATATTGGAAAAGATCGATTCACGGCTTTTGAGAATTGATATTGAATCAGTGTAATTTTAAAAAACGATTAATCAAAAAATCTTTTTTTTTTTGCCCAGCTCTAGCAGAAAGATTCTCTAGAGAGTGAATATCAATAATTATCACGTCGCAAAGGGACGCCAAAACATTTGAAAGGGGCGTTAAAGCTTGAGCGTGCTCCACTCTAGGGATGATCGACATCAATAGTGCGCCTTCCATCTTTGTCGTGGCACACTGTATCTTCTTTCGGGTTACCATAGGTCTCTTGGCTTTTCTTCAGTCCCAGGCATTCAGTTTTGGAGGACAGCCAGTTCTTTAACAGCGGTTCCAAATGATCTCAACTCTTTAATGATGTCTTTCTCAAGGCTTTGAAGATGATTTAATGCCTTTTCTTCCCTTGATATTATTATACAGCCTTGTCTCAGATCTGTTTGGATTTTATCTTGGGATGCGCCCAGACACGAGTCTATTTATTCTGAAATCCTGTAATTAGGAACGTAATTATGTGACTGAGAGAAGACTTGGCTACTTGAGAGCTAATTTTAGGTGTATCAAATCAACGGTAATACTTTATATGGTTCTAGCATTGAAGATATATATTTTGTAACCTTTCTAGAGTACATTATATGCATTTTTTCCACTTTTTGAGTCAAAAGTGTGTTTAGTTTTACATGAACATTTTTCCATCTTTCTCTTTAAACAGCCTTTTTTTTGTTACTGTCCCTTTAAAATTATATAAATGTCCTACAGTCAAACCAAAAATTATTCAGTCACCAGTTACATTTTTTTTTTTTTTAGTTTTTTTTTTACTAGTGGGTGCACCACACTACAGTTCATTTATGTAAGTGAGAATGGCAAAATAAAGTAAACTCTGACATATTATACCCAAAAATTCTTCATACAGTGGACTATCAGCAAAACGGATAAAAATTTGGAACCAAAAATTTTATTTGACACTTTGACCTGAGCATGTTTTGTTACGTACCTTTCTATCAAAGTTATCTGAAATTATCAAGATGTACTTGTTCTGACAACACTTGAGTTATTGTCATTTTTTATTACCATTTTATTAAACTTTAGTGAATAAGCTGTGATAATGTGAGAAATGTTAAAAGTGTCTGAAAATTTTGATTTGACTATGTTATGATTGAATGTTTTTCGTTATATGGTCATTTGATTAATTACTTCTGCTTCCATTTTCCAACACAAATCTTTGTCTTTTACAGGAGGCCATTTTGTGTGTAAGACGTTTGACCTGTTTACACCATTCAGTGTGGGCTTGATTTATTTGCTGTACCTCTGCTTCGAGAGGGTCTCGCTCTTCAAACCTGTCACTAGCCGGCCTGCCAACTCAGAGAGGTGTGTTCATTGTCCATGACTTACTTTGAAAGAATGAGAGACCTTTGGGGATGTGAGAGAGCTGCTGGCAGTAGACATCGAAACTTATATACTGGGTCTTTCTGTTCAGCATATGAATATATGCTTTTTTTCTGACTTGAATAGGCAGAAATTGGCTGACACTTCAATGCTACATTTTCATTGTTTTTAATAATTTAGGTTTTTTTAATGCTTTCATACTTTCTATTTTAAAGTAGTTTAATATGTAATTCATTCTTGTGGTTCAAAGCTGAATTTTCAGCATCATTACTCCAGTCTTCTGTGTCACATGATCCTTCAGATGTTTTTTTCAGGATTGTTTAATGAATGGGAATAGAAATCTTTTGTAGCATAGCATTTCACATCTGTTTTTAACACTGATAATGATAAATATAACTGCAGGCATTTAAGCACATTTGAAAAAAAAAAAGAAGCATTATTTAGCTAAATCTGTGGTTCACAAACTTTTTACAGTGGCGTACCTCCTGGGGCATTTAGCATTTTTCTAAGTACCCCAATTTAAACCACAGTCACATCTTTTCCATTAAGAGACAATTGCCCCGTTTAAAAAAGCCAAGTTTTTCTAGCCTTATTAATTGTATGTCATGTTTTATGCCATATTCTTAACCTTCCATTAAGTGTATTATTAATAAAGTAAATAAGGCAATAAATGATGGTGAAATGAAGTGATACTTCACTTGATTTAAAAGCTAATCGCCAGTAGGTGGTGGCAATTCGCCGTCTTAATGAGCGAGGCATTCATTCAGTAACAAAGCAAATTGCTGTAGTTATGAATCGGTTATGAATCACTGACTCTTCCAATGTTCTCTCTAGTTCTGTTGCAATTTCATTGAAACAATTATTATTTTGTTGTAAAATATAACAATATTGAAAATATTGTTTAAAATGTAACAGGTTCACTTAATATTACTACTATTGCTTTCTTGCTTGTATTATAAACATGAAAAAAGAATGTTTCTGTATCTAAGAGAGTTTCTTGAATCAATCTCTATGTACAGTCTGTCAATATCTGTTTTTCTTGCTATTAAGTGCTACAAATCTACTTTAAAGATACAATGAAAAGCTGTGTGATTTGCAAGCATCCTGTAATATGCATGCTGCTTGTGTGGAAGAACGCAGTCAGTTTTGACTGCAAAAGATGATGTCATTTGACAGTTTATAGCACTCCTATTTTCCTTTTTTTATACTAGAAGTGGCATTTTATTTGTCAGAAATACATGCTTGGTTTTAATGTTACTTTCAGTTGGGGTAGAATTAAATAAATGCCAAAGTTTGGCATTTTGTTTGTGTACACCCTCTGTCACCCCAGTTTAAGAACCACTGACCTAATCATTGATTTTAAAAAAGCATTTTTGGCAAATACAGGTCATTTACCATAAAATTATGTCTGTTATAGTGGCAGCTTAAAGCTTTGCATGCTTGTTTAGAATCAACTATCGCATGTGCTCACTAGGTTTTATGAAGTGTTGAGTTTTCCTTTAGGTTTTATAGGATTTGGGGTAAATTTGCACATGCCCCTTTTCTAAATGACACTCTTATAGATTCCCAAAGAGTACATTTTAGCATTTGTTTTGATAATTATTAACTTGGAGAGTCCAGAGAATTGTACTGCACTGTTTTTTTCCCAGATTGAGTGAAAAACCTAGAACTATTTCGCAAAAGTAGGTTTTTTACATCTTCTCATTCATTTGACAAACAACTTGAATTGTCTAGAATGAGGAGTTGTGT
Source organism: Cirrhinus molitorella (assembly GCA_033026305.1). Lineage (NCBI taxonomy): Eukaryota > Metazoa > Chordata > Actinopteri > Cypriniformes > Cyprinidae > Cirrhinus > Cirrhinus molitorella. The sequence goes on from CM065132.1 coordinate 5,959,826, forward strand.
CATATGATACGAATATCACATGTATGTGTGAAAAACGCACAATCTACAATGGTTTACGTCCTTGAAAAATGCGATATCACCCCCAGTGGACGATTTGGGGCAGTGAGTTAAACAGGCCTACTGAGTTTTGTTCTGATCGTCCTCCTTTAACCTTGTCTAATAAGTGCTCAAACTTCATTGGCCATGGTTTTTGAGATACGCAAATGTCCTTATAGTCACTTGTGGCACTACCAAGACCGTGCACAGCGATTTTCATGTGCATAGGACAAATGGTTGCATAGTTCTAGCCATTTTTATGTATTTTTCCCCTCTTATAACACCACCAAGTGGCCAAGCTTTGTGATATTTTTTTTTTTCTTCCTCTGACCACAAATCGAGCTCTTACATATGTGTTCTAAGTTTGGCAAGGATATCTCATTCCATTCAGGAATTATAAGCATTTTACTAAAAGTGTCCCTGCCCCTTTCGAATATTTTGGCATCCCTTTGCGATGGTGAGTCGAAAGTTTCAACATTCTTTGATAATTATTGATATTTGGTCTCCAAAGAATCTTTCTGCACTGGTTTGGTTCCGATCGGGCAAAAAACTTAGGACTAGTTCGCAAAAGTAGATTCGCCTGGCTCATGATCGAATCTGATCGCTGTAGCGCCCCCGTCAGGCTGATGGTGGCGTTGTCGAGTACAAGCATTCCTCCAGGTTTCAAGTCTCTACGACTTACGGTTTGTCTGCACGATCAGTTTTACGTGGAGATTGCTGATCCTTGGCCATTCTAACAATTACAATAGGGTTTCAGTGCTACACAGTTGTTTCACAAATGTTACTTAAACTGCAAATCAGCGTATTAAAATGATTTCTAAAGGATCATGGGACACTGAAGATTGGAGTAATGATGCTGAAAATTCAGCTTTGCATCTCAGGAATAAATTACATTTGAAATTTTATAATAGAAAACAGTTATTTTAAATTGTAATAAGATTTCACAGTTTTACAGTGTGTTTTTATTTAAATAAATGCAGCCTTAATGAGCGAGAAGTCTTTCAAAACATTCAAAAAGCATATTTATTCAGAGAATTTGACCAGTAGTGTATGACTGATTCTTTCTGTTGATTATTATAGATTTTTTGTATTTTTTATTTTTTTATTTTAATTAAGATCAATTTTAATATATTTGTACTGGGTTTAATGTCACTATTGGTTAATGAGCATGAGAAACTGATTTTTAATGCTGTCTGCTTGCAGATATGTGGTGTGCAAGAGTTTAAAGCCAGGCACTGATGCTGTCAGGGAATACATGTTCACCATCAACCTGAAACTGAATCACTTCAGACACTCAGACAGAGACGTTACTGAAGTCGTCCCTCTGGACATCATTAAAGGAGACACCGACTTCTTCCAATACATGATCAACTCCAATGAAAGGTATCGTCGTAGCTTTCTGAACCTCTTTTGTCTCTCTCTGGCTCTCTCGATGCATTCACTCATGCTTACGTTTGTTTATTGAACTCTGATCCCTTGTTTTGCAGCCATTGTGCAGTACAGATCAAAGCGTTGGCTAAGATCCATGCGTACGTCAGAGATACGTGAGTCACACATTCTTCCTCTGGTGTGTTTCAGGGCATTCATTTCAATTCTCTTTTATTTGTTGGTGCGCACATGTCTGAGTCTCCATAAGCGTCACTGACAAGGCTGTGTTTTTCTAGGACACTGTTTGAGCCCAGGCAAGCAGACATCCGCAAAGAGTGCCTCAAACTGTGGGGGGTGAGTCCAAACACTATAGCCACTAGCTTCATGGACTGAGGTTTAGTTTATTGCTTCGTGGTGGTATCTGAAAGATTTCAAAGAACATTGTTTTGCGTAGGTATCTGTGAGGACAGACTGATGCGGATTTGAATGATTGAGACCTTGAATGTCTTTATCTTTGTGCAGATTCCTGATAAAGCCAGAGTCACTCCTTCAACATCGGATCCGAAAGCAAAGTTCTATGAGCTTGTGAAGGTACGAGTGTGTATGTGTGCTTTAAGAAGTTAGCTGGTTACTAATGTGATGTTCTACAGTAGAGGAGCTAAGTGGGTGAATCACATGAAGCCTATGATGTCAGGGTCATAGTTCACCCCAAAATAAAAACAGAAAAAATAAGAATTTATATATTTTGAGAAAATGTATTGATTTATTACTTTTTTTTTTTTGACATTTTAAAATGATAGATATCTTATTCAAGATAGATGTATTATTTAGAGCAGTATTTTCGGATTAGTAAAATAAACCCTAAACTGTAATTATGTGAAATGATAATGCAATTTAAAATAGTGGTTTTCAATTTGAATATACTTTCAAATATAGTTTATTCATCATGGGAATAAATTAAATTTTAAAATATATTATAATAGAAAACAGTTACTTTAAATTGTAATAAGATTTCATAGTTTTTCACTATTTTTTGAATTAAATAAATGCAGCCTTAATAAGCGAGAAGCCTGAGTTTTTAAATACAGTTCATGTTTTAAATACAGTTTTTTCAAGGGAAAAAAAAAACAAAACAAAAAAAAAAAATATATATATATATATATATAAATTATTATTATAATTTTTTTGAATCAGTATTGATTACAAATACAGAAAAAAACTAATTTAAAATAGTGGTTTTCAGTTTTAATATACTTTAACATATAACACATGATTCTTCAGAAATCATTATAATATGCTGATTTATTATCAGTGTTGTAACAGTTGTGCTGCTTAATATTTTTTTGGAACCTGTGATGCTATTTTCAGTATTCTTTGATAAAATGTTAAAAAGAACAGCATTTATTTAAAATAAAAACACTTTTGTAGCAATAAACACCTCGTTCAGATTTTGGGGTCAGTAAATTTGAACTGCAATAATATTTCATAATATTACTTTTTCTTTTATATATATATATATATATAAATAAATAATATGTACATTAATATGTACAATATAATGTGTAATATATAGCCGTACTTTTTAAATATTGTGAAGAGAAAATAACAGGAATGATTTATTTATTGACTTTAAATGAAAAATATTGATTTTACAATAAAAATTTCTTATTTAAGACAAATGTCTTGTTAATTTAAAGGTTACTCAATTACAGTAGTATCTTCAGATTAGTAAATTTTCCAGATTAATGAGAATTTTGAGGGGTACTGTGTCTACATGTTTAGACATGTTGTGTCTAAATACTAGTTTTTAGCACATTTAGTAGTACCTTTTAAATGCAGTTGATATTTTATGTAAATTAAATATAAATGTATTTCTGTGCTTACTGTCTTTTTGTATCTCAGGGCTCAGATATGGACAGTTTTAGTTCCAGACCGACTGCACTAAATTCAGGAAATCTAGATAAGCTACAGCACGTACTGGACTACAGGTGCATTGTGGGAGGAGGAGAACAGCTCTTTCTCCTGGGACTTGGGGTAAGGAATATGTACATGAATGTGATATTTATATAATTTATCCTATATTTATATTTAGCCTATATTTATATATTCTATAGGTATATTGTGATTATATATATCCTTATATGCTGCTTAAAGAGTCAAAAACCTAACCTGTTTGTCTATGCAGAGATCTCAGATTTACACGTGGGACGGTAAACCCCCGTTTCGCTGGAAGAAGCTGGAGAACTTCAAACTGGAGCTGCCAAGAGAGACACTACTGAGCGTAGAGATCGTCCAGGAGCTGAAGGGAGAGGTGAGCAGAGAGAAATAGTGTGGAGTGTAGAGAAAACTATGTTGAATGACAGCTTTTAATGAATAGTGTAAGGGGAAAAAGCTCGTATGTTCTTTTAGTAAAATAACATTTATAAGAAGTTTTATTTTGAGTCTTTGCATCTGTGCTTGTAGGGAAAAGCCCAGAGAAGGATCAACGCAGTGCACGTTCTTGATGCTCTTGTTCTCAACGGCACTGATGTCAGAGATCAGCACTTCAACCAGAGGTCTTTTGCAGAACCTATTCCCAAATTATTACTTGTAGAAACCATTATGTGTTTACACAAAAATGAATTTTGTGACATGAAAACAAAACACTTTAAAAGGTCTTAAAGTGGAGCAAAAAATCTTAAATACATAGTCATGGCATTAAAATAGTATACAATTTTAGGAAATCTTATTAGTGTTGTCCTTGATTTGTTTTCCAATGTAAATATCTAACCATCATTAAATCAAGATACATTTACTTGATATGCAAATTGAAGATATAAAGTCTTGTTTTCTGAGAAACTGAGCAAAATTAAGTGTGATTATGCTTAAAACAAGAACAAATATCTGTCAGTGGTGTTTGAAAACTTGTTTTCCCTTTGAGTTAAGTTGATTTTTTAGTCTGTTGACAGATATTAGTTTGTTTTAATCAAACTCACTTCATTTTGATCTGTTTCTTAGAAAAAAAAATTTTGCACTGAGAAACAAGACAAAAATACTGATAAAGTAAGTAATTTTTTTGCTCTGTGATCAGAAGTTATTTCCATATTTTAGTGGTTGGTTACAGAGATATTCATTGCTGTCGCAAGCTTCTTTTTTTTAAATAATTATAATTATTATTACTTTTTTTTTTTTTGGAAGTAATCTAAAGTAAAGTAATGGCAATCTGTTAGAAGCTCTACTTTGAAACATTGAAGCGTTGCTAATACAAGACACTCTGATTTACATTTAGAGACCAAATTGATGTGTTATGTTTTTTAAAGAAGTCTCTTCTGCTTACCAAGCCTACATTTATTTGATCCAAAGTACAGCAAAACAGTAAAAGTTTGAAATATTTTTACTATATAAAATAATGATTTTCTATTTGAATATTTTTCTAAAATGTAATTTATTCCTGTTTTTTTTTTTAAGTACATTTCTAACATCATTACTCCGGTCACATAATCCTTCAGAAATAATTCTAATATTCTGATTTGCTGCTCAAAAACATTTGTTATTTTAAGTAGAATTTCAGATTTCTTTAATGTATAGAAAGTTCAGAAGAACAGCATTTATCTGAAATAGAAATCTTTTGTAATATTATAAATCTCGTTATCCCAACTTTTGATCAATTTAAAGCAGATGCAAAACCCCCTAAAAGCCATCTTGGTCAAAAATGAGATGATACTGAGTGATCATCTATTCATTAAAGAACCCTGAAAAAAAAGAAAAAAAGATTAAATGTTGATATTAATAATAAAAAAGCAAATAGAAAAGCAAATCAGCATGTTAGAATGATTTATGAAGGATCATGTGACACCTAAAGACTAGATTTTCAAATAAAAGTAAAAAATTGTTCTGTTTTGCTGTACTTTGAATCAAATAAATGCAGGCTTGGTGAGCAGAAGAGACATCTTTAAAAAATGATACTGTTCAAATACTTTTGACTGGTAGTGTGTATGTATGTTATATTATTAGCATTGAATTTCCCTTCTTGTATGATTGATATTTTGACCTCACAAATCAGCTTTAGTTGCTGTTGATTAGAGTTTATTATCCTATAAATGCAAACCTAAAATCTTTTTTTGGTGCAGAATCCAGATGGCCGAGAAGTTTGTGAAAGCTGTGTCCAAACCCAGCAGGCCAGACATGAACCCCATCCGGTAATATTCCTTTCTCTTTGCGGTTGTGCTAATTGCCATGTCAGTGACAGCCCTGGGGGCCAGGAAGTCCTATGAACACCGGAGGGTGCAGTATGTAAAATTAATGAAGATACTGTGTTTTACTAGAGCCTAGACAGGATCTTTCATGTTTATGATGATACTGCAAATCAGTATGCTTGCTGTTTCAGCCTCATTCATGCATTCTCTCTGTATTTTTTAGAGTGAAGGAAGTCTATAGGTTAGAGGAGATGGAGAAGATCTTTGTGAGGTGCGTTTATCCACAGCAATCACATTTTCTATGAGATATTTGGTAACAATTTACAATAAAGTCATTTGTTAACATTTATGTATGTTATTACATATTGTAAAGTGTTACCAGATATTTTAATTGTATTTTTTTTCCCCCCTCAGGTTGGAAATGAAGATAACCAAGAGCTCAGGTGGGATGCCAAGACTGTCGTACACAGGCAGAGATGATCGTCACTTCCTCCCTAGCGGCCTTTACATCATCAAAACAGTAAATGGTGAGAGAGAGTGACAAAGTAACTGGATTATTTTAGTGAAGTGCCACCTTAAAGATGAATTTGTCATTATTATTTTGTCTTTTTGGCAGACCCGTGGACCATGGCGTTCAGCAAAAGTTCTAAAAGAAAGTTTTTCTACAACAAGCAGACCAAAGAATCAACTTACGAACTGCCGCCTGGTTCTGTGGCACCTTTCCAGTAAGTAATATGAAGTAATCCTGCATGACTGGCAACACACTGGCAAGTGGTTTTGGATTGAAGCCCTGAGCAGGAAAATTACATTACATAGCTAGAATTTTTGTGAGGATATTGCACAAATATTTCTGGCCGTTATGTAGCATCTGACCTTCAAAGAAAACCCCCAGCATCATTTTTAATGTTTTTTTTAATCGTATTGCATTTTTCTTAGACACTGCTCTGCAGTTTCATTAAAGGAATGTTCTGGGTTTAAAACAAGCTGCATGCTGTGGCGTGCTTTCGATTACAATGGAACAAAATTTTGGCTGTTCCTGTATTGACAGTCATGTTTATAGTAATATACTGAAGCAAGGCATTCCAAAACGTTAATGTGCAACTTTTGTTTCAACATTTAAAGTAATTATTACGCAAAAATGTTATGTGAGCTTAAAAGGAATCTGAATTGTCCTTTTAGAAAATAATTAATTTGCAATTGAATACATTCACTACTTATTTGATGAAAAATACAGTACAAACAGTAGTATTGTGAAATATTATTACAGTTTAAAAGAGCTGTTTTCTATTGAAGCCCGTTTCTACCACTGAATTAAAAATAAAAAAGGTAATAGCTAATTTTTATCTCAAACTCGCAATTCTGAGAAATAAACTTGCAATTCTGAGAAATAAAGTCAGCATTGCGAGATATGAATGAGCAAATCTGACTTTTTTTTCTCAGAATTGCGTTATATAAACTCAGTTGCAAGACAAACTTACAATTCTCAGAAATCAAGTCAGAATTGGGAGGTATAAACTAGCAAATCTGACTCTTTCTCAGAATTGCGTGATATGAAGTTATAAATTCAGAATTGTGAGAAATAAACTCAGATTTGCGTCATAAACTTTTTTGAGAAAAAGTCTGATTTGCAAGTTTATATCTTGCAATTGCGAGTTTATATCCCACAATTCTGACTTAATTTCTCAGAAATTAGTTTATATCTAACAATTCTGAGAAATTAAGTCAGAATTGCGAAATTGTATCAGTTCTGAGAAAAAACTTTGATAAAAAGACGCAATAACCTTGTTTTTTTATTATTATTATTCAGTAGCGGAAACAGGCTTCCATAGTTTTCTGATTTTATTTATTTTAAAATGTAATTTATTCCTGTAAAGGCAAAGCTAGATGTTCATTAATTTAGTCTTCAGTGGCACACCATCCTTCAGAAATCAGTCTAATGTGCAGATTTACTGCTTAAGAAACATTTCTTCTCATTATCAGTGTACTGCTTTATATTTTTCTAAACTGTGATACATTTTTTCAAGGTTCTTTGATGAATAGAAAGTTCAAAAGATCAGCTGTTATTTGAAATAGAACTATGTAACAGTCTCATCACTCTTAATTTTTTTTTTACTATGCTCCCTTGCTAAATAAAAGTATTAATTTCTTCCAAAAGATCATACTGAACCAAACTTTTGAGCTAAGACTTATCTAGTGGATTCTCATTTATAAATCTCATGCTTTCTTATTTCACAGTTTTTGTTTGTTCCTCTCTTTTTCGCTTTCTGTTTCTCAGTGCATGCTATCAAGACAGGCTGTTTTGGGCTTGGGAGGAAGGCGTCCGAGTTCACGACTCCCAGACGAGGATCAACCCCGACAAACTGTCTAAAGATGACGTGCTCTCCTTCATCCATCAGCACTGTCAACAATAAAAACACACGTACACATCACAATCATGCTTTCATGCCACACTATGGAACAAAGCATAGACTGTACATTCTCCTCACCACCAGAGGGCACTGTAGCTTTCACGAGAGGCTGCTCAGAAACATTCAAACTCTGTTTCTTCACACTTCAAGGCTCTCTCTAAAATAGCCCCTGCGCGTTAGACGACAGGGCGTCTCGGGTGCTCGGTGGTGTGTATCTGCGTGTGTCCATTATCTTCAGAGGAGAAACTTGGACATAGCTTTTCCCTTGTCCACATGTTTTTCTCCTCAACTTCAAAACTTGCTTCCTCACATGAATTATTCCTCCACTAATCGATCAGATGTGTAGCTGCCATTTCAGTTCATCAGTGCAAACCAGAACCATGTAAAAGAGCATGACAGTATGCGTCCGCTCTACTGTGTGCATGTGTTGCCTTGTTTTGCTTATTTTGATTTAGTGCTTAAAATATTAGGCTGGGTATTAATCGCCATTTCTGGTGATTTTTGGCAAAGGATTTCAATTTTAAATCTGTTCGTGATGTTGATTACATTAAACCACTGAGGAAGTGTATTCCTTGAGTAATCGTCGTCCGCTTTATTATTCGTTGCTGTTGGGTTTGGAAGCAGCGACAGATGTTTTCTCACGGCTTACCGAAAAAGATAAAATGAAGGGTGGTGGGACTAGGCTCTATTCATCGGTTGTTGATTGGATTTCGAGATATGGGTGTGACGCTCAAAAGCTGTTTTTTGCGACAAAAGCTAGACCAAGAAGAATGTAATGTTTGATTTTATGCTCCATCGTAGAAAAAAGAAAACTCTGACTGAAGATTTGGAGCTGGGACCTCTGCTGATAAGACACTCCATTTGTTTCTGCTCGCACTGAGAATCCACACAATCTGGAAGAACAGACTGTCTGAATGATGTGTTTGAACAATGAAAACTTACAAACGCCAGAAGAGAAATAGATTTTCTGAAGGAAAGTCAAGTCAGTTTTTTGTATGCGCTCTTCACGTTACAGTTTCAAATAAGCTCATGATGTTTAAAGAATAGTTGACCCCATAATAAGAATTTGCTAAATATTAGCTCACCCTCAGTTTCTTCATTAGAACAGATTTGGAAAAATGTAGCATTACATTCAAAATTATCAATATTTCTTTTACACTTCGAGAAATTATTTTCTTACTTACTGTTTTTGTCTTGTTTTCTAGTTTAAATATCTAAATGTTCTTGAATCAAGATGCATTTACTTGACAAGTAAAATGTCTTAAAATATTACGTTTTGTTTTTTTATAACATTTTGTTAGTTTTTGCTTAAAACAAGCCAAATATCTTACTTAAAAGGCTAAACAATATTATTTTTTTTTTGCTTGTTTTCATAAAACAAGACAAAATATCTTAAGTCATTTTACTTGTAAAGTAAATTCATCTTGATTCAAGAGTTTTTGAATCAAGTGCTAGAAAACGACAAAAATACTAAGTAATAAAATTATTTTTTGCAGTGTATGCCAAAAATCATTAGGATGTTAAGTATAGATCATGTTCCATAAAGATATTGTGTACGTTTTCTACATTAAATGTATCAAAATGAAATTTTTGATTAGTAATATGGATAGATAAGAACTTAATTGGACAGATTTCTCAATATTTAGAGATTTTCAAATAGTTATATCTATATATCCTAACAAACCATACATCAATGAAAAGTGTATTTATTCAGCTTTGTGATTATGTATAAATATCAATTTTGACCCTTATGACTGGTTTTGTGCTCCAAGGTCACAAATATGCATAGATCAAACACCATTTACAAGCAAAAAGAGTTTCATACAAAACATCAATTTCTCCAAATCTGTTCTGATGAAGAAACAAACTCATCTACATCTTGGATTGCCTGAGGGCAACTCAATTTTCAGCCAATTTTCATTTCTGGATGAAGTGTTCCATTAATGTTTATATTATTGTAATATCTTCATGCTTTATAGTTATATTTAGCAAATAATGTAGTTGCATTTTGCAATGGAATAACCAGACAGTTGAGAGAGTTAGCATTTGCACCTGTAAAAGTTACCTTCAGAATGGCTACATAGTGTTCTAACGGATTTTAATGCATTGCTTTGTGGTTGGTATATGTTTGGTGGTTGCTTGCTGATGTTCTGGTCCCTAGATGTCTTTTCTTTAATACAAGTCCATAGGATATTTTTCACCCGTTTTATCGGCCACCAGTCTGATTGTGTTTTTCATGTCAGACTTTAGGCTTAGGAGTTTGTTTACATCCTGAACCCCAGGTTTTATGATTCAGGATAGCGATTCCACCTTCACAGGAGGAGGGAAAGATGGAACAGGTCCAATTTATTTTGTCATGTCTTATATTCAATGCGATTTTATATCTGTATTTTGCTCCTCTAGAACAACAATACATGAACTGTCACCATGAGTGACACATCACTAATGAGCATATTGTGTACCTTGCTGTGTATTTTCATTTCTTCTCCGAAGCTGTAGGTTTTCTGGCATCTCAAGGACGGCGGGACACAGGCGGTCTTTTGTATGCAGGTGTAATGAGAGTCTCCCACACCCTGTTTCCCTATCCATCTCTTGCTTTGAGTTTGTGACTGGAAAGCTAAGCAGAGATTCACCTCAAAGGACAATTAAATTTCCCTCTAGATGGCTTCCGTTAGAGAGGTTCCTCTCATCCGAGGTCTCGCTCAGCCGCTGGCTGGGTAACCAAACGGGAACGTATGCAAACTGTTTTTTCGCCCCCCATCTCCATTCACACACTCTTTCTTTCTTTTCTGGCCAAGAGGTTCAATGTGCCATCTCCCGAAAGCAATTGAGGAGAGCCACAGCAATACTGTCCATCACTAGCCGTTAGGGAAAGCGTCCAAAAGATATAAGAGTTTCAATCATCCCGCAGGGCGCCGGAGTTTTATTAAAATTAAGGTTAAAAGTCTGGTCACTTCGAAAGATGGCTGGCAACTCTAATCAAATTGACCAAAGGGGATTCGATTACAAAAAAAGCACAAAAAAATACCTTGGCACTAGCAAAGTGGCACTGTGGTGCTATGTAGAATTTTTTTGTAGAGATTGTTTTTTTTTTTTTTTTTTTTAAATAAGGAATGTTCTATAATTGGTTACTTGTTAGTATACCATTTTTGCTTAACATAGATGCATTTAAACTTTTAAATTAAACATTGTGAAAGTTCAAATGTTGGCTAAATTCCTCCGTACAAAAAGTACTTTAGTGGTATCATGCTATGGTAATGATAATATATTAATATTATATCAAGCCACTTTGAAATACTGAAAGATTTCCTAATTTTTTTAACCATGCCATTCCATTGTTCGATTATTAACAACTTGAGCACTATAAGATTCCAAAACTTCTGTCTAGGTAAGCAGTTCACTAGATTTTGGGGCAAAATAGTTTCTGATTTATAGTTAAAGCAATAAATTCATTCATGTAAAAAAATGTCTGTTACATACAGAAAAAAATCAAATGGTGCTTTGATCAAGTGAATGATTACCATTTTAGTGTAAACTACTATGGTATTAAAAAATGTAAGTATTTTTGGTGTTTTTTTTGTAATTGTAGCAGCATTTGCAGACTTTCAGACACTTAAATTAAACATTGTATGGCCAAAAATGCTATTAATATTGGCATCTCTCTAGATTTTGACACAAATCCAAATTTTGATTTACCAGCAAAACATTAGTAATTCACAGTTGAGATGAAAAGTTTATAGACCTTGCAGTCTGCAAAATGTTAATTATTTAACCAAAATAAGAGGGATCATACAAAATGCATGTTATTTTTTATTTAGCACTGACCTGAATAAGATATTTCACATAAAAGACTTTTAGATATAGATATACAAGAGAAAATAATAGTTGAATTAATAAAAATGACCCCGTTCAAAAGTTTACATACACTTGATTCCTAATAATGTGTTGTTACCAGTGTTTTTTTTTTTGTTTGTTTTTTTTTTTTGTATAGTGATTTGAACCCTTTCCAACAATGAGATTTTGAGATACATCTTTTGACACTGAGGACAACTGAAGAAACATTATAGAAGATTCAAACACTCACTGATGCTTCACTAACTAATGCATTAACTAATGAACAGCTATCACTAAAAATAAACAGCTGTGGATCATTCAGGTAATTTCTTATAAATTCAACTATTATTTTCTCTTGTGGACTGTATATAAATGTCTTAAATGTGATATATCTAATTCAGGTCAGTACTAAATAAAAAATGACATGCATTTTGTATAATCCTTATTTGGTAAAATAATGAACATTTTGCAGATTCTGCAAGGTGTATGTAAACTTTTTACTTCAACTGTATTTATATAAAATACAATTGTGCTTTTGTATAGTGAAGTGAATGATTACCATTTCCGTGTACCATAGCATTGTGGTACTTAAAGAGTATTTAGTGCTTTTTTGTTAATTTAGTCAACATCATAGATGCGCTTCGAACACTTGATGGCCAAAAGTGCTGTTTATGCAGACAGCTCACTAGAATTTGAAACACAGCCACAGTGCTTTCCGATTTATCAGCAGATTCATAACTCGTGTATTGACATGTGGAGCTGAGGAGTACTTGAGTATTTTTTGGCTATTTATACTGCGCAACATCGACGTTTATACCACAGCTCAAGCGGATTTTAAAAGCCGTGGGCGTTTGGAATACTGGATATTTGAAAATCGTTTCCCCACATCAATAGATTAAACGTCCCCAAAGGTTTCAGATCCATATCTGACACCACATCTCATAAATATTGGATGGCTTCTGTAATATTAAAAATTGATGTTTTCAATTTAAGTTTTCAAAGCGGAGTCGGAGTGTCCGCGCTGAGGGAGGGCGAGAGGAGGTCCAGTCAGACTCTACCCTACCTGCCGATCAAACGCGCGCATCACTCGCGGCCGCGCGCTCTTTCCTCAGGTGCGCGAGGGGGGCAGACTCAAACGGACCGATGATGTTCGCTCTGTAAGGAAAGCCACATTTCTGCGACAGTTTGCTGGGTTATATTGCACCTGTGACGCCTGAGAAATCTGAGTGAGACCCAGATTTTAGAGTAATTTGAAGACTTATCTCAAACTCCCGAGGAGCTGCAATGGCATCGATCGGGGAGTTTGATCCGTTAAACAGCAGCGTACCTGCCACCAAAATAGAGATCACCGTCTCATGCAGGTAAGAGCGAATATCGCTTATTATAATATTACTAATGTTCATAATTCGGCACCTGTTAAAAGCTTTGTGTCTTTTCTCGTTTGGCTTTCGCTGTGTACATTTTTTTGTTCGTTGACTAAAATATTAACTAGCCTATTAAAATACATTTGAATTTGGTCGTTTGGAAGATGCTGTTAAACCACGCGTCTTAAAAACAAACAAACAAACAAACAGGCGACTGAGGAATGAAGCAAAAAAATTAGCCGAACTATTGGGGAAAAAATGGGTATAACTATCGGGTATGTTGCTTGCTTGAGGGGAATTCGAGTTCCGTATAAATACCATGGTAAGTTACATGAATATGGTAATCATTCAGCACCATAGTATATAGGGCAGCAACAACTAAGCCATTGCAAAACAGTTCTGTGGGAATACCATGGTACATGTCAAAAACATGACAGTACCATGTTACTTCTGGGTACTTTTTACATAACCAGTGACAGGGATAAGACTCCCTAATAATCAGAATAGTAGTCTTTTGTTCTATTTTCCAGGTCATTAAGTTTTACATCAAGTCAGTCTGGTTATATATGCATTTTTTTGGCAGTATTACTGTCCCATGGTATTACCACATGCTTTTTTGTGAGGGTCCGTGTCTCTAAATCTATCAAGTTCCAGACATGGAACTTGCTAGACAGCATTTTTGGCAATTGTAGGGGTGCATTCGGAGTTATATATCATCATTATGTTGATCTTCAAGTCATATTTTATTTTCGTTGTTTATTGTGCTTAACTTTCATGCTTAAATGGCTCGTAATTGTCTTATGCCGTATGTCAAGTCTTTGTTGCCTGAAGAAATGATTGTTTAGCTACATGAGTTTGCATTTTATGATTTGTTGCATTTCATTAAAAATGTAAATGAAACCAACACTTATATAAACCAAATCACAGTTTAATCTGTGTTTATAATAGGGCGACCTTTTTTAATGCCTGGCTGACCTCTTCCCTGACTGTGTCCCTCTGGACCGTTCTCTCCTTGTTGGACAGACACCACTGGCAACAAACAACAGCACAGACTCTCCTGAATAATGAATGTGTTGACTGCTGATGCTGTCTGTGTGTTTGCATAAAGCCTTCACTTCAGACACTGCTTGCCCAGATATCCAAGGGAGGTCTCTTTATACATGAGACACATCTGCGGCCGCCAGGCTCTGCCCGCTGAGCCTTCAGCAGTAATTTGGCTGAGGTGGAAGACGGGGGCAAGAAAATGGAGCAAGTGGTACCTCATGGTACATATTTCATAGTTGCCTGCTGGGATATGAATGCAACAGATCAGGATTTATGAAAAATGAAATACAGCAACGAAATACACTCCGCTTCTAGATGCCCAATGGGTTTTTGCTTCACTTTGAGGCAGTGTCTTGTAGCATGACATCTCGGCAGTGGAAAAAAGTGCAGCAGGACAGGGTACAAATGGATTGGGTTTGTGAACTTGATACATTACGCGGTTGTAAGAATATGATTATGAAAGTGTATGAGCATTACATCACTTGCTCACCAATGGATCCTCTGCAGTAAATGGGTGCCCTCAAAATGAGAGTCCAAACAGCTGATCAAAAAATCACAATAATTGCAAAGAAACTCAGCTCCATTAATTAACGTCTTGTACAGCAATAAGCTGCATGTTTGCAAGGAACTAATTCATCAAGATGTTTTTAACTTAAAACCATCACTTCCTGCTAAAATACAAGTCATTTATAATATTGCTTTCTTCAGTGATTAACTTGTCTCATCTGAATTAAAGAGAAATATGCACAGATCAAGCACTGTTTACAAGCCAAAACAGTTTTAAACAAATATGTTGGTGGATTTTGATGTAAGAGGAGACCAGGAGGTAGACCTTTTCCCTGGAGAAAGTGTTATATATATATATATATATATATATATATATATATATATGTATGTATAATTTATTTGTTCTACTGAAAAAAAGAAAGCCATACAGGTTTGTAATTAAATTTTTGGGTGAATTAATTCATTTTACAACCTAGGTTAAAAAGACAAAATCTTCATTATATATATATATATATATATTTTCTGATGTATTAAAGTTGCTTGATAGCCCACCTGGTACAGCATTTCAATTGCGATGTGGAGCGTCCCATGAAACAACAAAAGAGCTCAAAGACTAGTAGAATGAAGCTACAGTGTCATGGTTGTCTAAGCCTATGTGTTTCGTTACCTTAAGTTTACTTTTGCTAATACTGTTGTTAGATTTAGTGTTAATAGTACATTATTTTCAAATTCAGTTAACTCACTGGACATTTTGCTGCTGCAATATGTACAACAACCAATGTAATAAACCATTCCTAGATTTGTGTTTATCTGTCTTGGATAAAACCATTCAGTGAATGGTGCCACTCACTGAACATTTCACTTTGAATTTGTTGCAAAATATGCAAGAGGAAACGTAACATCAGTTTGCTAAAATGTTGCCACAGGCACGCTTTTCCAATGTGTTTGGGTTGTAATTTTAATCATGCAATGACATTCTAGAGAATTCTGTGATTCTAACTTTGTTGCAACAGTTTGCTGTCCAGCAATTGTCGTGTAGCGTACTTATAGGACTTTGGTATGATTATGATTATGAAATTATGATTACCGGGCAGATTATCAATTAATAAAGACTTACTTTCACATGTTTTCTTGCACAACACTGTGTTATGATGTCAAAATACAAAATATTTGTAAATTAATACATTTTGACATATGTATCATAACCAGCTCCGTATGGATTTTCTGATGTAGTAAACTTGCTTGATAGCCCACCTGGTACAGCATTGCACTTGCAATACGGAGCATCACATGAAACACAAGTCACAAAAGAGCTCAAAGTCTTGTAGAATCGAGCTAAAACATCATGGTTGTCTAAGCGTTTGCTTTTGTTAATATTATTGTTCGTTTTTGTGCTGGTTATTATCAGATGCAATTAACTTTTTAAAACACTCACTGGATTTTGCTGCTGCAATATGTACAACAACCAATGTAATAAAACATTCTTAGAATTATGTTTGCCTGTCATGGATAAAACCATTACATTCAGTAAATTGTGCCACTCACTGAGCATTTCACTTTGAAAGTGTTTTGCGAAATGTACAAGAAGCACATTACAGTGGTGTTTGATTTGTATGCATCATATTACCAGCTCCATAGGTATGGCCTTTTGATGTAGTAAACTTGCTTGATAACTCACCTGGTGCAGCATTGCATTTGCGAAGTGGAGCGTCCCACGAAACATGAGTGACAATTAAAAGTGCAAGCAGAATAAAGCTGGGTTGCCTGGGTTGTTATTTTAATCCATGCAATGACATTCTATTCTATAATTCTAACTTTGCTGCAACAGTTTGTTGCCCACCAAGGGTCTCAATGGTGTAGCCTACTCATAGGACCTTGGTGAGAGGCAGCCCACTCATTAAAATGATGTCCCAGGCCCTCTGAATTTTAGCGTCAGCTCTTTATAATTGGTGTCCACATACTTTTGGCCATATTTAATTAGTGTTTTGCATACTAACGGTGCTTTTCTCTAGGGATTAGTGTTGAAAGCAACCAGCAATTACAGTTTTGATGACTTTGAGTAGTTGCACGTCTTCAAAACTCCAGAGGAAAACTTTAATCTATTATGAAGTAGCGTACAAGCATTCAAAACTGTTACCACTTTGCAAGGCAACAAGTTAGTGAAAGACTGTCTTTCTGTCACTGCATTATGCCGGCAAATTGTGGAAGCTGTTCACAGGGGAAGCCAATTCATCAAGGTTGTTTGTCACTGTCAACACAGATTGCAGCAGATGCCGTTGTGTCACTCGATAAGGGAGAGTCTGGAGGGAAACCAGAACGAGGGAATGTGTTGAAGACTCTCAGACCCAGAGATCTTAAAGGATCTGTTGCGTTTGCTTGTAAATTCCTATTTTTCCTATCATGTTTGGAGAAGCAAAGGAAAACATTTTCTCTGTTGATTTTTTTTGAATGTATGACTCAAGCCTGGCAGCATGAGAAAGGAAATTGCTGTACTGTACTGTCAGTCTGTTTTCCTTTGAGTGAAGATTTCATGGTGTCTTGTTTAAACTAAAGACAGCAGGCTACAGATATGTAGGTCTACTGGGCTCATTTCGAGTGCGTCAAAGTGTGAATTATATATCAACTGATCTTCATAACCTGATTTGGGGGTTGCTAGCTGGCTGGGTGATTTGATTACATCCAGTAATAAAATTCAAATGTTTGACTAACGTGATGAATATTCCCAACCGTAACGGAGGCGAATGCATAAGTAGGAAGTTGCTGTGCGTTATTCCAGTGATCAAGGTCATCACCTAAAACCAATGACCGAAGCCACGCGGTATGTCGAGGGATCCCCCTCAGTATGGTGCACGTGAAAGCGCTCCCCGTTGAGATGCCAAAGCTTCAGGACCCGTTTATTCGGGTTTAAAACGTCACAGCTGGCGTCACACCAGATGTCAGGCAATACCTCCTGTTGCTCAGAGCCGCATCCTGCAGACTAGAGATGGAATCGATTCTCTGCTCAGTCGGATGGATTAATGTGCTCTCTGCTGTACTTCCCTAGCCTTTCTTCTATTCCTCTATCTATTTATTCCACAAACACAATTCTCCTGTGAGAGAATATCTATGGGTTCCTGTTACTGGCCATCCATCATGTCCATTTTAACGCAGTCTGGTCTTTAAATTTAAATGCACCGTCAGAGACCAATAACAGACTGATGGATGGAAACTCAAACGATAAATAGATGTTGTGGCCGTCGGAGCAGTTATGAAACATTACTTTTTATCGGCAGTCTTTGTTAAAATATATTTCTGTTGACAGAGTTGAGGTCAATTTGAAATGCTGTTCACAACCCATTTAACTTCTGTAGCGTGATGCGTTTTGAATTGAAACAAGATATGGAATGAGAAAAATGTAGGATGAGACTTGATTTTATAAAGTGGGAATTGATAGGATTGTGTAAGCTGACTGTGTCGAGTCGAGTGGTTGAAAAGTAAGAATTTATCTGCAAAGGAAAGGTATTTTGAAGAACATATTATTCTGATAAAAGATTAAAAAGGCAAATTAATTTTTCTTTATAATGGCATGTCTAATGAATCATGCACTATAAGACCAGGAACATGCATTAAGAAGTAAATAGGGTAAGACATATGCTATATACAGTTGGAGTCAAAAGTTTACATACACCTTGCAGAATCTGCAAAATTTTAATTATTTAACCAAAATAAGAGGGATCATACTAGATGCATGTTTTTTTTTTTTTTACTTAGTACTGTCCTGAATAAGATATTTCACATAAAAGAGGTTTGCATTTAGTCCACAAGAGAAAATAATAGTTGAATTTATAAAAATAACCTTGTTCAAAAGTTTACATACACTTGCTACCTAAATGATTCACAGCTGTGTGTGTGTTTTTTTGTTTAGTGATAGTTGTTCATGAGCCTCTTGTTTGTGCTGAACAGTTAAACTACCTGCTGTTCTTCAGAAAAATTCTTCAGGTTCCACAAATTATTTGTGTTTTCAGCATTTTTGTATATTTGAACCATTTCCAACAATGACTGTATGATCTTTTCACACTGAGGACAACAGAGGGACTCATATGTAATTATTACAGAAGGTTCAAATGCTCACTGATGCTTCAGAAGGAAAAAAACATGCATTAAGAGCTGGGGGTGAAACCTTTATGAATTTTAAGATCAGGGTAAATTTAACTTGTTTTGTCTCTGGGAAACATCTTCTGTAGCCTTTGAACAGCAGTACTAAATAAAAAAATATGACATTTAGACAAACTAAGCAAAATGTAAACATCTTTATTCTGTTCAGAAGTTTACACCCTTGGCTTGTGTTTCCTTCTGAAGCATCAGTGAGTGTTTGAACCTTCTGTAATAGTTGCATATGAATCCCTCAGTTGTCCTCAGTGTGAAAAGATGGATCTCAAAATCACACAAAATCAAATACACAAAAATGCAATTGAAACTGAAGGATTTTTCTGAAGAACAACGGGCAACTATCGTTAAACCAGAAGAAAAAAACATACACTATATTGCCAGAAGTTTTGGGACACCCCCTTCTAATGAACAGAATTGACTACTTCAGTAATTTCTGAGTACTAATCTTAATGTTTAAGCATATACTGATATTCTAGGGAATTGTGTCCTTCTAATTTTATAGCAAAAGTTTGGACAGGACCCTTTTTTATTCTAACATGACAATGCCTCTGTGTTTAAGGAAATGTTCATAGAGAAATGTTTGATTCAGTCAGTGTGGAAAAACTTGACTGGTCTGCGGTCTGCATAAAGCCAAGTCCTAATCCCAGCTGAATACCTCTAGTGTGACTTTAAATGCAGACCTTGAGCCAAAAACTCCAATGACTTGTGCATATGGGTACAGTCATTTTAAACACTTCTAAAACTGAAGCAACAGAGATGGAAATACATGAATAATGCTTCCATCTTTTTTTGCTACAGTTTTGGAAGTGCCTTTTTCTGTTCTAAAGAAGGGGGTGTCCCAAAACTTTTGTCCGTATAGTGTATGTACAAGTCATTGGTGTTTGCTGTTGAGTTTTTGGCTCAAGGTCTGCATTTAAAGTCACACCAGAGGTGTTCAGCAGGGATTAGGACTTGGCTTTATGCAGACCAGTCAAGTTCTTCCACACTGACTGAATTTACCTTATACACAGAGGCATTGTCATGTTAGAATAAAAAAGGGTCCTGTCCAAACTTTCGCTATAAAATTAGATGGACACAGTTCCCAAGAATATTGTTATATGCTTAAACATTAAGATTAGTACTAAAGAAATTACTAAAGTAGTCAAACCTGTTCATTAGAAGGGGGAGTCCCAGTACTTTTGGCAATATAGTGTATGTGAACTTTTGAATAAATGAATCTATTACTGTATTTTCTTTTGTTGACTATATGCAGAATCTTTTATGTGAAATATATTATTCAGGTCAGTACTAAATAAAAAACTAACATGCATTTTGTATGACACTTCTTATTTTGATAAAATAATGAACATTTTGAGATTTTGCAAGGTGTATGTAAATGTTTGACCTCAATTGTATGTTGATAATTATCTGAATTATTTATTCATTTATAATTAATTAATTTTTTGAGAGGAAACTACTGTTATCAAGTCAGTTACATGCATGGTTTCCACTAAAAGCACACAAGGCAACTGTATTCTCAATAAGCATTTGCACATTAATTTCATGTGTACTTGAAATGTTCATGACCTTCATTATTGATGTTTGGCAGGAGAAAACTCAAGCCTGCTCTGACCTGAGCATCAATGAGTCTCTTTGTTCACATAGGACAAACATAGAAGCTGCTTTTGTTTCTGTGCATCCATCTGTTCTAAGCACAATAAACCAATCTCCTCTAGATAGGTTTTGTTGGTTTATTATTGCCAGCGATATTTTTGTCCAGTCTGTGTTGTGCTTGAGCATCTCTGTTTTCCTGTTTCTCCAGGAATCTGCTGGATGTTGATACATTCTCAAGGTCAGCGCCAGGTAAGCCCTGATATTTTTGCTTCTTGCTGTGAGGCTTGACACAAGTAGTCTGTGGATAGTTTCAAATCGTACATTATCATATTACTCCCACTATTTATGCATATGCACACTATGCAGATTTTTTGTATGCATGGAATACCTGGATAACCTATTATTTTTTTCCAAAACACATACTGTATATATAGAGAGAGCATGTTTTTTGCTTCCCTGACCTGTTATTAAATAGGAGTTCACACAAAATTGATATTAATATATAAAATAATTGTTTAAAACTGTGTTATTAAAAGCTTTAATATAACTAGCATGTACATATTCATTTAGAACGTTTTAATTGTCTTGATTGACTAATGAGCATATAATAATTCTGACTGAGTTGTATTTACTATTCTTAAGGGTAATAAAATGGCCGTCTTGCATGATAATATAAACGTGGCCGTATTTCAATGCTGCATTATTCAAAGTTTTTTATTTTTCCCTCAGAGGGTCAACCACTGAGCAGAAACACAAAGCATTTTCCCTTCCCAAATGATGTCAATAGCCATGAATGCTTTTCACATGAATTATTTTGCTGTTGCCTTGAAAACAAGTGGGAAGGTTCAGATGAGTTATGCATGGCTATTTGGTATGTGAAGCAATTGCTGAAAGTGTTGTACCCTCAGGACATGTCTTTTTTTTCCTACTGCTTTTTCTAGTAGTATCAAAGGGACTACTTTCCTTCCAAAGTAATCTCCTAGTTGGAAAAAAAAACTTGCCTTTTTAAACCTGCCTTAGTCAGAGAAGCCAAAATTATAACGTTTATTAATCCTTCACCCTAATGCTCACAGCAATCAAACGCTTGACTGACATCTGAGTTGCCATAATTTGCACTGAGATTTATTCTAAATCAGTTCCTCGCTTGATCTGGCAAAGGTCATACCTGAATAGGTGTCTCTGCTCTTCCTGAAATGCCTTTTTGTGCTCTGATGATTGTTCCATGTAATTTATGTGAAATCGTTAAACATTAGCCGGCCCGTTGTAGTTACTGCAGATTTTTCGAGGAGTTGAAAATAATGAATGTGGTCAGTCTCATCTTGTTCAGCGCAACAGAGAGATTATGCATTCGTAATGCCTTGCTTCGAGTAACATTTGCATCTTGAAAAACAAGAAATGCTATTTTGGATATTTTGGTTTTGCTAGTTATGACTAAATTCCTAGGCTGTTCTCAGGGGGGAAAATGCAGTTGTGTTTATTGAGTGTTAACTGGCATAAATAACAGGATACTTATTTACAAACAGGATACTTTTTTGGCTTCATATGGCCCAATTTACTGTGTAAAGCAAAATACGTCTATTTTTTATATAATTATTGTTTTTATAATTAGAATATCAGTCAATTCACATATCCCTATTCATAACAATTACATTTGAAAAATCATATATATAAAAAAAAAAAGATTATCTCTTCTGTTCACCAAGCCTGCATTTATTTGATCCAAAGTACAGCAAAAACAGTTTTGAAATATTTTTACTTTTTAAAATAATGGCTTTTTATGTAAATATACTTTAAAAAGTAATTTATTCCTGTGATTTCAAAGCTGATTTATTAGCATCATTACTCCAGTCACATTCACAAAACAGTTGAGTACATTTATTTCAGGATTTGTTGGAAATAAACATTTATCGGAAATAAAAAGCTTTTGTGACATTATACACTATATAATTTAAAAGCTTAGAGTCAGTATGTATGTATGTGTATATATATATATATATATATGGTTTCTTAGGACATAAATTATAGAAATTAATAGTTTTATTTAGCAAGGATGCTTTAAATTGATCAAAGGTGATGATACAGACATTTATAATGTTATAAAAGATTTCAATTTCAGATAAATGTTGTTCTTCTGGATTTTCTATTCATCAAAGAAACCTGAAATTCCACTCAACATAATATTAATAATTAATATTAATTAATGTTTTTTTTTTTTTTTTTAACAGCAAATCAGCATATTAGAATGATTTCTGAAGGATCATGGACACTGACGACTGGAGTAATGATGCTAAATCTGAAGCTTTAGAAAACAGTTATTTTAAATAGTAAAAATATTTCACAATTTTACTGTTTTTGCTGTACTTTGGATCAAATAAATGGAGGCTGTATAATGTATTGTATAAATGTATTGGCTTAAATAGAATATGATAATGTGATAAGTCTATGAGAGTTACTTTTGAAGATGTATGTTTCAGGATTTATCTGTTTTTTTGAAAATGTTACTTTTGAACATTAAAAAAAAATACAGTTTTGGAATCTTGAGAAGGATCATTTTCAATTGAATGAATGAATAAATAAATAAATATTCAGTCACAAATAACACTTTTTCTGAAAATTAACCTCCTGTTATAATTTTTCACAGTAAAATTCACAACTGATTACTCTTTCACAAATCCTTTGGTGAAGGCATGAGGTCTGTGAGCAGATTGTAGAGCAAATGTTCAATTCCAATTTTTTTTTTACTTGGATTTTCATATATTTTCACCAAAAGCTTGCTGGCCAGAGATATTTCTGCCATCTTCTCAAACAACCACCCATAGAGCTGCAGTCCATTTGTTGGTCAGGGTATTTCCTGTTTGGACTCCTCTTGAATGATTCAGTGGAGTAATTGATGAGTTAGATTCTCACACCTGCTGCTCCACACTTAGATTTAACAGGCCTGGAGTTTGGACTAATACTCCATACTGCTTACATCCCATGAAGTAGGCACTTCTCCAACCCATTTTCTAATTTAGATGGTAAGATGAAGCTCTCTGAAGCATCTCCATTAGCGTCATTTAAGGAAACTCACTGTGCACATGTTGTTTATCAATTTATTGATTGTTTCTTTCTGTGTTTTGACCATTATTTTTCCATTTTCTCTTTGCAGTGGTTGTGTTGTATGTTCAAGGAATTGGTACTAAGGAGTGGAGAGAGGTTAGTATGCTATTTATGGTATATATGCACAGAACATACGGTGCTCAGCATGTTCGTTTTTTAGGCTTTTTGAAAAACTGTATTAACAATTAACATGGTCCATTGGCCACAACTATAGGAGGTACAATCAGGATACAATTTGCAGTTATATTGATGTGATCCATTGTTAGATCTAACATTTTTTTTTCACTTCTGCTTATTATCAGATTGTAGGGTTTATCAGTTGATATTCTTCTCCATCCTCCTCCTCTATCTGCTCTTTTGTGGATGTTCTGTTTTTCTTTTTATTTTATGATGTGTGTTCTATTTCCTTTCAGATAAATCTCATGAGACTGTTATTTTAGAAACAGTATCTATAAACTTGCAGAAGCTTTTAATTACAAACATGAATAAAACATTCAGTATTTTCAATATGAATATATTGTCATCTTCTGAATTGGATTTTTTCATGATACATACTAACTTTGTTCAGCAAATGTTCTTTACAGAAATTAATACTTTATTAAGGCATTTATAATGTTACAAAAATGCACACCTGTTTTCAACATTGATAATAATAAGAAATGTTTCTTGAGCAGCAAATAAGAATATTTGATTTCTGAAGGATCATGTGACACTGAATATTTTAAATGTTTGTTAAAGAATTTGCTAGAAAGCTCGAATCAGTATTTATCTCAAATAAATATAAATGTAATTTTTTTTGGGAAAGAAATTCTAATACTTTTATTTCAGATAAATGCTGTTCTTCTGAACTTTCTATTCATCAAAGAAACCTAAAAAAAAATTTACTTAGCTGTTTTCAACATGATGATGATAATAATAATAATAATAATAATAATAATAATAATAATAAATGTTTTTTGAGCAGCAAATTAGAATATTAGAATGATTTCTGAAGGATCGTGACACGTGACACTGATGACAGTGTAGTGAACCTAAAAATTCAGCTTTGAAATCACAGGAATAAATTACATTTTAAAATATATTCAAATAGAAAACAAATAGTTGCATGCAGTTATTTTAAATAGTAAAGATATTTCAACATTTTACTGTTTTTGCTGTACTTTGGATCAATTAAAAGCACGCTTGATGAGCAGAAGAGACTTCTTTTAAAAAAACATAAAAAATCTTTTTTTTTAAAAATTGACTGGTATTGTATATTACACCTAGGACATGCAAAATAGCAAGTCATATCAAGTACCCACATGTATATACTGCATTTGTTACAAACTTTTGACTCATAATGTATTAAAATAGAAAGTAGATATAATGGTGATAATGTTTCACAACATTAACCTTTTGCTGTATTTTTATTCAAATAAAGACAGCCATATTGAGCGTAAGAGACTAATTTCAAAAACATTTTAAAAAACCTTACCAATGGTAAACTAGTTCTGAATAGTAGAAATGTTAGAACCAAATTATTTAAACATATAAGCACAGAAGTCTGATTTTAGGAAAAAATGAATTCTAAAATGCATTACTCAGATATGGTTCTTCTAAAATGCTGAGTTTGAATTGAAATTTCTGAATTAAACAAACCTAAACTGAAAATGTATGTTTAACTGCTGCTTTAATCAAATTAGAAAGTTGAAAGTTCACAGTCAAAGAGAAAGAGAAAGTGTGTTGTGTATCTGATTGCAGCAGTTTAATTAAACAAAAAGTGAGAAACTAAACAAGGTATAGGTGAACATAATCAATCAATGAGTAACAATAACAACAAACTGGCAAATATAACTAAACAAACAAGATCTAATCTGGGAATGAATGCAGGAAATGAAACCAACACTCATAAAATAAATTATTATGCCTTTCTAAATGGATCAAATCCAAGAGTTTGCTGTAATTTTGGATGTTTCATTGCCTTTCAGTGTTTTAAAATCATCCTAAGATGAACCATTTGGCAGAATTGTAAATGCAGCTACGAATTGTATCCACCTTGCCAGGATTTTGAGGAATCAGCAGTCTCTGGGAAAGTGTCATATTGAGTGTTAGAAAAAGAAAACATAGTTTACCATTGGAAATTTGAGGAATGCAGCGAGCGCTCTGGACTTCTCTAGAGATATCTCACTCTCCAGATGGCATCATGAAATATTCACTGTACTTTTATATAGCTGCCGTGTATCTGGACCAGTGGCTTTCTCCGCATGCATATCAACACTCAAGTGCCCACTCACATTACAAGTACCTCCAAAAGCACGCATAGCAACTGCATTCTAAACAGCCAGCTCCCCTAAACAGATAATGCAGCAAGCAACGGTCAAGGACCGATCTGCTCCGGGAAGTTCTCCAGGAGCAGATAATGGAAAGCGTGGATACTAAGTTGATAGGTGGGATTATGTGTCTGGGGTGTTGAGAACATGATCTTGGGTCTGAATCTGAGTTAGGAATCAATAGTTCATTACTCTGTGCCGTCGGTGAGCTCCACCGAGGACTCCTGCCCAATGGGAATTACTGTCTGATTGCTTCAGGGATGTGTACGTTGGCAGGAAGCTGTACGAGCTCACACTGAGCTGCTATTCCTGCCCCACATTCATGCAGAGCTCAGGCTGCTGTTGAGTCTGCCGAGAGAAGCGAAGTCTGAGGGCTGATTTTGCTTCTGATCATGAAAATATGATCATAGCAACTGTTATTATGCTTTGGCACATCAGTAATTCCTTCTGTGCAGATTTTACATACAACTGAGTGAATAATATTAGCTTCTTTTATGCTTTTCTCTTCTATTCATCTCAAGCGTCATGTTTCATTGGAGAATATTTTCTTCTTGACTGTATACAAGTTTTGGCAAAAAAAAAAAAAAAAGTCAGAATAATGTATTATTATGCATTGTCATGCAGAGTTGATCAACTCAATGGAAGCTAGATTCAGCCACAAAATACAACTTAAATAAATTAATAAATAAATAAGCTTATATTGCATAGTTCTGACTTTGATTCTTGCAGTTTTGGGCAACAGAAAAAAATAACGAAAAACAAATGCGAGACATAAACTTTAAAACAAAATTAATACGGAATTGTGACTTATCTCTGTTTCAAAATATTGAGTTTATATCTTACTTATTTTCTTAATAAGTAATTAATAATCGTATTTTCCTGAAAGATTCTGAAATTCTGAAAAAGTCAAAATTGTGAGATGTAAACTCAGAATTCATAAGAAAAACAATTAAATTGCAAAAAAATTTAAAAAGGTAATTGTGACTTTTATTTCATAATTTTGACTTCTCAGAATTTAATGTCTGTATCTCAAAATTTTGAGTTTGTATATCATAATTCTGAAAGATTCTGGAAAAAAGTCTGAATTGTGAGATGTAAACTGAATTCAGGGGAAAAACAAAACAAAAAAAAAAAACAGTAATTGTGACTTTTATCTATTTTTCTTAGAATTGGGAGGCTGTATCTCAAAATGTTGAGTTTGTATCTCTTAATTCTGACAAAAGTCAAAATTATGAGATATACATTTAGAAAAAAAAATATAAAATAGGTAATTGTGACTTTTATTTTACAATTTTGACTTTTCTCAGAATTGGAAGTCTATATCTAAAAAATTTGAGATTGCGTGAGATGTACACTCTTAATTCAGAAAAAAGTATGATTTTTATCCGACAATTTTCTCTGAACTGGAAGTCTGTATCTCACAGTTTTGAGATTATATCTCATATTCTGAAATTCTCAAAAAAAGTCAGAAAATTCTTAACTCAAACTCAAAATTCAGAAAAAAATTAAATAAAAAAATTAGGTAATTGTACAAGTACAAGTTGTAAAAACAATTTTGACTTTTCTTCTCAAAATTGGAAGTCTATATCTCAATTTTGAGTTTATATTAAGATGTTAAATTCAGATAGGTAATTGTGACTCTTAATTCATAATTTTGACTTCTCAGGATTTGAAGTGTATATCTCACAATTTTGAGTTCATATATCATAATCTAAAAGATTCTAAAAAAAGTCAGAATTGTGAGATGTAAACTCAAGATGTAATTTTTTATTTATTTTTTTTGCTATTTCTTAGAATTGGAAATCTATATCTCAAAATTTTGAGTTTATATCTCATAATTCTGAAAGATTCAGGAATTCTGAAAAAAGTCTTTTTTTTTGTGAGATAAAATTGTGAGATAAAAACTTAGCAAAAAAATCTTATTTCAAACACATAACAAGGTTATTTTGCTTACCGCATTGGCAGATTATTTTGGTTGTTTCAATCAAAAACTCACTTAATTTTGACTAATAATTATTTATAAACACAATAATTTTCACACATCTAGAAAATCCTTCTCAATTTATGAATTTGTAGATATTTTGACTGGAAACAAGACAAGAAAGGCATTTTTTGCAGTGTGGAAATTGGCTTTTATAAAAAGCTCTATTAGCCATGCTTGTGTTTTTGACTAAAAAAATATATAGATATGTTTGCTTTGGTTTAACATTTTAACATTTCATTTTTTTTTGTCTTTTATTTTTTTATCACTCAATGCAGAGTTTTAAACTGTATTTATACACCCCACATTTTGTCAACAGCTTAAAAATATTGCAAATCTCATATAAAATGAATGCTTTGAAAATTTTTAAATAACATCATGATTTAAGGCTTTATTTTTTTAGGTAATAGGTTTGACCTTCTGACAAGGCTAAACATGTTCTTTCAAAAATAATTTAAGCTAGAAAAAAATTACTTTACTTCCAAGGCCTGTTTTGAACCCAATTTGTGGAGAATGACCTTTACATATTATGTTTTTATTATCTTGCTATGAAAACATTCAATCTAATTTTGCGTCTTTCATTCTTGTTTAGTTTGGTCGAACAGAAGTGATTGACAACACTCTCAACCCGGACTTTGTGAGGAAGTTTGTCTTGGATTACTTCTTTGAAGAAAAGCAGAACCTTCGTTTTGACGTGTAAGTGGATGACAACGCTTATCCGCTTTTAGTTTCAGGAAAAAAAAAAAGCATTTTAGACATTCACAATTCACAATTTTGCTATTTGACGCAGATACAATGTGGACTCCAGAAGCTCAAACATCTCGAAACATGTAAGTAAACTTTAATGTCTCACATGCTGTGCTTATAGACAAATTACGACGCAATGCCTGCAAGTTTTACTCTGTTATTCAATGTCTTTTCTGCTACAATGGACATGGATGACAGAAGGTACAAGCTGTAAATGAGTGTAATTTATCCACTGCTTGTTTTCTATGTCACGCCAAAAATAGTTACAAAGAGAATGCGATTTGTTTTTGAGTTCTCATTCCTTGGAAAAAAAAAGTGTCATGTTCAAAGCCCAGACCCTCTGCGTCCTTTAAAACTGCATGAAAGAGTCTGTCGTAGTTCTCAAAGTCTCGTCTTGTTTTTCTGTTGTTTTTTTTTTTTTTCCGCTCGCTTTTTTGTATGCATTTCCATGTCATTGATTCACCCCTTCCATTGCTTAGAGTTTCATCAGCCAGGCCTCACCTGTCTTTATACTCAGTGACATACAGTATCCAAGGTGAGTCCATCTTTCTGAGATTTTCCAGACAGGACTGTCACTGCTGATTTGTGTCTGTGGAGCAGGAAAGCCACAGAACTGTGATTTACCTTCATTGTTTTGTCTCCCACAGTCCTTCCTCGGCCAGACTTTCTGCACTCTAGGAGAGATTATTGGGTCCTCTGGGGCAAGACTCGAGCGGGTGCTTTCGTAAGTCTTTGATTATTTTCCACCCTTGATACGACGTGGAAGAAGAAACAGTACCATGGAAACAGTTCTTTAAAAATTCTCCAAATCCTGTGGGGTCTTTATTCAGGCCACAGATTTAACCACATGGAAGACATAAGTTCGTCTGGCCCGCGTGGCCCAGCCGAGCTCATTTATATCGCGAGTGCTCTCAGGACGATTATAAGACAAAAGGGTTGATAAATTGGTCTTTTTCGTGCAGCTCGCGGTTCGAAATCCTTTTACCCTCTCCAGCTCTTTGTCGGTGCTTCTAAAATCAATGCTTTTAACCGCGCTCGAGGTGCTTGTTTGAGGTTTTTCAGTGTGGCAAACCTTCTATGTCCGTATCAATCCAGAGGAGTTCTGTGTACGAGTAGATCCCAAAGCTTTGGCACGAGGGGTTAAAAAGGGAAACTAATTAAGCTTGGGCTTGAGTAAGGATGGCACTCTGGTGACTCTGGCATTTTAGCATTAAGATACAGGCTGCCACTGTCCAGCATATCTGGGTCACATCAATGATCTATTTCAGTAGCACAAAATAGGGTGTCTGGATGATGCCTTCAGAGGGATTTGCTTGCTTTTGGTCTTCGGTCAGAAGAACCGCATTTTTCTTGTCATTTTACAGAATCATATGAGAAAAAGCCTCAAATGCTGTTTTTATATGATGACATCAGTGTATTTAAATATTGTTTATATACAGTTATAGTATTTATTCATATTTTGAGTTATTTTTATTCGTTTTTTTATGTTTCTACATAGCTTTATTACAGTTTTAGAACTCCAGCTTTCTTTAATTGTTTATATGTTTTTAAGTGTTTCATTTATTTATTTATTATATTTGATTTAGTTTATATTTTATTCATCTCAGTAACGTTTATTTCGATTACTGAAAACAATTTTTTATTTAACAACTATTTTAGTTAACAACTCTGGATATGAAGCAAAAACATTATCATTACTTTCAAATGTGAAATCTAAATATAAGTTTGATTGATTTCAGTTGTCATTTTCATTTAGATGTTTTAAATGTACTTTATTTGTCTAATATTGATATTTTAGTTGACCTACTTTACAGCTTTTTTTAATGAAAAAAATAAATTTGACTTATTTTACTTGTTTCAAAGCTTTAATTACAGAAAACCATCTTTAATAGTTTTAGTTAAAGTGATTTTAATTAAATAGATTTATTTCAGTTGTTGTTTTCATTTAGGTGTTTTAATTTTACTTTTTTCATGTAATATTTATATTTTACTTTACAGCTTTGCTTCAATTACTGAAGACATTTTTTAACAGTTTTAGTAAACAATTTTTTAATTAAATATTTACATTTGACTTATTTTACAGCTTTAATTACAGAAAACAATCTTTAATAGTTTTAGTTAACAATAACAATACTGGATATGAAGCGATGCAATGCTTTCATATGTGAAATCTGAGTATTGTGGTTTTAAGTCACTTTAATTTTTTTCAGTTGTGAATTTCATTTAGGTTTTTTATGTGATACTTACATTTTATCTTACTTACTGTGCAGCTTTAATTACAGAACTTTTTTTAACAGGTTTTAGTTAACAAAAACAACTTGTGATTTTCATTTTAATATTTATATTTACATTTGACTTTACAGCTTTAATTACAGAAAACTATTTTTTAATAGTTTTTGTTAACAATAACAACTCTGGATAAGAAGCAAAATCACATGATTTATTACTTTCAAGTCACTTTAATTGATTTAAGTTGTAATTTTAATATAGTTTTTTAAGCATTCTTTTTATGTAATATTTAGATTTTACTTTACAGTTTTATAACAACTCTGGATAAGAAGCAAAAACATATAATCATTACTTTTACATGTGAAATCTGAATATAAGTGGTTTAGGTTATATAATTTTTTAATGTATTATTTATATTTTACTTTACTTACTTTACAGCTTTAATTACAGAAAACAATTTTTAATAGTTTTAGTAAACAATAACAACTCTGGATAAGAAGCAAAAACACAATGAATATAAGTAGCATGAAAAATTTATATTTTATTTGACTTACTTTACAGCTTTAATTATAGAAAAACATTTTTAATGCTTTAAGTTTACAATAACAATGCTGGATATGAAGCAAAAACATTAAATTAATGCTTGCACATGAAATCTGAATATATAAATGCTTGATTCCAGTTTCATACTCGGCTCTACGCATACTTTCCTTTTTAGGAGCACTTGTGCTCCTAACCTAAAAAATTTAGGAGCGCAGTCAAATTTGCCCTCCCATAACAAGGTGATGTTTGACTCCTTAAAGTGATTTACAGGGGAATTTAGTTTTTACCTTTGTAATGGCAATTTAGGCAACTTTATTAAAAGTATGTCATCTTCTATGTTATTTTAAAATTACGCTTTTTAAAATTTCTCATTACAACAACAGCATAAGATGAATAGAAGACTAAGTTACCAATCAAATGAAATTAGTATTAACAAAATTAATTTGTACTACAGAGGTGGCATGAGTGCAATAAAATTCATTAATTCATGTTGAGATTAATGTTTAAATATAACATTTTGAATACAGAAATATTAAATGATTTAAATAACTGAAAAGATACTATAAAATTAAACAATCTGCCAGTAGGTGGCAGCAAGTAATTGATTTAATTACTGAATCATATCATTCATTTGATTCGTTTGGACGGCTGATTCATTCAGGCATAAAGCAAGTGACTGTCTTTATGAATGGAAATTTGAATCATTGACTAGATTTGTTTAAAAATGCACATTCAGTCATAAACAAACATTCATGAACAAAACACTGCTGTTTTTGAATGGAGATGCGCAGCGGCTCAGTTGTGACTTGTTTCAGACCATTTTTAATGACGAAATAGAGCAAAATCAGGCAATAGTATTATAGTCAAACAATGCAAGTCACGTAATATTAACTTCTTGTTAATTTAACTATTGTATTAAATCAATATGAAAGGATTCGTGAGAAATGTCCGTGATATATTTCTCAACCTGGCAAATACATGTAGAAACATTTGAAGCTCCCCTCAGTGCAAACACAAATACTTATCTAAATATTTTTTTATAGTCGCAAATGCGAGTGAAATGGTTGCGGTGTAGAGTCCTTAATATTAATAATTTTCTTTACTTACATTACAGCTTTACATTAATTACTGAAAACAATTTTGAATAGTTTTAGTTAACAATAACAACAATAGATGACATATAAAGCAAAAACGCACAATTAATGCATTCAGATGCGAAATTCACGTGCTTTTTCTGTAATGGGACTCAGTGATTGGGATATAAGCTTTTTAAGTCACTTTAATAGGAAAGCAAAATGGAAAAACATTGAAGATATGGCTAGACAGTGTGACTAAACCCCTTAAGAACATGAAAAATAGTTTGTAAGTCCCTGTTTTTTTTATTCCCAGAGAACATGACGGGCGCTGTATCGCAGCATGGTGGACGGGGAGCTTTTTGCAAATGCGTCTGATGGTGACACGGCATGGGGCAAAAAACACTAAATGGGCCGTCTCCTTTTGGCCTTTGTGTCACGCTTTCTGCTGCGCTGTGCAAGCGGCGAGCAGCGGATTAGGAAAAAGGTTGGCGGCAATAGGCATATTTTAGTAGGTCAGCCCGTCTCTCTAAAGAGCTAGTGGGCAGATACTGTAACACACTGGGGTGGAAGTGTGGAGGAAGAGGTACTACTCTATTACCTGCTGGTTTCTATGGCAACCCACCAAGACTAGTGGCTTTTCAATTACATAGCACTGCATTTGGGCAAATACATCTAATTCCCTCTGTTTTCGCAAGATAAGGCCGGGGAGTCCTAAGGACAAGAGATGCCACGGGATGCTCGGAGATGGGGATTTGAGGTTCCGCGCCACATTCGGGGGCCCTTCGGGCTTGATTTCTCTCCAGCCTCATTTCCACATGTGAGCGTGGTGGATTTGTGGAGAAAATGTGCGTGGATAGAAGAGAGCCATATACTGTCAGGCTGAGCAAAATATTTTTAGACAACCTGGTTTCGGTCCAGGAATGTTTGAGATGAGAGAATGTAAAATGCTGTACGATAACAAGACCGCGTGTCAATATTTCAGCTCGGGGGTTTTAAATTGTCACAGAATGCAATCTGTTTGCCATGTATGAGTATTGAAAATATTTCAAATAAGCTCCAAAAATACGTCTCGCCACGCAGGTAGGAAGAATTACTCCATCAGAAGGTGGGTAATTTGTCATTGGTCACTGCTGAAAAACAAATTACCTAATGCTACGCCCATGTGTTTTTCTACACACTCGATCAATCTATTTCATACATAATTCGCAATTTAACTCTCTACCCCCCACCACACGTGCGCGCACACGCGCAGACACGAACTGAGCTTCTAATTAGCTCAAAAGAAAGCGTGACATTTTCTGTGAAAATACCCTCAGTGCTGGAGACATTCATCATAGTAGCGGCGCTGTCACAGGTTTATACTGAGATGTATGAGGGTGAAGTGTGTCCAGATAAACTGCCAAACACACTACAGTCAGTGCACTGATGGCTATCACAACTAGACATCACTAGCTGGAATGGATTTTCACACTCCATTGCAAGGAATACAATTATATGTTCAGTGCACTACAGATGTTTCATAGATTTTTGACACATTAGACATGTGTTTTGCATTGAAAATACATTACATAAAAAGAATATATATATGACATATGTGCAGAGCTGGGTAGATTGAAATTGTAATCCGTTACTGATTCCAGATTACATGACCGAAATTGTAGTCTATAACGTAACACATTACATTACACATTTTAGTGTTATATAATTAGATTACTTTTGGATTACTTTTGGATTACTTTTGACCTAACTTGTTTATCACATTTATTTCATTTATTTATAGGATTGTCTTGTACCATAATGATGTAAAATGCGATGAGTAAGAAAATATGTTTCATTCATTGTAATTTATAACATGAAGTGCATTAAACATTATATAACATCAAGGTTTCCCAAACTAGGGTTCGTAAAGGAACTGCAGGGGGTTTGTAAGTTTAATGAAAAGCTAACAATTAATTAAATCATAAAAAAAAATTGTAATTTAAATAAATAATTTCAAAACAAAATCCCTTTGTATTTATATAGTCTTTGTTTTAAAATAACAATTAAAATAAAACACTTACTAATTTTTATTTACCTGCATGCCACGTGACCATTAATCAACATCAAAGAAACCGTGAACATGCAAATATGATACTTAATTATAGAAATATTTATGAATATTTATGAATAATTTGTTGCTATTGTGTGAATAATATGTAATCATGTAATCCATAAAGAAGGTAACTGTAGTCTGATTACGAGTATTTAAAATGTGACTTGCTCTAATTACAAGTACTTAGTTTTTAGAATCTGGGGCCAGATTCACGAAACATTCTTAAGAAGAAATTTCTTCTTAACTGCCATTTTCTTCTTATTTTCCAAGTTAAGTAAAAAGTTAAGAATATTTTGTATTCCCGGAAATTCTTCTTAAGAATATTCTTATCTTTTTACCTAAAATTGTTCTCAAGACAATATTTAAGAAGAATTCAAATTCTTGAAAAGAATCTTCTTAAAAACCATCGTAAATAACTTCTTAAAGTTACGATAGCTCCAGACCTGTCTTAAATCCCAAAAAGTATGAATTATTTAATGGATTTATTGGGTTATTACAAATTAATTGTTAAATTTAAGCATTACAACACTGCTAGCTACATATAATACATATTAGGACTGTTAATGGGGATGTGCACGAGTTTTCTTAAGTGACAGCAATAACTGATAATGTAAACAATGATCGGTCATGATGTGACCCTATTTTTTGCTGACATCAAAACTCAGTAGCAACTCTACAAAGACGAGTCAGATAGTGAGGTTTGGTTGAACATTTGTTATTTTATTTAGCCTATAAATACGACATAATCTTGGGCCGTCTTTAGCGCAGATGAATGCGCACACACATAACGTTACCGGAAGCGTTCATTCGGATGAGGGCGCAAAAACACAACACGAAAATAAATGAAACAGATCGCCGAAGCTTAAGACAGGCTCTTTAAAGGTAACTGTTCAAAAACATGGCGCATTAAAAACGTGAAGCCGAGCGCCAGTCAAGGTTGTGACGAAAACAGGCTTGTGGGTGCTTATTATGATTATTAGGATAATTTGCAGAAACCGCAAAAATCTGTGGTGTATGAGTTTATCGATGCGTCTTCAGCCATGTATTCACACAAATAAAGATGTGTCATTTTCTTCTTAAGAAAAAATTAAGATGTTCTTAAGAACATATTTGACAACTTCTTAAAGAAATTTCAAGAATTGCACTTTAGAACATTTATCTTTATTTATTTCTTAAGAAAATGTTCGTGAATCCGGCCACTGATTACATAATCCATTTTACATGTAATCTGTTATTACCCAGCTCTGCATATGTGACATTCATGTGACTCAGTACACTTTTATTTTGGTAACCCAACGCTGGGTCAAATATGGACAAACATGTTGGGTTGTTTTAATTAACTCAAATATTGAATGAAAATGACTATTGCTTGTTTAAAATGAACCAAAAATAGGTTGGAAATTAAAAAACAGACACAGAATTACTAGAGGCAAAAGTAATAATCAAAACGTGAATATTTATTAATAAGTGAAAGCATCCATGGACAATGCAGCATAGTTTCAACTATGCATACATTTAAACTTATTTCACAAGCATTTTATGAATAAAAATCTAACATTTAATAGTCATATTCAAGTGTAATAAACTGTTCTCTGTTATCCTTTTTAACTGAAATCGTGCAGATTCTCGTGCTGGTGTGTCGCTGAAATCTGAGCCAGCGATGGGCTGCTATTCCCCAGGGAACTGCAAACTCACGTTTCACTTGTAGCTAAAAGATGCCGTGACTTCATAAGCTGTCAATAAACAAATATTACAGAGTTTTGAGAACATATTATAACATCAGAATTAATTAGAAGCAGTATTATAGCGAATAAAATCAGTTTATGTTATGTAAGGCAAGGTGTTTCCATCACACAAAACGACCGTTGCTGACGCATTTAGCTGACTGACATCTCGT
The DNA here is from genome assembly GCA_033026305.1 of Cirrhinus molitorella. Lineage (NCBI taxonomy): Eukaryota > Metazoa > Chordata > Actinopteri > Cypriniformes > Cyprinidae > Cirrhinus > Cirrhinus molitorella. Next base: position 5,996,277 of record CM065132.1, read on the forward strand.
CTGTATGTTGCGTTGCGTAAAATAAAATCATTTACAGCACAATAAAGACTTTATAGATTGAATAAAACATATACAAACCTTAAAGGAACACTCCACTTTTTTGAAAATAGGCTCATTTTCCAACTCCCCTAGAGTTAAACAGATGAGTTTTACCGTTTTTGAATCCATTCAGCCGATCTCCGGGCCTGCCGGTAGCACTTTTAACATAGCTTCGCATAAATCATTGAATCTGTTTAGACCATTAGCATCTCATTCAAAAATGACCAAATATTTTCAATATTTTCTTATTTAAAACTTGACTCTTCTGTTGTTACATCGTGTACAAAGGCAGACAGAAAATGAAAGTTGCAAGGGGTAGGGGTATATGGTTTCAGCAGTCAATGAGGTTGACCCAGTCACTAACCCAAAAAACTACCCAACACTGGAAAAATAACCCAACATAATGACCCAACAGGCGTAACCCAGCATTTTTTTACAGTGTTTGATGAAAGTCTCTAAAAGTCATAAATGAGACGTTAGATAGTAAGCTTGTTGAAGAGAGGTGTGCTATTACTTTTCTAAGTGACTTATTTTTCCTCTCGGACAAAATAGAGAAAAAATCCATTAGAGGTGCGCTGAAGAATGGAGCTGAGCCATTTTTAGAGACATCATAGAGTCTTGCTCTTTTGACTTAGGTGACATAGTAAATCCCTAGCAGCCAATCAGCAAAAACATTCAAAGCTTTTTGGAGTGTCTTTTACATAGGTGAACATCATCAAATTTTGTAGTGTTCTATTTAAATGTATTAAAGGGATAGTTCACCTAAAATCTATTAATTACTCCTCTTCATGTCGTTCCAAAAGATCTTTGTTCATCTTCTGAACACAATTTAGAGCTTTCTGACCTGTTTAAGATTTTGTTAAAATAGTCCATGTGACATCAGTGGTTCAACCTTAATTTTCTGAAGCTACGAGAATACTTTTTGTGCATAAAGAGAACAAAAATAATGACTTTCCTTTCTTCAACAGTCTTCAACGCACGTTCATGAGAGTACAATAATGTATGCGTGTGTTGCTGCTGATGCAGGAGTTGGTATTCTGATACAGAACCCCGATGCTCTGCGGCTTGTTTACAAGCAGAGGAATAAAAGAGAGCCACATGCATTGTGGTACTGTCATGAATGTGCATCGAAGACTGATGCAGCAGAGAAGAAATTGTTTAATAAAGTTGTTATTTTGGTTTTCTTTGTTCTCGTAGCTTCATAACATTATAGTTGAACCAATGATGTCATATGGACTATTTTATTAATGTACTTACTACCTTTCCGAGCCGTGAATGTGGTAGCTGTGTTGCTCTCTATACAGGGTCAGAAAGCTCTCGGATTTCATCAGAAATGTCTTAATTTGTGTGTCGAAGATGAACAAAGGTCTTACGGGTTTGGAACAACATTGTTATTTTTAATAATACAGTACATGCGTATAATGTACATATAGTACTTTGTTAGAAATATGTTTTATTAATTTTTAAGAGAACATATAAAATAGCTGTTTGTTTTAAATAGACAAGTCATCAATTATTGATCATTTTAGATATTCTAATGTCAAATACTATATGAGTAGTCCATGCATTTTGTGTGCTACTGTATATTCAAAGCGATACAAAGTTCACTTTTAATAAAAATACTGCTCTGTGCCATAGCTCTTAAATATATGTGTTGTACATGTAGAAAATATATTTTATAAATGTCATTTTTATTCATGTCAGTAGGGTTCAAAATCATCTTTTCGAAGAAGGAACAAATGCATACAAGTTTGGAACGACACAAGGATGAGTAAATGACAGAATGTGCATTTCTGACTGAAATACCTGTTAATACCTCATAAGTTCTTAAAGGGATAGCTGACTCAAAAATTAAAATGACCCCATAATTTACTTACCCTCAAGCCATTCTAGGTGAAAGAAGACTTTCTTCTTTCAGACGAATACAATCGGAATTATATTTAAAAATGTCCTCTTCCAAGCTTTATAATGGCAGTGAATGGGTGATATTCAATACTCCAATAGAAGTCCAACAAATTGCATCCATCCATTATAAAAAGTGGTCCACACGGCTCCAGGGGTTAATAAAGGCCTCCTGAAGCAAATCAATGCATTTGTGTAAGAAAAATATCCATATTGTACTCGCATTCACAAGTGAGTAACGTTCCAGAGCGTGATATAGACGTAGGTGTAGCGTAAGCTCCGGTGAGAAGAGATAAACGCAGAAGCACAGAGGAGAGAGCAAAACAAAACACCAGTCATGATTTACAAGTGCAGTATGAGGATTTGTAAAGTAAAATGTTGGAGGATTTCGATATAAGTCAAGAGAAGACTGATTTTCTTTTGCTAAACAAATGAAACTTTTTGCTTCCTTTGCTCCTGTAAACAAAACCTGGTTCTTGCAAGGCTAGCATAGCATATGGGAGCTTACACTATGCCTACGTCCTACATCATCCTCTGGAATACTACTTTCTCATAAACGTGTATATGACAGTTGGCAGAAGCTAGAGATATTACAGTATATAAAGGAAAGTTTTCTTACAAAAATAAATTGATTCACTTCAGAAGGCTTTTATTAACCCCCAGAGCCATGTGGAGCACTTTTTTATGATGGATGGAGGCACTTTATTTTGCTTCAAAATCTCAACAGCCATTCACTGCCATTCTAAAGCTTGGAAGAGCCAGGACATTTTTAAATATAACTCAGATTGTGTTCGTCTGAAAGAAGAAAGTCATATACAGCTAAGATGGCTTGAGGGTGAGTAAATCATGCAGTCATTTAAATTTTGGGGTGAGCTATCCCTTTAAGTCCGAAATCACAGGAATATCTATTATTTTTACTTTGTATTCTGGTGATGCTATTTTAGTGGATGAGGTTAAGCGTATCTCAAGATCTTTTTATCTGTGGACACAGCTGTTGTGTTTGACCTTCAGATGAGTCTCTGGCTTATTAAGAGGGAACCGCAGGCTTAGAACTTAAGCACAGTTCCTGATTCCTGCTCCAGATGTGTGTGTGGCGAATCCGTGAGCCAGCAGACCTGTAAACACAGTGTGGCCTTTAAAATTCATTATGCATAATTGAGTTAACTGTCACATGATCACCGTCCTTATCTGGATCAGGCACTTCAGATACGGTATGTATTTGCATTTCCCTACAATACTTCCTCTCTGACAGACATTTATCGGCTGCTTAATTGCTCTGATATGCACCTCTACAATCTGTGTTTTGAGTGCTGTTGGGAGCAGGGCATTTTTGACAGCTATTAACCCACCCTGACCGAACACTATCTCTCCTACAGTGAGATCAGTTAATGCATGCTCACTAAAATCCCCACCATCATCGCCTAATTGGCCGGCTTACTCATTCTCTACAGTCTGTTCCCACGGCTGAACCTGCAGCGTACTTCAGCAACATAACGCGCTGGTCTCTCCATTATATTGATGATGCCATTTTATCTACATGAACAACAATGCTTGGCTGCATGATCTTGCCACATTTACATGCAAGTTGAAGAGCTGTTTGACAAATTAAAGCAATAAGCCCCAAGAGCCCGTGCATTGAGCTGGTTTCAGCACCGTTAAGGGTTGTTGTTATGCATGATGCAAAGCAGCAACAGCGATATGATTAAAAACACAGATGTGCAGTAAATATTTAGTGGTATATGCTCTATGAACGAACAATTACTTGAAGTATTATAAGTCATGCTGTACTGTTTGTGTTATACTGTAAATGAAACTTGCATAGTAAAGCTTGAGAAGAGGTGTGCTATTACTTTTGCCTTCTAAACAATAAAATGCAGTAAAAATGCATTCAGTTGTATTAAAGGGATAATTCACCCCAAAATGAAAATTGTCAGCATTTACTCACCTTCAAGTTGTTTCAAACCTATATTAGTTGACCACATAAAAGTTGCTGGTAGCTATTGACTTCCATTGTACCACTTTATTCTTCTCATGAAAATCAGTGGCTACTTAGCAACTGTTTTGTTATCAGCTTCTTTTGTGTTCAATAGGAAAAAAAACTTAAAATTCATACCATTTTGGAACAGCTTAAAAGTGAATAAATAATGGCAAAATCTTAATTTTAGGGTGAATTATCCCTATTTAGTTGCCATATTTAGAAACCAGATTATCAGAGAGTCTTACTCTAGACTTGGACACCCTAATATTTTTTCAATAAAAGCCTCAAATGCTGTTTTCATATGAAGACATTTGTGTTATTTCACTATTATTTTTATAGTAATATAAAGGGGTGGACCGGTACAGGATATAGGTGGATACACGATACACTGTAAAAAGTTTTCACCAACTTAAAAACTGTTTAGCAGCTGCCCTAAAATTTAAAGTTAAATCAACTTAAAACTACTAAAACTACTTTCAACTCACTACAATAAAATGAGTTAAAATGACTTGTACTTTTAAGCTGATTTACCTTAAAATTTTAAGGCAGCTGCTGAACTTAAGTTGAAACTGGTGAAACATTTTACATGATTTACTAGTAGAAATCTGTCAACCTGTTTCCATCTTCATATCTTTCCATATTTTCCGTCTTTTTTCCTTATATATATTCATCAAAAATTCCTGAAAAATATTATATGTACAGTATATATACGCACTACCAGTCAAAGGTTTTTGAACAGTAAAATTTTTAATGTTTTAAGTCTCTTCTGCCCACCAAGCCTGCATTTATTTGATCCAAAGTAAAGCAAAAATAATAAATTTTTTAAATATTTTTAATTTTTGAAATAACTGTTTTCTTTTATTTTAAAATGTAATTGATTCCTGTGAATTCAAAGCTGAATTTTTAGCACTATTACTCCAGTCTTGTGATTCTTCAGAAATCATTAGAATATTCTGATTTGCTGCTCAAAAAACATTTTTTATTATTATTATTATTATTAAGTTGAAAACAGCTGAGTAGAATTTTTTCCAGTTTCATTGATGAATAGAAAATTCAGAAGAACAGCATTTATCTGAAATAGGAATCTTTTGTAACATTATTAATGTCTTTATCATTACTTTATAATTTCTTTCTCTCTTTTTTTTTTTTTTGCTGACTTTTTTCAGTGGTATAATGCATTATGTTACAAAAGCTTTTTATTTCAGATAAATGCTGATCTTTGGATCTTTCTATTCATCAAAGAATCATAAAAAAATGTACTCAGCTGTTATAAATATTGATAATAATAATATTAATAATAAATGTTGAAGACTAGAGGTAATGATGCTGAAAATTTAACTTTGATCACAGGAATAAATTACGTTTCAAAGTATATTCAAATAGAAAGCAGTTGTTTTAAATAGTAAAAATATTACTGCTTTTGCTGTATTTTGGATCAAATAAATGCAGGCTTGGTGAGCAAAAGAGACTTGTTTAAAAAACATAAAAAATCTTACTGTTCAAAAACTTTTGACTGGTAGTGATGTATATACATATACACTTTTTACGGTTGCCAAACAATGTCACTTGGTACATGCATATAAAATGTGAATACAATTGATATGTGGGCACACTACTAATTTGAATAACAAATTTGTACTGGAAAGATATTTTTGTGCTTTTGAAGGATCTCTTGGTGCGTTCGTGACATACATACAGCAGTGCTGGATGTCTGTGTCCTGTAAGACGGACTCAGAGCGTCTCAGTTCTAATGCCGCCCAGATTTATCCAGGCTGCCGAGGACTCTGATTAAACATGCAGGGAGGATGTTTTTGGCACCGACACAGTAAAGCGGGGGGGTTTGAAGCTCTCCGATAAAATCTTGAGCTGCTTTTGTTCTGTCTGTCAGATATGCTGTGTTAGAGAGGTGACAGCCCAGCTGGAAAAGAGTGTATTCTTCGCCTGTGACCATGAATAGTTTCATACCACAATGTGGTTTAACTGAAAGCGAGGTATTTGAGTGCAATAACTCTTAATCCAAAGACGTATCTCCTTGAAATGTTAAATGTCATTCATTAAATGTTATTAATTTTTTCCCTCATTCATTTCCTGCCTGTCAGTCAGTGATTTTTATTTTATTTTATTATTATTTTTTTTTTTTTATCTCTCTTTCTTTTTCTTTTCTGTAGTCTGCAGTATTACTTACACTAGTGGCACTTCCTGTTCTTTTGTGTACGGTAGCAGTGATGGAGCCCTTATTCGCAGCAGAAGTTGGGATTGAAAACCTTCTCGGTTCACCTTTATAAGTTGTTTCCATAGCAGCGGGAAAGTGAATGCCGAGAGTTAGTGACACTGACAGCTGTCTTGAGTTATACATTCGCTGGTACTGAGTAATGAGAGAGTCTACGGTTATGATGAGCCACGTGTGACCTTGAGCATGATGAGTTGATGCCTGGGGCAAGACGTGAACTCCTCAGACAAGCTGAACTCTCTCCTGCTTGGTCTTTGTATTTGTACAGCAAAAAAAAATCCTCTAGTGGTGTCCTTGGACTCCCAAACTCCCTAAGTAGCTCGCTTTTTAGTCCGGTATTGTTTATTCTCCACTTTAGATGTTGCATTTAGGTCTTGGGTCATTCTAAAAAGATTTTCCATTTCAAAATACTATTGGAATTATTGCTATATTTGTTGTGAGAATGACTTTTCCAAAAGTTAATGGGTGTTTTAAAATTTTGAAGTGTTCTGCCACACACACACACACACACACACACATATATATATATATATATATATATATATATATACACACACCTCTTATCACCAAGGATGCATTAATTTAATCAAAAATACAGTAAAAGCTATATAGAAAATATATACATATACAAATAACAGTAATATTGTGAAATATTAAATTGTGTATGTAAATACATTTTAATATGTAATTATTTCTGGGATGCAAAACTGAATTTTCAGCATCATTACTCCAATCTTCAGTGTCACATGATCCTTCAGAAATCATTCTAATATGCTGATTTGGTGGTCAAGAAACATTTATTTTCTTTTCTTTTCTTTTCTTTTCTTTTCTTTTCTTTTCTTTTCTTTTCTTTTCTTTTCTTTTCTTTTATTACTCTTCTATTCTTTAGAAGTCATTCTAATATGCTGGATTGGTGCTTAAGAAACGTTTTATTTTATTTTATTTTATTTTTCATTCTAATATGTTGGATTGGTGCTTAAGAAACTTTTTATTTTATTTTATTTTATTTTATTTTATTTTATTTTATTTTATTTTATTTTATTTTATTTTATTTTATTGTAGTTTAGTTTAGTTTAGTTTAGTTTTCATGACTCCAGTCTTCAGTGTCACATGAACCTTTAGAAATCATTCTAATATGCTGATTTGGTGGTCAAGAAACATTTTCTTTTCTTTTCTTTTCTTTTCTTTTCTTTTCTTTTCTTTTCTTTTCTTTTCTTTTCTTTCTTTTCTTTTCTTTTATTACTCTTCTATTCTTTAGAAGTCATTCTAATATGCTGGATTGGTGCTTAAGAAACGTTTTATTTTATTTTATTTTTCATTCTAATATGTTGGATTGGTGCTTAAGAAACTTTTTATTTTACTTTATTTTATTTTATTTTATTTTATTTTATTGTAGTTTAGTTTAGTTTAGTTTAGTTTTCATGACTCCAGTCTTCAGTGTCACATGAACCTTTAGAAATCATTCTAATATGCTGATTTGGTGCTCAAGAAACATTTATTTTATTTTATTTTATTTTATTTTATTTTATTTTATTTTATTTTATTTTATTTTATTTTATTTTATTTTATTAGATTTTTTTATTTTAGAATTTTTGCAACATTATTGTAATATATATTGTAATATATATTTACTTTTTTATATATATATATATATATTTACTTTTGATCAATTAAAAAGTAAAAGTAGTTATTTAAATAGTCTTACTGACATATGCATGATTGAATAATATATATACATATTTGCCACAAATGCTTGATTTATTCAATGCTCCATCAAAAATGAGTTATTTAGATGGCATATAACATATGAAACAATATATAGTTTTTATTTTGATTAAGGTATCAAGATCTCTTTAATAAATAAATAAACAGAAAAACCTAGAAGTTGTTAGATTTTTTGTTAGTTTGGTAATAAAAATGTAAAATATTATTAACCATTATTTAGACAGTAATCACAGACACAGAGGCACCAGTTTAGTAGTGATCTTGGTGTTTTATTAATTTATTTATTTTTATTTCTCCAGATTGCACTGTGAAATGTGCAGGAAAGTAATATGCCTCAATGTATTTTTAAAAACTATTATATAATTACATTCATTACAGCTCAGCCAAGTGGAGATAACTTGATAAAACACTTCCCACTGCAAAGAGTCATTTTCAGCCTCCATGCCACCTCTAGCCTTCTCCATGGCAGATCCGCCTCACTGAATCTTACCTGCATGTCTGGATCTGACATGTGTCTCAGGAGGGGGGAGATGAGAAGCGTGGTGGGACGCTTGCCTGTCTTAGATGTCCTTCAGTCTAAATTCCTATTTGGCATCATTGAGCTTTAACTGGATTTCTAGCCTGCAGGTGGTCAGCAGGTGAGTGTGTGCATACCATTGTGAGTTTGCGCACGTAAGTGTGTGTGTGTGTGTGAATAGATGCAGGGTCAAAGGCTGTACGAAAGTATCAGGCTAACCTGCCACTCAGCTGTTGCGCTGATATTTGTTCCCATGGGAATCCGATTTTAGCCAATCAAATGCAAAGATGGCATGAGACCACTTAGAATGGGGTTTAAAAATGATGAAAGAGAGTCTGTGGCCATGGAGACAGATCTTTGGAGCTGGAATCAATCATCTCATTTTATAATTTTATGACAAATATAGTGGACTACCCAGACTCTGTATGCGACTGCATACAGTTTGTGCATAAGCCTCATGTCCACTTACAGTCAGCATGAAATCAAAACTGACTTTGTTTGCCTTCTTAATGGATGTTCCTAGTGTTATTTTGAATGATTTATCGTTTTCCTTTTTAGCTGATGTCACCAAGCTCTATTTTTCACCACTTGGTTTTCACAAATTAATCAATTCCTTATGGATGTACCAGTTTGGAGTAAATACGATTTTTTCATGTTTTTAAAAAAGAGTGCTCTTATACTCACCAAGGCTGTATTTATTTGATCAAAAATACAATAAAAACACTTACACTCAGCAATATTATTACAATGTTAAAGCACTTTTTATTTTAATATATATTAAAATATACACTGCTGTTCAAAAGTTAGGGATCAGTAAAATCAAAGTCAAATTGTATTCATCAAAGAATCTTAAAAAAAGTATCACAGTTTACACTGGTTCCAACATTCATAATAAATCAGCATATTATAATGATTTCTGAAAGGTCCTGTGACACTGAAGAGTTCAGTAATAGCTGGTGGAAATTCAGCATTTCATCACAGAAATAAATTATATTTAAAAGTATATTAAAATAGAAAAGTATTCTTTTAAATTGCAATAATATTTTATAATATTACAGTTTTTTCTGTATTTTTAAACAAATAAATGCAACTTTGATGAGCATTAGAGGCTTCTTTAAATAAGATTAAAAATCGTACCAATCCAAAACATTAGAACAATGTATTTTTGAGATTGCAAAAGATCATTAGTCTTCAGAGTCACATGTTCCTTCAGAAATCATTCAAAATTTGTTGATTTGCCTTTCAATTATCATCAATTATTGGTGCTCACTTATCAGTGATGATTCTTATTATTATCCATGTTAAAAAATGCCACTTATTATTTTTGTGATACATTTTTTTCCAGATTGTTTGATGAATATAAAGTTCAAAAGAATAGCATTTTTTAAATATAGAAATTGTTTGTAACATTGTCTTAATGCCGCTTGATTAATTTAAAGCCTCCTTGCTGAATAGATTATATTTTAAGATATATTTAAATAGTAAACGGTTCTATTAAATTGTCATAATATTTTACATTATTACTGTTTTTAATAGATTTTTGATAATTAAAAGTAATTAAAAGAGTATCATAATTATTTTAACCATTGAATATCGTCTTTCATTTAAGAGAAGGGTTTTGCGAACTTCATTTTTATTGTCTTTTTCGTTTGTAATGTTTCATCACTTAATTTTTTCTGCTTCCTCTCTCTCTCTCTCTCTCTCTCTCTCTTGTCCCTCACACGGTCTTTCAGTCCTCACCCTCAGCCTTTAATCTTTTTTCTAGCTAACCCTCATCACCTTTTCCCCCTCATTCCCTACACTTTCCCTCTGTTCAGGTGAATCATGTTCTTTTCAGAGGTTCGATGTGGGCTATTCAGCGACTGAAGTGGCCCACCATTACCGCCAGTGCAATCGAATTGTTCCGCAGAAAGCTCTTAGCAGCAAAAAGCGCTCGAGCAACTCTGTAAAAAGCACACAAAAATGGAGTCGTCTTATTTGTTCTGATTTTGAGTGGGCTCGCGGTGCGCTTATAACTGTGGCAGTCTTCACGAGGGGTTGACTTGAACTCTTGTCTTTAAAAACGTTACCCCACATTTTATTGAAAGTTTAAAAGCATTTATCTGTCTTTTCTCAAGGGGCATTCCTGGGAAGAAATGCGGGAGCATTATCTTCACAGCTGAGGAACTCAGCAATTGTCGGGTCAGTATAAAACCATCCTCATGCACACACACTTAGTCTGACTCTGCAGTCTTTCATCAAGCTGAATGCCTAAGGCATTATATTTAAATATCAGAGGTGAAGGGTTTTTTTTTTGCTTTTTTTGCTAAGATTAGGCACAGAGAGACAGAAAAAGGAATGAATATCTAGATTTACCAAGTTAATCCACCATGGATCTCTCTGTAGTCGCTGAAGAGTGAACCTTGAATCTTATTAAAACTGTCAAGCACATGTGATATTTTACCACGGGCCAAATTTTAATAGCAAAATCTAAATAAAGAATGTAAAAAATACATTTTGTTGAACATTTTTAGGACTATTAAGATTTGTTTTACATTACAACATTGTTTTTTTATTATAATTAGCACATTTACTGTCCCAAATTATAGTACTGCTACAATATACAGTATGTATATATATACATATACATATATATATATATATATATATATATATATATATATATATATATATATATATATATATATATATATATATATATATATATACATACATTACCAGTCAAAAGTTTTTGAACAGTAATATTTTAATGTTTTATAACAAAGTCTCTTCTGCTCACCAAGCCTGCATTTATTTGATCCAAAGTACAGCAAAACAGTACAATTTTAAAATAGTTTTGCTATTTAAGATAACTGATTTCTATTTGAATATATTTCAAAATGTAATTTATTCCTGTGAGTTCCAAGCTGAAATTTTAGCGTCATTACTCCAGTCACATGATCCTTCAGAAATCATTTGAATATTCTGATTTGCTACTCATAAAAACATTTATTATTATTATTATTATTATGTAAAAAATAGCTGAGTAGAATTTTTTCTTTTTTTTCAGCATTTATCTGAAATAGAAATCTTTTATAACATCTTATATTATCGTCACTTTTGATCAATATAAAGCCTCCTTAAAGTATTAATTTCTGTAATTTCTTTTTAAAAAAGCTGATCTTTGGATCTTTGTATTCATTAAAGAATCCTAAAAAAAATTTACTCGACTGTTTAAAAAAAATAATAATAAAAAATAAATATATATATATATATATATTAGGGGTGCAACGGTTCAAGCATTGCAGCATGATTATATTCAGATTTTTTATAATAATTAGCACATTTCCTACCACATTTCACAGTATTCCTAAAATAATAATAATTAATGAATTAATACATAAAAAAAAATAATATATTATATTAGATTTTTTTTGTATTTGTAGCACCCAAATATACTATATGTTGACGTATCTTTCTCTTAGAATTCTCTTAGAAGTGAGAATTAACATGTTAAATATACATTGCAAAAGATTTTTTTTCTTTAGATATTAATAAATTTATTCAGCAAGGATGCAATAAATTAAGCAAAAGTGACAGTAAAAAGATTGTTACAAAAATATTTATATTTCAAATAAATCCTGTTCTTTTGAACTATGTTCATTAAGGAATCCTGAAAAAAATATATATATGTTATGGTTTCACAAAAATATTAAGCAGCACAACAGATTCAACATTAATAATAATAAGAAATGTTTCTTGAGCAGCAAATCAGCATACTAAAATGATTTCTAAAAGATCATGTGACACTGAAGACCGAAGTAATGATGCTGAGAACTCTAAAATAAATTACATTTTAAAATAAATGTAAGTACAAAACTATTGTTTTAAGTTTAAATAATATTTTACAATATTACTGTATTTTTGATTAAATAAACTCAAACTTTTGAACAGTAGTATATTTTGTTCAAATATAGGGGGTTGGTGGGGTAAATCTACTTAATGGTCTTGAAAATAATGTCTTGATGTGCAAGAACCTATTTGATTTTGTTGTGATTTTTTTTTTTTTTGAGATTCCTCCACACACATTTGTAGACTTGCCAATCAACGCAAAACTGCAAGATCATGCAAGTTTAGCATTTGGCTCACTATTTTGCCCTGTCCGTGTTAAGAACTGTTTAAAACCATCCATCTCTTTTCAGTTGTTCCACTATCAATTTCATGGTTTCAGTGCCTTGGGCCAGTCCATAAAGCCACATAAATATCATTTCAGATGACAGAAATTCTGTATATATATTCATTTTCGTCCCTATGTGTCCTTGTAATAGCATGCAGCTACAGGGAGTGTTTGGCAGAAAGCCATGACAGTTCACCTCAAATACAGCTTCAGTCTCCCCAAGAGAGATGGCCGTTTTAAAAGGCAGATGAGCTATCTGTCCAGCGTGACACCCGGACTGTAGTTCCTCGAGTGCTCCCTAGACATTCTCTCTCTATCAAGATCCAATTAAATCTGTTGCATGTATGACTTCCCTCCTGGTCTTGAGGGTCTCCCCAGAGATCTGGTATTCTGAAGAGAACAGCACCAATAAATAGCTAAACACCGGAGACCTCCGCTCAGCATTAATATGTATGAACCAATTGCTGTTCTCCTCTAACACGAGTGCGTCCTCTCTGTGGAATTGATTTCTTGTCCTAGTATTTTGCCTTTGTTGTGTCCTGAACTCCTGCTCCAGAGAAATGTTAACTGAAGCCGCCGATTAAAATGCATTGTTGGATGTAATAGTGCCAGTATGGAAGACTCTGCGTCAGGGGTGCATGTGTTTTGTTCGCTTGTTTGTGCACCTTGTTTGTTTTTGGTATATTCTATTCCCATCTATCCCGAAGTAATCAAGTGTTTTATAACAGGACATTGCAACCATGCAACTTTGTGCCAACAAGTTGGATAAGAAGGATTTCTTTGGGAAGTCTGATCCGTTCTTGGTGTTTTACCGCAGCAATGAAGACGGCACGTAAGTATGAGTATTTATTGTGTTACTTCCTGTTACTAATAAACATCTTCTTAAAGGCATAGTTCTCCCAAAAATGAAAGTTCAAGATGTAGGTGAGTTTGTTTCTTCATTGGTACTCACCATTTGACTCTCAGTGAATGGGTGCCATCAGAATGAGAGTCCAAACAGCTGATAAAAACATCACAATAATCTACAAGTAATCTACATGACTCTACTCAATCAATTAACATCTTTTGAAGTAAAAAACTGTGTGTTTATAAGAAATAAATCCATCATTAAGGAATTTTAAAGTTAAACTGTCACTTCTGGCCAAAATATGAGTCCATAATGAATAAAAATGCTTCCCCCAGCAATAAAGTTGCATCAAAATCCACCAACAAATTTATTTAGAACTGTTTTGGACTGTTTTCATTTCTAAACAGTGCTTGATCTGTGCATTTTTCTCTCCTGATTCAGATGAGACAGCTCACGTTAGAAATCAGTATTATGGATGGAGGACTCCATGGTTTGAAGTTAAAAAACTCTTAGTGATAGATTTTTTTTTATTACAAACATGCCATTTTTCACTTTATAATATGTTCATTGATTGAATGGACTCTAGTGAAAAATCAATATACAAAATATACTGTACATTTATTTCATGCTAAGTATACTACAAATACATTTACATATTATGTATTTAATAAAAATACTCTGCAGTTGTACTTTCAGCTTACTGAACTGGTATATTTAAAGTCTGCTAAATTGAAACAACTAATTTTGTACTTAATGCACTTTAAATGTGCAGAAATAGTGCTAAAGTTCAACTAAAGATATACTTATGTATATTTGAATGTCCTGACGTGGAACTAATGCAAGTACACTTTAAATATTTTGCATTATTTTAAGATCATACAGTCCTCATCAACAGTGATATTGAACACATTTTTAAAAATGTGCATTGTGCACAAGTAGTCCTCCAAGTTACAATTTTTATATCAGTCCTGAGCGATTTGTCAGTAAATACATTAATAGACTTGAACAATATTAAGTATAAAATAAAAGCATTTCAAATCTTTTTTACTAGGTAATGTCAATTGCTTGTGGATTACTTGTAATGTTTTTATCAGTCATTCTGACGGCACCCATTCACTGCAGAGGACTCATTTGTGATTAAGTTATAATGCTAAATTTCTCCAAATCTGTTCCAATGAAGAAAAATCTTATCTACATGTTGGATAGCCCGAGGATGAGTACATTGTCAGCATATTTTCATTTTTGGGTGAGCTGTTCCTTTAACAACATGCCCTAACCAGGCATGATGCAACATGCGCTTTTGTCAGGTAACCTAAATTAATTAATTTTTTATTTAAGTCAGATCAGCCTAAATACTACATTAAATTACACTAACAAAAGTCATTTTTGAGGGTTAGATCAGGTACAAATATCTTCTTAAAGGCATAATTCAAACCAAAATGATAATTCTGTTAACATTTAACATTTAACCACAATAGTTCCAAACCTATAAAACTTACTTATGCAGAACACAGAAGACAAAACAAGATAAAGATACAAGATAAAAGTGTATTTTAGTGTGTCAGGACAACATTGAACCCCACTGGCTTTCATTGTAAATTCATTTGTTTACCTGAGTTACTGATAACCATATTGTCAGAATGCATTTTTATTAGGGATGTGACGATATCAAAATCTCACAATACAATTATATTGCGTTATGAAGTCCACAATAAAATATTATTGTGAAATTTAAAAAAAAGAAACAAAACATTTTTGTACATTTTAAAGTTATATTATTCTATTAAGGCACTTTGACAGTTCAAAATTAAGAGCTCCAACCATGTTCTTAACTAGAAGACCTATCGTTTCATATCGTCATGTGACCGCAATGTATTTTGGGTTTAAAATGTACAGCTATGCTAAGTGGGTTTTCATTGGCTGATCAGTCCAGCTCAAAACTGTTACACAGAAATCAAACAACGAACAAAATGTCCTGATTTGTGTTGACTGACATTGTTGAATATTTTTTTCCCAACTGTTCTGATGAAAAATGGTAGAGCAAGGATTTATTGCTTCTTTTTTTCACAATGCCAGGTTAGGACATGGTATTAGCTAAATGTTTCTAACCTAGACTGAGCATAAAACCCCATAAAAGGCAAAATTATCCATAAGTGTTAGCTCACTTGACTGATAACAGAGGGTTATGGTGGTGTTGCGAAACCTGAGAGGCTCTTCATGCCCACCATGCGCTGCTCTTGATGTTAGCCACTTTTATTGATGTTACTCTGTATTTGGTCGGGATTCGTTTTCAAACGTATTCCTTCAAAGAAAAGCGTACAGGTGTCATAACAAGCCTTTAAGTAAGATTTCCTTTTTGATTTGGCTTTTGTAGGTTCACTATCTGTCACAAAACAGAGGTGATAAAGAATACTTTGAACCCCGTGTGGCAGCCCTTCACCATCCCAGTGCGAGCTCTCTGTAATGGAGACTATGACAGGTGAGGCTCTTAAAAACCTTACGAGGAATATAACCCTGATTGCGTGGCTACTTAATGTTGACATGAAGTTATTTTTCACCCTATTTACTTTCCTAATACATGTTCCAGCTCTTGCTGTGAATAATTAATTGATTCATGTTTTTCAGAGAAAATGCCAGTTATTAAATATTCACTTGTTTTGCTTGAAAGTATTTTTTGTTATTGAGTTAAAATAGGTTTAAAAAGCTTTCCTTATTGCTTTAAATACATAAGCCTTAATGTTTAAAAATATTATTATATTAAAAATATCCTTCAGAAATCAAAGAACTTTAATTAAAAAGAACAGCATTTATTCAAAATATAAATATTTTCTAACAGTATAAATCTATGCTATCACTTTTTATTTACACATCAACACATCCTTGGTGAATAAAATGATTAATTTCTTTCAAAAAAAGAAAGAAAAAACTTACTGACCCCAAACTTTTGAACAGTAGTGTATATTGTTAGAAAACCTTTCTATTTTAAATAAATGCTGTTTCTATGAATTTGTGTTTTAAAATTTTAGTAATTGTGTTGTCATTTTTAGTACTTAAAAAAAAATCGGTATAGTTTATTTTAATTTTTATTTTAAAGTTTTATGTTGTTTTTGTAATTTTTAGTATTTTTTTTAAATGTCTATCTATAAAGTTTCTATGAATTTTTGTTTTAAAGTTTTAGTAATTGTGTTGTGTTTTTGTAATTTTTACTAGTTTTAAAAAATATATATCTATATAGTTTATCTGAAATGTTTTTTGAAGTTGTAGTATGTTGCGTTTGTCATTTTTAATTTATTTTTATATATATCTAGATAGTTTAAATGCATTTTCATTTAAAAGTTCTAGTATGTTCTGAGTTTTTGTTATTTTTGTATTTTTTATTATATATATATATTTATTTTTATTTTAAAGTTTTAGTATGTTGTGTTTGTCATTTTTAGTCATTTAAAAAAAGAAAAAAAAAAAAAAGTTTATATACATTTTTATTTTAAAGTTGTAGTATGTTCCGTTTTTGTTATTTTAGTATTTTTTACTATATATGGGTTCTATGCATTTTTGTTTTAAAGTTTTAGTAATTGTGTTGTGTTTTTTGTCATTTTCATATTTTTTATGTATATCTATATTATATACATTTTCATTTTAAAGTTTTAGTATATTGTGTTACTTTTTTACACAATATACTTGTATTATTTTTTTTTTTAAATAAATATCCATATAATTTTTGATTATATTTTTTCATATATTTTTTTGAATATACATATCTATATAGCTTATATGAAATTCATCAGTTTCAGTTTTAGCTTTAGTGATTTATATATATATCTAGTTGAAGTATACATAAACAGAAAAAATGCTGCGTTGGCAAATAGCTGAAATAATATTTTTTTAATGTCATTTTATTTCACTTAGCATTTATTTTATTTCAAGTATCAAATAATGTTAGTGAACTTTAATGTCTTTCTTCATTAAATAAGAAATGCAATTTGCTGAAATCACACAAAAGATAATGATAGAGTTAGAATATTGTATTGGATAAATGCAATAAGAATGTAGCTAAATAGCTAAAAAAAAAATAAATGTGTAATTTAGACAGCCCTAATACATTAAATGTATGATATGAGTAAAGATACAGTATTGATTTTATGCATTAGATTCTTAAGAGCCAGTGCATTTGTATTTGTGTCCTCAACATTTAAATCATCTTTGACTTTTTGGTAGGAGTCTGTGATTTTTGAGAGCAATAGATTTTTTCCTAGCACCTTTAAAGCATCCCTCAGACTTGTGTACCGAGCTCCGAGGTGTTTAAACGAGACGCCGCTGGTGCCGTGAGCTGTGGAAACGGGCAGCTGTGTCACTGTGGCAGTCGGAATAATCCCAGCAGTCAGCTGGAGTGAGGCAGCGGCCGGTGCAGGTGTTATTTTGGACTGGCTCTGTGGACTCACCAGGCTGCTGTCATACTCTGACCTTTTGAGAAAATTCAGCCTGTCTGCACTTAATTTTAGATATTGACTTGCTGTGAGGTTTGATTTGTTTGTGATCTCTCCAGAACAGTGAAGGTTGATGTTTATGACTGGGACCGAGATGGAAGGTACGCTGTTTTTCATGGCTTGCGTTCCCCTTCGTGGGTAGTAAATATTGTGTTTATGAATACATAAATTATCCTGCATAACAAGAATAACTCAAGTCAAATTTTCATTAGCCAAAATAATTTCTTCTCAGCATGCTCGTGCAATGTTCATTAACCATTCCTCGCTCAAGTAAACGCTTTCATTTTTCTTCAGTCATGACTTCATCGGAGAGTTTACGACCAGCTATAGAGAGCTGTCTCGCGGACAGAGCCAGTTCAATGTTTATGAGGTAAAAAAACATTTTGTACAAATAAATTATGAGTTCTGGTGAAACACTTGTCTTTTTGATGTGATTTAAAAACACTTACCTTGAAAAGGGTAAAAAAATTAGACTTGCAAATCTTAAAAGTGAAAAAGGATTTCAAAAAATAAAACATGTTTTATTTATTTAGCTAAATTAGATATGTTAGATAAACTATTATCTAACATAAAAATTATCATTGCATTAAAAAGTAACTAGCTTTAAACACCCTTTTTTAAATTAGACAACAATGACATAATTTGGATAATCTGCTTAATTTATATTCAAATCACTGTGATAAAAATATTTTTAATTAACACATTTTAAGTAATAAAACACAATATTTAGCTCAGGAATAGAATTTTATTTAGGTTGCTTTGATGAATAGAAATTCAGAAGAACAGCATTTATTTTTATTAAGCTTTTTGTTTAAGATAAATGCTGATTTGGGGATTTTTCTTTTCATCAAAGATTCCTGAAAAACTGTTTTACAAATTGATGATGATAATAATAATAATAATAATAATAAATATTTCTTAAACAGCAAATCAGCGTATTAGAATGACCATGTGACACTGAAGACTGGAGCAATGATGCTGAAAATGTAGCTTTGATCACAGTAATAAATTAAATTTTAAAATATATTAAAATAGAAAACTGTTATTTTAAATAGTAAAAAATATTTCAAAATGGTACTGTTTTTGCTGCACTTCGAGTCAAATAAATGAAGGCTTGGTGAGCAGAAGAGGCTTCTTTAAAAAACATTAAAATTCTTACTGTTCAAAAACTATTGACTGGTAGTGTATCTATATACTTTTAATTTTTACAGGTATTTCAGATTTAGTTTAGTCATTTTAATACATCAAATTAAACTAAATTAAAATGAGAAATACTGTGTTGGCAACTAACTGAAATAATAAATCACTTAATATTTATTGTATTTCAAGTATCAAAAATGCTTTAATAGTTTTCATTTTAATTTCAGTTTTAGTTAGCTTTAATGTCTTCATTTAGCACCTTTAGATTTTTTAGATGTGATTTAAAAACAGGATGAAGAATTAGACTTTATAAAAATATTATATGAATGGTTATATGAGTATAAATTAAATATTGTTTCAGTACTTAGAATGTGTTAATTAAAAATAGTTTTTTTTACTATTTTCCACTAGCTAAATTTAAATAGCAATTCAGCAGACTATCCAAATTGTCATTGTTGTTTAATTTGCATTGTTAGATTCAACAGAGAAAGTAAAGACAGACATTTAATGTGTTGAAAACTGGTTACTTTTCATGCAATGATCATTTTTATGTTAGATTAGTTCATCTAGAATATCTAATTTAGCTAAATAATAAATAAATAAATAAATAAATAAAACATATGCTTCTGATGCCTCCGAAAAAGTAAAAGGACAACAACGAACGTAGGCTGTATTCACAGAGTGCCAAAAATGTTTCATGAATCATAAGAGGAAAAAAAACATATGAGGACACTTCAGAAATATGTCATATTCTTTCAGCCATACTTGATGGGTGTCTTTTTGTTTCTTTCAGGTTCTGAATCCTAAGAAGAAAGGCAGGAAAAAGAAATACGTCAACTCTGGCACGGTACGTGTGAATGGATTACCTGTCAAGCGCTCTCCTCTTCTGATTTATTTTCATAATGACTTCCATTATCTCTCCTCTCTCTCTCCGTTTCACTCTCTCTAGGTAACACTTTTGTCCTTCAAAGTGGAATCCGAGTACACATTTGTGGACTTCATTCGAGGCGGGTGAGTGCCCCTTAAAAGTCCCTGGATAAATTAGGCGGGAGAAAGATGCAGATTTACTGGTTAGAGAGCAGCTGGAATTGGCGTGTGTGTGTAAGCCGCTCGTGGAATTGCGATTAGTCAATCTGAATATCTTGCGTTCAAGACAATACCAATAAACCAGAGTGGATCTTAATGTCATTGAGCTTTCAGGGCAGTTCCCCTGCCATTCATTTTTTCAGATGTGTGTTGAAAACTGACAGGTAGAATAGAATAAAAATGGTAATGAAATGCATTATAGAAATATGAGGGATGTTTTTGCATTATAACCTAGTTCTGATTATGTGCTTCAAGTCTAAACCCAGTTAAGCAGTTTGATCGATCCTAAAAATTAGGGCTGTCGATATGATGTGTTCATTTTTTAATTAGTTTTTTCTAACGCAAACATCACACATTCATTTCCCGACAACTGAGATCAAAGCAGTGATTCAGTATACCAGGATATCATGCCATATGCTTGTCTTTTAATTATTTTAATCACTGGACCTTTAATTATCCATTGACTTGATGAAAAACATATGCTTATATCTTTAAATAAAACATCAAAAATATTTATTTATTTATTGATTTAACATATTCAGGTTGGAAGCATTTTCATAATTAGCTCAGATGTTTAAGTTAACTTTGATTAGCAATATAAATATGCATTTATAGATTTATTTTTATTTTATTTTTTTGTCTATTATAAATTTGTGCAGCATCCAAAAGCTAAAATATTCCATGTTAATTCAAAAATGTATTAAAGTTAATCCTGAAAATAAACACATTTTTTATGCAAATGAATTAAAAATGAATAGGAGATATTTGGACTATAATATTTGGACTGTGGACTATTTCTAGGTTACTAATCAAATGTGTGACATTGAGTTTGCGCACTCCTTTGTACTAAAGGTCAGGTGTCTTGCTTCCTTTGAAGTACAGATAATGTGGATCTGGTTTTGTTCATGTCAGCTCGAGTGCTGCTGTCGTTAAAACAAAAGGGGGACAAAATGAATACTAAGATATATTTTTTAATTCAATTTTTGATCATACACTTCTAATAATATTTGTAATGTGCAATAAATAAATAAATCAAAGAGAAGCATTTTAATGAGTAGACTTTGTATACACCACCAATGAAAAGTTTGGAGTGTGTAAGTTTTTTTTTTTTATGATTTTGCTTCCCAAGGCTGTTTTAATTTTAGCAATTTTAATATCTTCTATATTAATATATTTTGCAATGTGATTTATTCATGTGCTGGCAATTTTTCAGCAGCCATTTATATTAAGTGTTACTTAATATTTTTGTGGAAATCTTTGAAGTTAATCTTAATATATATATATTTTTTTAGATTCTTTGATGAATAGATGTTTAAAACAAAAGCATTCTAAATTGTATTTTAGTTTAGTTTAAAAAAGTCTCTTCTGCTCACCAAAGCTGCATTTATATATATATATATATATATATATATATATATATATATAAGAAAATAAATTATAGAAATGAATACTTATATTTAGCAAGAATGCTTTCAATTGATCAAAGATGACGATAAAAACTTTATAATGTTACAAAAGATTTCTATTACAGATAAATGCTGTTCTTCTGACCATTCTATTCATCAAAGTAAACTGAAAAAAAAAAATCTGCTAAATAAAAAATGTTTTTTTGAGCAGCAAATCAGAATATTAGAATGATTTCTGAAGGATCATGAGACTGGAGTAATGATGTTCAAAATTCAGCTTTGAAATCACAGGAATAAATTAAAATTTAAAATATATTCAAATAGAAAACAGTTATTTTAAATAGTAAAAATATTTCAAAATTTGACTGTTTTTGCTGTAGGCTTGGTAAGTAGAAGCGACTTCTTTAAAAAACGTTTGAAATCTTACTGTTCAAAAACTTTTTACTTGGCAGTTTCAAGTTACAAATTTTGACTGTGATTCTTTTCTTTGTTAAAAACAGAACACAGCTTAACTTCACTGTAGCCATAGACTTCACCGCCTCTAATGGTAAGAACGTCTTCATTGACTGAAATACATTTCAAGCATTTGTGTTTGTGTGGCATTCAATTGTCTCATGTCCGTTTTAGATTTAGAGCTGGGCACTGATGTAAGTGACCACGACGCCTTTGCTCTTGTGTCTAAACTTGTATTGATTGATACCTGAACGCAGGAAACCCATCACAGCCGACATCGCTCCACTACATGAACCCGTATCAGCTGAACGCATACGCCATGGCCCTTAAAGCCGTGGGGGAAATCGTCCAGGATTATGACAGTGACAAACTCTTTCCTGCCTACGGCTTTGGAGCTAAACTCCCTCCTGATGGCAAGATCTCTCATGCTTTTCCCCTGGTGAGTAACAGCTCGAAAAGAGCCACCATTAACCCTGTAAAGCCTGACATATGAAATAATAGTTAGAAAAAAATATTTTTTTGGAAATGGAGCAGTTTTTTGAATATTTAGTCTAAAAAAACTTTAAAGCAGTTTGCAAGTGTGTGTTTTTGTTAAAGGGATAGTTTACCAAAAACTGAAAATTCTGTCATTAATTACTCACCCTCATGTTGTTTCAAACCCATAGGACCTTTGTTCATCTTCAGTACACAAATTAAGATATTTTTGATAAAACCCTGTATGGACAGTAACACAACTGACATGTTCAAGGTCCAGAAAGGTAGTAAGGACATTGTAAAAATAGTCTATGTGACATCAGTGCTTCAACCACAATGTTAGCTACAAGAATACTTTTTGTGCACAAAGAAAACAAAAATAACATTCTTCTCTTTCATGTCAGTCTCCGCCACAACACATACTTGAACTGATGTTAAATAGATCATTTTATCATAATTAATGACAGAATTTTCATTTTTGGGTGAACTATCCCTTTAGGTATAATATTTGATAAACCAGGCTTTTATTAGTAATATAGTATGATATAGGACAATATGGAGCTCATACTTGAGGAGAAAAGAAACTTAAATTTTATTTAGAGTCACAAATGGTGCAAAAATTTGGTGCAATTGCTGATGTTTATATGGGCAGAAAGTAAGATGAAAATGTAGTAGCTTGTAATGTAAATTAATAGTAAATAGTAAATGGTAAATTAGTAAATTAATAGTAAATTAATAAGAGCATTATAACTTACATAAAATGCATATTAATATCAGTTGTCCAATAAGATGGCATTTAGTGTTTAGTCGTTTTTATTGTGGGGGCTAAAATAAATGCAATAATGCAATTATGACAGAAAGAGTTACAAATAAACATTCTTCAAAAGCCTGATTTATCATATTTTGACATGATTTAAAAAAAATATATTTTTGGGATCAGTAAGATTTTTTAATGTTTTTTTTTTTTAAGAAGACTTTTCTGCTCATCAAGGCTGCGTTTATTTGATTAAAAATACAGGAAATAAAAGTAATATTGTGAAATATTATTGCAATTTAAAATAGTGGTTTTCTATTTTTATATACTTGAAATTTTTTTTTTTTTTTTCTGTCAGAGCTGAATTTTCAGCATCATTACTCCAGTCTTCTGTGTCACATGATTCTTCAGAAATCATTCTGCTGATTTATTATCAGTGTTGCCTAATTTTGTTTTTAATAGGGTTGCAAAAAGGCGGAACATTTCCAGTAAATTTCAGAAAAATTCCAGAAATTTTGGAAACTTAGTTTTAATTTTGTAGGAAGTTTCCGGAAGTTTACTAGAAATTTTTCAACCCAAATCTTTTGAAACAAAATATACTACTGCTCAAAGTTTAGGGTCAGTAAATTTCTTTCTTTCTTTGGAAGAAATTAATACTTTTATTCAGTAAGGATGTGTTAAATTGATAAAAAGTGATAAGTTAAGACTTATATATATTGACTTTATTTTAAAGTATAATAAAATAGAAAACTGTATTTTGAATTGAAATAATGTTTCACAATATTACTTTTTTTTCTATTTTTGATCAAATAAATGCACTGTACTGATCCCAGATATTTTGAATAAAAGTTGCTTTAGTCCAGTAGGTGTTTATCTTGAAATATTACTAACAATATGAAACTTATTCTTACGTTTAATTGATAAAAGTCTGTAGATTCACAGCAAAAACACACAGCCTGAAGGTGGACAGTTTAACAATGAAATAATAATTTATGTATCAAATATGATACATTATCATTCCAAACCTGTATGACTTTGTCTTTCTTCCTAAATTTTAAAAAATCTTTCTTCTAAAATGGACAACATTGGACCCTGTTGGATTTCACTGTATAAACAAGAACAGTTCAAATCTCTTATTTTGTGTTCCACAGAATGAAATAAGGTTTAGAACAAGTTTGGAATGACAAATAATAACAGCATTTTCATTTTTGGCTGAACTATCCCTTTAAAACACAAAGCACACAGACATGGCATTCATTATTAAAGCTAAACTATGCAGTCGTGAATATTTAGCTTTGGACATAGCATGTAACACTATTAAATATGCCGCAGTCCAGTATGAATAAGTCAGAAACGTGTGTTCATGTGTTATATATGAACTTGTGGGGATCTTGTGTGTATTCTGACCTCGTAGAACTCCGACTGCGAGAATGCGAACTGCGTCGGCATCGAAGGCGTGCTGGAGGCGTACTACGACTGTCTCCGGAAAGTGCAGCTCTATGGCCCCACCAACTTTGCTCCTGTCATCAACCAGGTGGCACAGTAAGCTAAACAGTCCTCCTGCAATTGACACGAGGTTGAGCTCTCTTTCTGTCTCTCTGCCCTGCTCTCTTTTTTTTCTGTCTCCCCTGCGAGCTGAACTCCTTACTGTCACTATCCACTTGTTATTCACTCTAAAGCCTGTCCTCTCTCCACACAAATGCACTTTGGCGCACACGCGCTCCAAAGACTCCTCCAGAATCCTGCGCTTGACTAACACTTCACTCAGTGTACCTGCTGCTCAGATGCAGTCGAGGTCTGATGTTTGCCACGCAGGGAAGAAAAAGACTGTTTTAAAGGGACACATCGTGGAAAACAGGATTTTTCTTGTTGGTTTGAAATACGAGGTGTACTTCTATGTAGACAGGGCTCACAACACAAAGCGCCCTCTCCAGTCACCGATATTTACTGAGACTCAGCTGCAAAAATGGGTCATTGTAGGAATCAGTATGGTTGTGATGTGAAGCCATGCGCACATTAACATTCGAAATTTAAATATCACGCTAGTCACAAGAGAGGTCGTTTATATAAAGTGTCAAAAGTACAGTAGCAAAAATAACCAATTTAGTTTTTAGGGTCAGAAATGGTTGTGTGATAATGAAATATGACAGGCTTTGGTGCATGCCTTAGAGAAATAGAAATGTTTATTTAAAAACTCAGTAGAGTTGCACAGATATACAGTGGAAAAAATGTGTGTAGGTATTTTAAAACAAATTTAATAATAATTCATTAATAATGAAGAAAAAGCAAGTAACACACTGCATAAATCTTTAGGAAAAACTTTCTGAAAATATGAAATAGTGTTTTACTGTTTATACAAATCTTTTTACGTTGTAGATTAAACATTACATAATAATAATAATAGTAATCATAATAATAAATTGTTATATTTTACATACATATTTTTTATTAATGTATTATTTAGTTAGTTGTCATTCTGCCTTTATTACATTAAGCCAACATTATTTATTTATACTGTTATACTCTGGCTGCTTATTTTGTTTGTATTTCATGGTTATATTATACATCTTTATTGTTCTGTTGTTGTTTTTTTTAAATGAACCAAATTAATTTCAGTGTTTTTAATAAATATTCTAGTAAATTTCACAATTAATTACAAAGCAAAGGCCAGTAATGCGCTGAATAAATGTTCAAAAATAATATTATATTTTCCTAAAACATGCCATTTTTTAGAATAAGTATTTTCTATATTATTATTAAATAATAATAATAATAATAATATTAACAGCAGCAACAACAACAACAACAATTAATTACATTTAACATGGATTATTTATTGAGTTAGTTAGTTAGTTGCCATTTTGCCTTTATTATTTGTAAAATATTCTTGCAGAATTGATCACACTAAAAATGAATGTGGTTCAATAAAAATGTAAAATATAATTATTTATTATATTATATTAATTTATATATTTTACTTATATTTAATAATAATAATAATAATAATTTATTACATTTAACATACATAATTTTATTTAGTTTTTTTAGTTATGCCATTTTTCATTTATTATACTATTATACTCTGACTTATTTTTTATTGAATAATTATATTATACATCTTTATTGTTCTGATAAAAAAAGCTAACCAAATTAATTTCAGTGTGATAATTTTTGCAAGAATATTTTATAAATATTCTAGTAAATTTCACATTTAATTACGAAGAAAAGGCAAGTAATGCACAGAATAAAGGTTTAAGAATGATATATTTTCTGAAAACATAAAATTGTATTTTCTTGTTCAAAAATAAAAATATTTTAACAATGCAGATTAAATAATAATAATTATGCTAATAATAATAACAATAATACTTTATTTCATTTAACAGACATAATTTTATTTATTTAGTTTTTAGATTTTAGTTAGTTGCTATTTTGTCTTTATTACATTAAAGCCAACATTATTTATTTATACTATTATACTTTTTATTTAATAATTAGACATCTTTATTGTTCTGCTTAAAAAATAATAATAATTTCAGTGTGATCATTTCTGTAAGAACATTTAGCACAGAAATTCATTACATAATGATGTTCATTATGTCAGTGTGTCAGTGAATTATGATAAAATAAAGCAGAAACGTGTATAGTTAGTACTGGAATTAGATATATATGTATAGTTAGTACTGGAGTTAGATTGGAATGAAAAAAATGAATGTCTGATCTGCTTCAAATATCACGTATACTCGTCACACAACATGACAAAAGATCTAAACCTTGCACACACATGCGAAGAGGCTTTTAATTGGCCTTGTCAGTTTCAAGGCTTTTTCCAAATCCAGCTAAATCTCTCAATCTGAAGAAAATCAAACTCCCAGAACTGCAGAGGTGCTTTAAGAGGCAGATATTGATCGGCCGCGGCTGAAGTGGTCAACTTTTCAGAGTTGGGATGAGTCTCCTCTCTCAGCTCACCGTTTCTTACGTGCCGTGACTGAGACAATATCTGGAGGTGGTTATTAGGGTCGATGGACTGGAAGGAACAGGCTGATTTAATAAGGAAAGTTCAGAAAAAGGCTTAGATAAAATAATGAGGACTTTGCCAGGTATTTCCAGTGATATGCTAGAACACAAAATCATAATCTCAGTTAGAAAATCACTCATAATACCATAGCAACTACTTGGAAATGTACCAGTTTTAGTACAACCTCAGTGTTCATTTCACCAACCAACATTTTTTCTGTGATTAAGACGAGACGTTGATGAGCTAAAACAGGGTTGTCCAAACTATGGCCTGTGGAAATATTTTGAGCATAAAGTCGAAATGTTTCGAGCATAAAGTCTAAATATTCTGAAAATAAAGTTTAAATATTTTGACTTTATTCTCATAATATTTCAACTTTATTCTCAAAATATTTCAACTTTGTTCTTGTAGTATATTCTCGAAACAGGACACAACGTCAGAGGTCTCCATCAGAAAAGAGGATTACCATACGTAACTCAGACGTTCCCTTTCTGTCATTCACATTCGACGTTGTGTCAAATGTAATAACACTAGGACACTAGGAGTCACTCTGGTGTCATTACATTCGACACAACGTCTCCGTTCCCTCCATCAGGGAACGAGGGTTACCATACGTAACCGAAACATTCCCTTTCTGTCATTCACATTAGACATTGTGTTGAATGTGATGACACTAGGACACTAGAGGTCGCTCTAGTGTCGTTACATTCGTCACAACGTCTCCGTTCCTTCCATCAGGGAACAAGGGTTATCATATGTAATCGAGACATTCCCTTTCTGGCGTTCACATTCGACGTTGTGCCGAATGTAATGACACTAGGACACTAGGGGTCGCTCTAGTGTCGTTACATTCGTCACAACGTCTCCGTTCAGGGAATGAGGGTTACCATATGTAAACGAGACGTTCCCTTTCTGTCGTTCACATGCGACATTGTGTCGAATGTAATGACACTAGGACACTAGGGGTCGCTCTAGTGTTGTTACATTCAACACAATGTCTCTGTTCACATTTGACGTTGTGTTCGACACAACATCGCCGTACCCTCCATCAGGGAACGAGGGATACCATATGTAACCAAGACATTCCCTTTCTGTTGTCACATTCAACGTTGTGTCGAATGTAATGACACTACCATACGTAACCGAGACGTTCTCTTTCTGTCATTCACATTCAGTGTTGTTTTCGACACAACGTCTCCGTTTCCTCCATCAGGGAACGAGGGATACAATATGTAACCGAGATGTTCCCTTTCAGTCATTCATATTCAACATTGTTTCGAATGTAATGACACTACTGGTCGCTCTAGTGTCGTTACATTGGACACAATGTCTCTGTTCCCTCCATCAGGGAACGAGGGATACCATACGTAACCGAGACATTCCCTTTCTGTCATCACATTCGACGTTGTGTCGAATGTAATGAAACTAGGGGTCGCTCTAGTGTCATTACATTCTACAAAATGTCTCTGTTCCCCTCCATCAGGAAACGAGGGATACCTTACATAACCGAGTCATTCTCTTTCTGTCATTCACACTCAACGTTGTGTTCGACACAACGTCTCCATTCCCTCTATCAGGGAACGAGGGATACCATATGTAACCGATATGTTCCCTTTCGGTCATTCACATTTGACGTTGTTTCGAATGTAACGACACTACTGGTCGCTCTAGTGTCGTTACATTGGACACGATGTCTCTGTTCCCTCCATCAGGGAACGAGGGTTACCATAGGTAACCATGACGTTCCCTTTCTGTCGTTCACATTCAACGTTGTGTTTCCAAGACTTCAAGCACTTTTAGCACCTTGTACAAACCCTGTCAAATACACACACAGTAGTCCAAATGTCTATCGTGTTGAATATCTCACGTAAATAAAGTCACAGGTGTGTGTCAGTATTACATGTATGCCTTCCGTCTTAAAGGGACAGCATTCCTAATTAAATACTTATCTGTGTCATTAATGTTAACCAACAAAAGATGTTAAATATATGTATACATGTTAAGTAAACCTACTGTATCTGAAAAATGAGTTTAATTTAGTTTTTCCAAATTCAGTCCCTGATTCCAGTGTCTCATAAGCTTTATTGATTTGGCCTAAACAGAGAAGATTTAATGACTATTTTTGTTTGAAGACTATGAAACAGCTACCAAAATAAATGTTGGTAAGTGCAGTTTGACTAAAAGTAGTGGCTAAAAGTTGACAAAAATGCAATTGCACTTTAAAATGTGACTATTAAGCATTTTCGTCTCAAGATAAAGACTAAGACTAAATCAAAAATGCCTGTCACAATTAACACTGAACCAGATAATTTTCTTAAGAATAATTTTCAGTTTCTGAGAACTAATGTTCTTGTTTTGCTTAAATATAGAGGCTTTTAACTCAAGCCGTACTGTAAATCCTCAGGTGTGCGTCGGAGGTGACAGATGGCTCTCAGTACTTCGTGTTGCTGATCATCACAGACGGTGTCATTTCCGACATGGTACAGACTAGAGAAGCCGTGGTCACCGTGAGTCATTTTTAGCATGTAGACCTTCACAATGCTCTGTAAATACAATAATCTTTTTAGCAGGGCACTGATCACATACTGCTGCCCCTTCCTTGTTTACAGGCGGCGTCCCTGCCCATGTCAATCATAATTGTGGGAGTCGGCCCTGCTGAATTTGATGGTGAGATTATGGCACTGCAAACAGAGACAATCTCAAAAGAGGAATATGATATGTGATGTAACTGTTCTCTTGTTAATGTAACAGCAATGGAGGAGTTGGATGGAGACGAGGTCAGGGTGTCCTCCAGGGGACGTGTTGCTGAGAGAGACATTGTCCAGGTACATAATGTTATCCATCTTTTTGTGGTAATTTTGGTCCTTTTTCAATTCTGAAAAATATTTTTTTCCCCCTTTTATTTAATATGATTTAATATTTTAGCATTCAGAACTGTCAGGACAAGCAGTCAAACAGTAAACATACAGCAATAAAGCATGGCAGAAAAAAAAAGATAATTATTAGAATGATAATTGAGAAAAAAAGAGTGATTTTGATATGTTACACATTCCACATACATGATACAAATGAGTTTGTAAAGTTTGTAAAAGAGACGGAATTAATTTTTTTTTATTGTGAAAACTGTTATTTTATTGCGAAAAAATATATTTTATTTTAGGCTTAAGAATTTAGAATTATTAATATAATAGGAAATAATAGTTTGTATTATATTTTTGTATACACTATTTTATTATGCTTTACCACTTACATTGTATTTTAAAATTAAATCCTTTTTTTTGTTTAGTTTCCATACTGATTTTATGTAAATTTAACATGATAAAAAGAAAATTAGGTTTTAATTATTTTTAAATAAAATATATCATATGTAATTATTAATATTATCAATAATATTATTTTAAATTTTTGTTTGTCACTTAACTTACATCTTTAGTGAAATGAAAAGGCCTTTTTTATGTCCTGAATAATTTAACAATCAGTTTAGGTCTTTTAATTTAATTGTTTTAATAATGTTTAACTAAATAATTACAGTAAGTGGTTTTAATATATTATATAATTTTTAATATTATCTTTTATATATATATATATATATATATATAAATTATTATTTTTTTTTACCACTTACCTTACTTTTATTTTTTTTTGTAAAATTAAAACAATTAATTAATTAATTAATTAAAAATAAGTTTAAGTTTGAATACTGAAAATAATAAATAATACAAATAATAGTATTTGTTCCTTTATAAATTTGAATAAATTTAACACAATCAGTTTAGGTCTTCTGATTTTAAATGGTTTTAACTGTTTTTTAACTAAATAATTACAGTAAGTGGTTTTGATATATTTAATAGTTTTTAATATAATTTGTAATATTTTTACCACTTAACTTACATTTTTTTGTAAAATGAAAAAGCCCTTTTTAAATTTGAATACTAAAAACACATTTTTTTTCCCTTATTTATGCTCTGAATAAATTTAACACAATCAGTTTTGCTCTTCTGATTTTAATAGTTTTAATTATTTTTTATTGATATGTAATTTGAATATTATTTTAGAATGTTTTTTACCACTTGCATTCATTTGTTTAGTGAAATTAAAAAGCTTTTTTAAGTTGGAATAATGAATAATGAAAAAAACATTAATAAATTTAAATCCAATCAGTTTAACTCTTTTCATTTTAAATTGTTTTAATTATTTTTAACGAAATAATTATAGTAAGTGGTTTGGATATATTATATATTTGTTTATATATTTTTTTACCACTTACCTTTTTTTGTGAAATTAAAAATCCTTTTTAAAGTTTATACCCAGAATAAATTTAACACGGTCAGTTTAGCTCATTTAATTTTACATTGTTTTAATTCCTTTTTAACTACATAATTATAGCAAGTGGTTTTGACATATTATATGTTTTTATTTTTTATTTTTTTTATCTTTTTTACCAATTACCTTACATTTTTTGTAAAATTAAAAAGCCTGAATTATGCCC
Source organism: Cirrhinus molitorella (assembly GCA_033026305.1). Lineage (NCBI taxonomy): Eukaryota > Metazoa > Chordata > Actinopteri > Cypriniformes > Cyprinidae > Cirrhinus > Cirrhinus molitorella. Next base: position 6,027,975 of record CM065132.1, read on the forward strand.
TGAATAAATTTAACACAATCAGTTTAGCTCTTTTGATTTTAAATTGTTTTAATTATGTTTAATTAAATAAAAAGTGGCTTTGATAAGTTAAAAATGGTACACTTTAGCATCCCGTGACTTTTTTCAAAGCTTTGTATTTTTTATGTGAATACTACTAGATGTCCCACGTATTTTTTTAGATTTATAATTATTGAATATATTTAAAATTATTCATATTATATAAAATAGAAATTTTATATTTTTATATGCATACAGTATAATTATTATAATATCATTTTTTGCCACTTACCTTATATTTTCTATTGTAATCAAATAGCTGTTTCTTATAAGATTTATCTCTGTATTTCTCTAGTTTGTGCCGTTCCGGGACTATATTGACCGATCCGGGAACCAGGTGCTCAGCATGGCCCGACTGGCCAAGGATGTCCTGGCCGAGATACCCGACCAGCTGCTGTCGTTCATGAAGAGCAGTGGCATTGAACCCAGACCAGCCCTCTCTCCCTCTCCCACACCACAGATAAACGTCCACCTCTGATCCTAGAGCAGTATTTTATCCTCTAAACAATCCCTCAAACACAGCTATATGTTCACGTCTGAAACCCCCGTCACCGGGGACGCACATTTTTACTTTCCACATCGGTTAGCAGTAGCACATAATGTAGTTACAATAATAATCAACTGAAATCAGGAACACGTTAATGTAAGTGTGTGACAAGTGTGTTATACTTTATAATCAGCCAGTGATCAAACAAAAAACACAACAGCTTGTACTTGTCTTGGAAAAGAAGATGCGGAAGTAAAAGGGGGTGAAATTACTGCAAAGAAATGTCTGGGTCATATTTTCTCAAAATATACACTATATTGCCAAAAGTATTGGGGTGAACAGGATTGACTACTTTAGTAATTTCCATGAGTACTAATCTTAATGTTTAAGCATATAGTGATATTCTAGGGAATTGTGTCCTTCTAATTTTACAACAAAAGTGTGGACAAGACCCTTATTTATTCTAACATAGGGGGTTACTCCTACACTGCGGAGAGGGCCCAATGGCCGCAGGGAAATTATAGTTTTCGAATAATTATTGTATCTATGGGAGTTTGCATCATTGACAGCACTCTGTAAACAAACTCAAGCAATCATTTTCAGTGACGCCCTGTAATACGCTATACAGACTGTATAATACATAATACATAACAGTCTTCCCCACACAGTTTGTATAGCTGGTGTGTTCAACGTATTCCACCAATATACTGTAGTAGGGTGACCATAGGTCCTCTTTTTTCCCCGGAGATGTCCTCTTTTTGGACCTAAAAAATGCTTCCGGCTGGGATTTCTAAATAGGCCAAAATGTCCAGGATTCGGCTTTTGCTTTCTACTTCTTACATTTGACTGAAATCTTCTATTGAAACATTTTGCATTCCACCTGTGATCAAACTTTGCAAGATCTTAAGTTTTGTGAAGGGTGGCCACTGGTAGCAGTTATGTTTTTGATCAATCTGCATAATGGTGACTGTAAAATATATATTTTAGGTATGGAAATTATATATTTTGAGTTTTGTTATGTTAAATTGATTTTTTATTTACAATTTAGGCAGAACAGTGTTGTGAATGTTACCTGGCATTTTAACAAGAAAAAAAAATCTAAATTTGACAAGTAATTTTCCAGGAAGCTTAAAAAAAATTCTGGGGTAGGGGGGCCTCCATAATGCTGTAGCCCAAGGGCCTCTGGTTACATTAAGGTGCCCCTGAACATGACAGTGCCTCTGTGTATAAAGCAAGGTTCATAGAGAAATGTTTGATTCAGTCAGTGTGGAAGAACCTAATCCCAGCTGACTTTAAATGCAGACCTTGAGCCAGAAACTCATCACCAAACACCAAAGATTTGTACATACAGAAGTATTGGGACACCCCCTTCTTTAGAACAGAAAAAAGGCACTTCCAAAACTGTAGCAACAAATGTGGAAGCATAATTCATGTATTTAAAAATTGTATTTCCATCTCTGTTGCTTCAGTTTTGGAAGTGTCTAAAATGACTACGCATATGCAAGTTATTGGTGTTTGGTGTCAGGAGTTTTTGGCTCAAGGTCTGCATTTAAAGTCACACCAAGAGGTGTTCAGCTGGGATTAGGACTTGGCTTTATGCAGACCAGTCAAGTTCTTCCATAATGACTGAATCAAACATTTTTCTATGAACCTTGCCTTATACACAGAGGCATTGTCATGCTAGAATAAAAAAGGGTCCTGTCCAAACTTTTGTATTAAAATTAGAAGGACACAATTCTTAAATATTTTCTAAATATAAACTGTTTGTGTGTGTATTTTTATATATATATATATATATATTTTGGATGCGATAAATCATTGCCCAACATTAAGATACATGTAAATATTTTTTACATATATATACTGTACACACACACACACACACGCACACACGCACACACACACACACACACACACACACATATATATATTATGTACACAAAACCTTTTATTTTGGATGTGATTAATCATGATTAATCATTGCCCAGCTCCAAAATATATACATGTAAATGTATTCTAAATATATACTGTGTGTGTGTGTGTGTGTGTGTGTGTGTGTTTATGTATACATAACAAATATACACAGTACAAACACATATTTGACCCTGGACCGCAAAACTGATGTATACTGCTCTATACATCATCTGAAAGCTGAATAAATATGCTTTCCATTGATGTATGGTTTGTTATGATATGACAATATTTGGCCGAGATACAACTGTTTGAAAATCTGGAATCTGAGGGTGCAAAAAAATATAAATATTGAGAAAATCGCCCTTAAAGTTGTCCAAATTAAGTTCTTAGCAATGCATATTACTTTTCAAAAATTACATTTTGATATATTTACGGTAGGAAATTTACAAAATATCTTCATGGAACATGATCTTCACTTAATATCCTAATGATTTTTGGTATAAAAGAAAAATCAATAATTTTGACTCATACAATGTATTTTTGGCTGTTGCAAAACCCCAGCAACTTATGACTGTTTTTGTGGTCCAGGGTTACACATATTATGTAAACAACTTTTTTTTTTGGATGCGATTAATCACGATTAATCATTTGACAGCACTATAATAAATGTATTGTTCATTGTTCGTTCATGTTAGTTAACACATTGACTAATGTTAACAAATGACAACTTATTGTAAAGTGTTTCTTATTAAGTAAACAAATCCCAAATGCGGTAAATAGAAATTTCATGTTTTGAGACATTTTCTCATTCTCAAATTCTAAAATCTCTCATTAGCCTAAAAAGTACTTGTTTACTGAAATTATACAGTACATTTATAAATTCAATTGTAAATAGACTAGAAAAATGTACTCAATTATCATGAAAATAATGTCACAATGAACAAAAAATGAATTATCCTTCCAAAAATTACACTTTGGTATTTGATAATTATTAAACATGTTACAAAACTATTGTCTCAATTTTAGAATTAGTAATATTATATAAAATAACTATTTATATTACATAATGTTTACATACTCAAAGGGCCTTTTTAAGGTTAATTGCTGAAAAAAGATTTTTCTTTTATGCTGTTTTTAATGTTGTTTAATTAAGCAATTTGTAGTATCTTGTGACTTTCTAATGCTTTAGAGACACTTCAAACTGCCTTTAAAATATCAGATTTTTTTTTCTTCTTTATTTTGTGTTGAAATATCATCTGGACATTTCTTCCTGAAATTTCCCCAGGATCATGAGACTCTGCGTTCTCACACCCGGCAGAGACAGACGGAGCGTGTGGTTTCGCAGGCTGTGCTGTACGCTGTAATACTCAACCACGCATGCACAGGTCACCTTTAACATCATCGTCTTTATATTTCACGTAGTTTCTTAGGCCAAGATATTTTCTCAGTTTCTCACTGGCTGAATTAGTTGCGGCGGCACACTCTGGAGTGTGTAAATATTTTCTCATTTGTGCCCGATTTTGAAAGGAGCTAATAAGTAGCTACGTGTGGCAGAAAAACAGATGCCTGTGCGGGAACACCGACGCACCCGGAGTCTTCCGCACACCTCGAGTGGATGCGGCTAATTACCTGCAGAAACAGAGGTGCCAATCAGTGCAATTCAACCAGAGAGAGGAAGATTGAGGGAAGAAATATCCAGAGTGTAATCAACAGAGGTTAATGGGCACAGGAAGTAGGCAGAGACGTATGGCGTGACAAAGATAAATCAGGTGATCAGCAGAACGACGGGAAAAGAGGGGATTTTTAATGCAGGGACAAAGGTGGATTTTACAGGGGAATCTCATGGAGAAACGTCTAGGTCATATCTTTCCCCAAATCAAAAAAAAGGACCATTAAGATGAAATTTCTCCCTTAGACACTCATAAATGTAAATTCTCAATAATATAAAATGTCCATACCCAATTATTATTATTTTTTTTAAAAAGTCAGCATAAATTCAATACATTAAATGCAACTTACAAATGCACTTTAAAAATACACTTTAGAATTTAAATTAGTTATGCACTATACTGTATATTGGTTAATATTGGATATTTACACTACCAGTCAAAAGTTTTTGAACTGTAAGATTTACAATGTTTTTAAAGTCTCTTTTGCTCACTAAGCCTGCATTTTTTTAATCCCAAAGTACAGCAAAAACAGTAAAATTTTGAAATATTTTTACTATTTACATAAAACATTTCTATTTGAATATATTTTCAAATGTAATTTATTCCTGTGATCAAAGCTTACATTTTCAGCATCATTACTCCAGTCTTCAGTGTCACATGATTCTTTAGAAATCATTCTAATGTGCTGATTTGCTGTTCAAGAAACATTATTATTATCAATATTTAAAACATTTCAGGATTCTTTGATGCTTAGAATGATCTGAAGTTTAGCATTTAAGAAATTAATACTTTTATTTAGCAAGTATGCTTTAAATTGATCAAATATGATGATAAAGACATTTATAAATTCACTTTCAAATAAATGCTGTTCTTCTGAATGTTCTGTTCATCAAAGAAACCTGAAAAAATTTGAATCAGCTGTTGTCAACATAATAATAATAATAATGTTTCTGAGTAGCAAATCAGAATATTAGAATGATTTCTAAAGGATCATGTGACTGGAGTAATGGTGCTAAAAATTCAGCATTGAAATCACAAATATAAATTATATAAATTATATTTTCGAATAGAATAGTTCGAATTTTCGAACAGTTGTTTTAAATAAAAATATTTCAAAATTGTACTGTTTTTGCTGTATTTTAGATCAAACAAATGCAAGCTTGGTGAGCAGAAGAGACTTCTTTAAGAAACATTAAACATCTTACTGTTCAAAAACTTTTGATTTGTAGTGTTATTGTAGATCCTGGTTTTGCATTTTAAATACCTTTGGTTTTTCTAATGCTCGTCTAAAGCTTATATTTAAAAACACTAATTTAAACTCTAATCTGTCTGTTAAACGTCTAAATAAATATCTATTTTTCATACTGTACATTATAATTGTTTACTATGTTGTGATGCCTGAACTCACTTGTAGCATTTGAAATATTTTATTTTTATTAAGTTATTTTTAATGCATTTAGACAAAATCTAATAGTATTTTAGTATCAGTATCAGTTTAATTTATCGGTTGTCGACCATAACATGAAAATTCTGATGTTTAAATAGCAATAAATAATAGTTAACATTGGTGCATAGCTAATTGTTTTTAAAAAATGCTCCTAATTGGTAGAAAATAATGTTGAAATGCAAAAAAATACGATTTTTGATTTAGGGATGACACATGACCTGGACATTTCTCAACATTTTCGTGAGGTTCACCCCTTGCGTACACTGCCATGTTGCAAATTTCATTCCAAAAATGATTGTAGACTCATTGAATGTTTGCCGAGATTGGAACATTCCAGTGGAATCTTTAATTTTTCCATTCTGCTGTACATAATGAATAGTGCAATAACATTCGACATGCATTAATGCATCTCACTACAATTTATGGCTGTATTTCCGTCACAACCCATGTTGCTGTGATCAAATATTGGTCAAGACACTTTCACGTCGACTACCGTTTTCTCCATATTTATATATACAACATATAATATATCAAGAGATGTTCTAACTGTTGCTGAACTGTAGATTTGAATGATATTTGTTTCATAGTAATGACAGCTATAGTTAAACAGCTGCTTGTGCCAAAGTGCTACCATGTAAAACATTCCTGCCAAGGTTGTGTATCAATATGTGAGGCAAAGATGTTCCTTTTTTATCTCCTTGTCGTGTTTTTAATAAAGCATGAACGTCTTGTGCTGACCTCTGAAGAGTTTACCATGCTTATTTACTACAGGATGGATGTGAGGTGCGTCTGTGAATCTAGTCAATCCTCGTTCATTGTAATTGCATGGAAAAGAGGAACTAGCAGGAACTATGCTGCAGAATTTCTCCTTTTGTTTTGACCTCAAGAAATAACATTGCACAGGTTTGGAACGACATGAGGGTGAGTAAGTCAGAAAATTATATTTTCTTTTCTTTAGTGATCCAACACTTGAATATTTCCAGCCCACATGTTTTGTTTATGTGTTGCTTGTTTAAATGTCACCAACCATCTTTACCAAACCTGATGAAAACTATTCAAGAAGTGCAACTGAATAGCTGAAGTCCATAAGTCAGATTCTGTTTACCATGTACTCATGTTTTGGAATTCTAATGTAGGCTCTTGACTGGCATCTGGTGGTGAATATATAACCGTTTATTCCCTCTAGTTGCATGTGTGTAGGAAGAGATGGATGTGTCACTGTTTGCAGAGGTGAAAGGTGAGAAGATACAAGTTGTATGAATGTGCTAAAGCATAAACAGCTTTGACAAACACCAGAGCACACTACAAGATGTTACTACATGATAGTTTGAGAGTACATTGTATTGCAAACCATGTTTCAAGACCGCATTAGTCAGCTCATCTTGCTATAGGGATGAGTCTCCAGTGGTGATCAGTGTGAAGTGTTGATTGTGTGTGACACTCAAGGGTCTCTTGACATCCGCTGGAGATCTCTCTAGAACTTACCGTCTGTCCTCAATGTCAGCTTGTGGTTATGAACATTTCATTCGACTGCCTATGCCTATGAGAGGAGGGAATTTACTTTTGGAGTCATTTACTAACCTTCATGTGGGTACAGTACCATGGAACACAAAAGGTTATGTTTATTAGAATCTCCAAAATGGCCCCAAATATTAGTCCATATGACTAGAGAGCTAAATTTTAAGTCATGTGAGAGTTTTGTCTGTTTTCACAATGCGTCATCATTCGGACATATTGGTGGCACTTAACGTAAACAATGCCGCTGAACTGAACAAAATTCGCATATTTTGCTGATTATTGCTGCTGAAAATGGTCAGTTATTGTCATGTTTTGGCTGGACTCATTTGTAGGAATGGGAAAAACATTTGGAGAACTTTAGTATAAGAAGAATCAAGAAGAAGCGTGCAAAAAACTGTCTGAGGAACAAAAGGCATTTGCGGTTGGCCAAACTGAACCAGGATTTCCAGGGCAAGAATCTTGACAACATTCGTGTTTGTTCTTAGAATTTCCATTCAGGTAGGTGAGATATTAAGCTAATATCTTAATTAATACTGCTCCTAAGTATCTGAACACCTATTAACTTTAGTTTGTCAAAATATTGCTCCCTGTCCTGCTTACTAGGTCCTTCTCTATATGATTTAGCATCTTCCACACGTTTTTTCCTTGGTTTAAACAGCATAAATTAGCATAACAACGAATTCAGTGGTACATGTGCAATCCCTTACGAAAAAATGTGGTTGAGGATATCAGGCGGTTCCGATATTCGGCGCAGATTATCTGGTAATGTGAGGATTTCACAGATCAATTCTTGCACCTCCCGATCTGCTCACACATAAATCTGGGCCTCGGCGATCATATTAATCATGTTTGATATTTAGGATTTTAAATTGGGATGATCACAGCTATGATTACGTCAGAATTTTCACACTAGCCAATGCGCGGCCGCAAAACAAGGCGTGTCAAGCTTTATGTGTCCGTTGGAAAGTGGATATGGAGAAAAACGCTTGTGGAAGTTTTGCAAAAAGCTGAATGTGTCGAAAACGTACCACAACCGTAAGGACAAAGGGTGAAATCATCTCAGTTTTGAACGTACCGGGTGAGTGTAGAAAGCGGCTAATTTATCTAACATATGTAAACATTAGTTGCTGAAATGGAAATGTGTGATGCGCCACGATTTTCAAATGTGACCCTGGACCACAAAACCAGTCATAAGAGTCTTTTTTTTTTAAATTACATCTTAAATAAATAAACTTTCCATTAATGTATTGTTTGTTGGGATAGAACAATATTTTGCCGAGATACAGCTATTTGAATACCTGGAAGTGATGGTGCAAAAAATAAAAAAATAAATACATTTTTGAGAAAACAGCCTTTAAAGTTGTCCAAATGAAGTTCTTAGCAATGCATATTACTAATCAAAAATGATGTTTTGATATATATACGGTAGAAAATGCACAAAATATCTTTATGGAGCATGATCTTTATTTAATATCCTAATGAGAAAATTTTGACCCATACAATGTGTTTTTGGCTATTGCTACAAATATTATATACTCATGCTACTTAAGACTGGTTTTGTGATGCAGGGTCACAAATAGTGCATGTATGTTTACAATTTGTTGGGAAAAAAAAAAAAAAATATATATATATATATATATATATATATATGCAAAGATTGTCCTTATGTGTGTGCTGCAACCAGATGTAATCTGAGCCTGGTTTAAGAAAAAAATAATCCTAATAAGAGCTGTTCATACCCTCATGTTGTTTCCAAACTCGTAGAACTTTAGTTCATCTTCAGAACACATTAGGGTATTTTTGATGAAATCCAAGAGCTTTGTGACCCTGCATAGACAACAATGCAACTGACACGTTCAAGGCCCAGAAAGGTAAGAACATTTTCAGAATAGTCCATGTGACATCAGTGGTTCAACCTGAATTTTATGAAGCTATGAGAAAACATTTTGTGCACAAAGAAAACAAAAATAACAACTTTATTTCTTCTGTTCTGTCAGTCTTTGATGCACGTTTAGAGGAGTAACACATTGTCCTTACTACATTTTTGAGCCTTGAACATGTAAGTTGTGTTGCCGTCTATGCAGGGTCAGAAATCTCTCGGATTTCATCAAAAATATCTTAATTTGTCTTACGAAGATGAACCAAGGTCATACAGGTTTGGAACGACATGAGGGCGAGTAATTAATGACAGTATTTCTTATTATTTATTTTTGGGTGAATGATCACTTTAATAACTTTATGAACAGGTCCCTTTTTGAAACCTTTATTTTTTTAAGAGTGTATCATATGATTCATATCTTACCTGTTTTAAAACCACAACTATCGAACTTTTGTTCTCAACATCTCAGGAACGATCTGCCTGGCAACACGTTGGCCGATCTCAGTTCATTTCATCAAACGCTTCCCCTGCAGACAGATACAGCGCGTGTGTGTTTTATGTAGGTACTATTCTGGCCCTCCTCTCCTTCCCATGGGTCTTCTCAGAGGATTCAAGTCCTCCAGCGCTTCTCCCACATGGATCTCGATGAGTAAACATCACCGGAAGGCTAAGCTTATCCTCACACCTCTCCACACACGCTTCTCCAGCACCTATACAATATTCTCACCAGTCCTCCTCAGAGAGATAGAGGTGGGTATGTGCAGTACTGTAAGGGAACATTTTGTTCGATCACTGTCCTCTAGTGGTAACAGAAAACATCTTCAAAGTGCAAGTTCTTATTAGCTGTGCATGCTAAGGCATGTTTGTACTGGAGGTTAAGGGTTTTTCAGACCCATATTTAGCTATGCTTTGGGGACAGATTTCCTAAGAAGCGACCTTAATTGAACACAACCTCCTTTTGGGAATGTTTGGGGATATTCTTTAAAAAAAAAAAAAAAAAAAAAAACACCCGTAAATCAAGTTTTAAGATTTTTTTAGTTCTAAAAATGCAGTTTTTAGAGTATGATTAGTGTTAGTTTGTGGTAACCATAACTAAACTAGCTCTTTTTCTCTGCAGAAATGCAGAAAGAAAACTGTATCTTTACAACGGACTTTAACATTATCTCAGTGCTCTTACTTCCATTTCCTTCAGATTAGATAATCTTTGGTCTAAGTGGAGCTGTGTTTTTCAAACAGAAAAACTCGCAGCGGATTGATCGACCGCAGCAGAGGACATTTGGGAGAGTATGAAGAGGCAGATCCAAAGTGATGAAAGCGTTTACAGGGAAAGACTCTTTACTGCTTCTCATTAGAGCCGAGGTCTTTGTGGTGCTATCGAGGAACATCTTGCGCAACCCGTCTCCAAAACCACAAAAGAATCCATAGGGGTCTGGATCAGCGTCCAATACTGCATTAAAAAGGCAATTAAATCCATGTGTTAGGACAGTTTAGTTGGCAAATCAATTACACTGAATAACTCAGTCTGTATTTTTCTGTTGTTTTCTTCTGAGGCGCAGTAAATGTTCTCCAGTTTTAATTGAAACCATTAAAAGTTTTTTCATTCTCTGTCACAGATTTTTACAGTAGGGATTCTCCACCCAAAACATGTAAATTCTGTCACCATGTACTCACCCTCATGTGTTTCCAAACCTGTTTGCATTTCTTTCTTCTGCAGAACACAAAAGAAGATATTTTAAAGAACATTAGAAAGCAAGCAACATTGCAGGCCATTGACTTCTGATGGACAAAACACACACACAGACGTATCTTTTATGTTCCACAGAAGAAAGTAAGTCATACAGTTAGTAATTGATGACAGATTTTTCAATTTTGTGTGAAGGATCTTTTTAACTTCAACCACACCCTATGAGAAAACCTTATGTCAGCAATACCGGACACACAAAATGACTGACAGGCAGAGAGGGTTTTTCTCAGGATATGTCAGGCAATTATTATTATTATTATTTTTATTTTTTTAGAGAGAGATAGAGAGATTTAATTAAATTTAAAAATAAAGTCAGAATTGTAAGATATAAACTCACAGTTCTGTTTTTTTGTCAGAATTGAGTGATGTAAACTCACAGCTGCGAGAAATAAAGTCAGGATTGCGACAAAAACTCACAGTTCTGACTTTTCTCAAAATTGTAAGAAATACAGTCAGAATTGACAAAAACTTGACTTTTTCTCCCAACTGCGAGAAATGAAGTCAGAATTGCTAGATATAAACTCACAATCCTGCCTTATTTTCTCAGAATTGTGTGATATGAGCTCCCAATTGTAAAAAATATGGAAAATTGCAAGATGTAAACGCACAATTGCCAGAAATATTCGAAATTGCAACAAAAAGTAACCGTTCTGACTTTTTTTTCCTCAGAATTGCATGATATAAACTCAAAATTGTGACAAAAACTCTACTGTGACATATAAGCTCGCAGTTCTGACTTTTTTCCCAGAATTGTGTGATATTAGCTCACAGTTGTAAGCAATAAAATCTGAATTGTGTGATATAAACATGCAGTTCTGACTTTTTTTCTCAGAATTGCGTGACATGAACTCCCAATTGTAAGAAATAAAGTCAGGATTGCGAGATATAAACTCACAAATTGCATGATATCAACCCACAGTTGCGAAAAATAGTCTTGCAGTTCTGACTTTTTTCTCAGAATTGCGTTATATAAACTCACAACTGCTAGAAATAAAGTTGGAATTGCAACAAAAAAGTAACAGTTCTGACTTTTTTCTCAGAATTGCATGATATGAACTCCCAATTGTTAGAAATGAAGTTGGAATTGCAACAAAAAGTTCTGACTTTTTCTTAGTATTGCGACAAAAACGTGCAGTTATAATTTCTTTCAGAATTGTGTGATATAAACTCACAATTGCAAGAAATAGTCAGAATTGTAACAAAAACTTGCAGTTCTTGTTTTTTTCAGAATTGTGTGATATAAACTCACAGTTGTGAGCAATAAAATCTGAATTGTGAGATATAAACTCGCAGTTCTGACTTTTTCCGGAGAATTGCGTGATATAAACAGAATTGTGTTATATAGTATAAACGCACAGTTGCGAGAAATAGTCAGAATTCCGACAAAAATTAGCAGTTCTGACTTTTTTTAACAGAATATTTTATAACAGAATGCAATATGAACTCACAATTGCGAAAAAATAAAGTCAAAATCGTGACAAAAACTCACAGTTCCGACTTTTTTTTGTTGTTTGTATCTTGCAATTCTGACTCTTTTTTCCTCAGAATTGTGATATGAACTCACCATTGTGAGATTCACATTGCCTAAGTGGCGCTTTACAGTGTTGAATTACAAAAAGTCCTTTACATCCTTTTTAAAACTCAAAAAGCTTTCCATCTGGTCTGGCATGTTGTTATGTGCCTACAGTGTCATTAAAATGTAAATTGGCAGTCAAAACTTGTTTGACTGGATGAGACTTCTCAGGTAGATTACATCTACCATTTGGATTTACATTTTGAGGTTTAGGTTTACAAAGTGGCATGTGAAAACTGAACCATTTCTTACACTTCTCTGTTGTTGTTGTGTTTTCTCTCCCTCTTATTTATAGCTTCAGAACCTCCTTCAAAACTTTATTTTCCCTTCCCGCTCCAAGATGAGGATGGATGATGGTTGCAAAAATCGATGAAAGCACAACATTATAGAGCTCTCGCCAGGGGAGCGGCACGTGAGGGCAACACAAGTGACGTCCCAGGACACGAGGGTACCAGAGTTTACTCATAAATGCGAATTCTTGTTAAACGACCTCTCGTTACACAGGAGGCGCCTGTGCTTCTGAGAAATATTGTCTCCTGGGCCTGGAGGAGGTGGTGGGGTGGCTGTAGAAGAAATACGGTGTCGTTTAGCGAACCTGATCAAACTAGTTGTTTTCCATCCTAACCTGTTTCCCATTACCAGCAACAACTGGCCGGCTTTGCGAAAAACAGCTTGTTTCATCATCTTGAAGGGTGCAGAGAGAGTAAGCAGTGAAGAACAGGGATATTCATAACATTTGCAATGAGCTCACACTAAATACAAACACTTTGCTTGTCATGTCTCTTGTGCATTTATGGAAAAAAAAAAAGAAGTTTGTGGATTTTAAGTTTCATTAGCATACGTAACATCTCCAGTCGGATTGATTACGCACGCCGCTAAGTTGCCTGTGGACTGATGGTTTTCAGGTGTTTATGTGTTCTTCGCTTTATTTATTTGCACTGGAAAAGTAACAGCGGGACAGCATCATTCAGGCCCGTGACGCTTCGCCTGCTTTAACGAGGGAGCGGAAAGAAATAAGGCAAACATGTGTTGAAAATGGAACGTTTTAAAGAGCCTCAAACAAAAACTGTTTTGTCAGAATGTGGTAGTAGGTCAGACGCGAGCTTAGCTCAGGGAAACTGGGCAAATATCAACAGCGGCTCTGAGGGAGACGGACATGTGTACTTAGCTTCTGGTGAAGTGCGCTCTCTGTTAGTGGAAAACAATGATAGATTTGGCTGCGTGTTTCCACTTACCTCATCTCCACTGGTTTTATGTAACAATGCGTTTGAAGTCATTTTTTTTATTGACGACGCAGACCAAGGCGCCTCAGATTTGTTTGCAAAATTAGTAGGGTTAGTGTCGCCGCTATAAATTGCTCATGTTTTCTGGAACAACGGCATCAATCTTGAACACACCCCTCTCTGTTTCTCGCAACAAACTCTGTTCCTCTTAGTGGCATCTTCATATTCAGAGGGTTTGCGATTTGTGATCCTGGACCACAAAACCAGTCTTAAAGGATTAATTCACTTTCAGAACAAAAATTTACAGATAATGTACTCACCCCCCTGTCATCCAAGATGTTGATGTCTTTCTTTCTTCAGTCGTAAAGAAATTTTGTTTTTTGAGGAAAACATTTCAGGATTTCTCTACATATAATAGACTCTATGGTGCCCCTGAGTTTGAACTTCCAAAATGCTGTTTAAATGCAGCTTCAAGGGCATCTAAACGATCCCAGCCGAGGAAGTAGGGTCTTATCAAGCGAAACGATAGATGATTTTCGAAACAAGTTGACAATTAATATACTTTTTAACCTCAAATACTCGTCTTGTCTTGTCTTTGCGATGCGCGTGCGTGGTCAGTGTGATTCAGGTCAATACAGTTAGGGTATGTCAAAAAACTCCCATCTCGTTTTCTCCACTTACAAAAAAGCTAAAACAGTGTTGTATGACGATTTTGAAGTTGAAGATGAAAACAAGATGGGAGGTTTTGGATCAATACCCTAACTGTTTTGATCCTGATCACACAGACTACGCATGCGCAAGATGAGCATTTAAGGTTAAAAAGTATATAAACTGTCAATTTGTTTTGAAAATAACCCATCATTTCACTAGATAAGATCCTTCTTCATCCTTCATTCCTTTAAGTAGCACAGGTATATTTGTAGCAATAGCCAAAAATACATTGTATGGGTCAAGATTGTCGATTTTTCTTTTATGTCAAGTCAAGTTTATTTATATAGCACTTTTAGCAATACAAGTTGTGTCAAAGCAATTTTACAGTATTAAGTAGGATAATGATGTGTCATTATTGAAAAAGTTCCATGTGTAGATTTTGGAGGACTCATCTGGTTCCCATGGTCTTGGGCTGATGGCCGCCGAGGGGATGAAGCCTTCACTGGGGATCCATCTCTGGGGCTCATCTAGTTGACGTGGTCTCCACTGACATTCAGGGCTGTAGAGGTCGTCTCTTGGTGCTGATCCAGATGTAATGACCATCTGACCTGGATACAGACTGGATCTGGTGGCTACGGTCACCTTGAAATAAGAACGAAATGGACTAATATTAACATAGATGCCATTCTTCTTACGATGCAACAAGTACATCAGGTATTATGGGAAGTGTTCCTGGTTGACCTAACTGAAGAAAAGAGTGCTATCAAAAAGCACACCTATGTTCCTAACTGATGATGATGAATTTACAGAGCAGCCATCAAGTATTAGACAGTGTTTTAGGTTATTACAGGTGGAGGTTTTAGGTCCATTATTTAACACCTCTGTTTTTTCAGAATTTACCGGTAAGAAATTACTTGCCATCCAGTTTTTTATCTCAACTATGCATTCTATTAGTTTTTTAAAATTGGTTTCACCGGGGCGTGAAGAAATATAGAGCATAACAGTGAAAGTTAACACCATGTTTCCTGATGATATCTCCCAAGGGTAACATTTAAAGTGTAAAAAGTAATGGCAAAATCATTAGGATATTAAGGATTCAAATAATTAGTAATATTCACTGCTAAGAACTTAATTTTAACAACTTTAAATGCGATTTTCTCAGTATTTTGATTATTTTGCAACCCTCAGATTCCAGATTTTCAAATTATTGTCCTATCCTAACAAACCACGCATCAATGGAAAGCTTATTTATTCAGTTTTCATATGACATTTTATGGTTACATTTGTGTACTACTGCATTGGTTTGGAGCTGTTCTTATGGGGATAGTCAGCTCAAAAATGAAATGTTTGTCATTATTTATTGTCATTATTTGTATAGTCTCATTACATGATTCACATTCACAGTTATCTGTATAATATATACGTGTGAAATGTCATTTTAAAGGCTACTATATAGAATGTAAAAGTCATTTTTGATCATTCATTCATTTATTTATGTGCCATTCAAAAGCTTGGGTATATGGAGGACCAAACCTGTGGAAATTACACATAAATACATTAATAAATATATAGATGGATAAATAAATAAATGTAATAATAATATTAATAATATGAAATGAAGAATAAATTACTTGATAAAACAAATATATTTAATTTGTAATAAAATTTAATCCTGAATTGATCTTTATTTATTATTTTCTGTATTTATTTGTACATTTGTACTTAATTTTATTAAATACTTGTTTTTTATATTTTTTATATTTACTTTTTAGGCGTTCATTTACTTTTATATTAATTCATTTATGTGTTTATTGATTTTATGTTTATCCATTCCCACGTGTATAGTTTTATTTATTTGTTACTTATTTCATTTTTTTTTTGTTTTAAATAATTCTCTATTTATTTATGCATTCATTTATTTTTCTATTTATTTATTTATTTATTTATTTATTTATGTGATTATTTATTTTTCGATTTATTTATTCCCACATGTATTTATTTACATTTATTTATTTTCCATGTGCAACATGGAAATAAGGGAGGCAGCGTATTTTTATTATTATTTTTATTATTATTTTTATTGTTTTTCATTTTTGCAGGTTTGGTCCTCTATAAGTTTATTTGTTTATTTATTTACCCACATTTATTCAGCAAGGGTGCAGTAATATTTGAATCTTTATATTTATAGACTTAAAGTAGGAATACTGGAGTAATGGCTGCTGAAAATTCAGCTTTGCCATCACAGAAATAAATGACATTTTAAAATATATTAAAATAGAAATCAGTTATTTTTAACTGTAATAATATTGCACAACATTACTATTTTTACTGTATTTCTGCTACAATAAATGTAGCCTTGCTGAGCATAAGAAACAATTTTTAAAATGTATTTATGCATCTTTTTATTTATTTAGCAATCTAGATTGTTTTCACAAAGAAGATGTTTCTTGAACTAATTTCTGAATGCTAATGCTGTCTGGTGTTATGATATAAAAATTAGAAAAGCGTTACCAAAAAAGTAGAATTACTAGACTTTAGCATCAAGATATATTTCTGTCAAGTGCTTTCAGATGCTTTTACTTGAGGCAATTTCAAATCCTACTCTCATTATTAAGCTGTACATGTACTGATATTTGAGTCTACAAATATACATACTCAAAGGTCGACAAACACAAACAGATACATTGTAAATGCAGTTTACAAGGGGAAAAGGCAATTTAGTGCTACAGTGAGTAATAAGCGTACAGCCTACAACCCAGGAGAATTGCACTGAAATTGAGAGTTGCACTAGTTACATATAATTTACATAATTGCACTTGATGTGCATTGTAAGTGTTCAGCAGAGGCTGCCGAAGAGGCAGATGGTCGCTTTCGTTTGTACTCTCTAAACCTTCTGACACTGCTTTTAATGTGTCTGAGTGAATATACGTTCGGCTGGTGCATACAATCCTGAAATTATATCTACTATAATATAACCAACTCTGCATTTTTTTGTCAGAATTCACAGCTATGTTTGCATGCAGAAACAGGCTTTTGTCCACATGTTGGTGCTGTTATGGTGTTCACCAGCTTTGTATCAACCTTCAAATTGTTTACTTTATTGCCATCTACGCTGGAATATGAAAAAGTATTTTAATATCGAAAAAAATTACCCCATCACCTTTAATCAGCTTCACAGGGTTTGAGCTTCGCACCCAGCATGAGCAACAACAAGGTGATATTATTAAGAGTGGAACAACAGGATGTCTGGAAATGAATATTAAAACAATTCTAACTCCCCTCGTGACATTACCATGCTGTTTTAACAGCAGGTTCTTTCGCTGGTTTAGTATCGCAGTGTGAAAGGCTTGAGGCCTTGGCTCTCACGGAGGGTGTTCCCATCAGCCCGCTGTCTTCTCAAGCCTTGTTGAAGTTCAGCATTTTATAGGCCTTTATCGTGTATCACAGGGGCTGAAGTGCTGTAGACACTGCTGATAATGACGATATGAAGTGTGCCATTCTTAAAAAGAACTTGAATAGCTTATTATAATGTAAATTGTGACCCTGGACCACAAAGCCAGTCTTAAGTAGCACAGGTACGTTTGTAGCGATAGCCAAAAATACTTTGTTTGGGTCAAAATTATTTTTCTTTAATGTCAAAAATCATTGTTCCGTGAAGATATTTTGTAAATTTCCTACCGTAAATATATCAAAACTTAGTAATATGCATTGGCAAGAACTTAATTTGAACAACTTAAAAGCCGATTTTCTCAATATATATTTATTTAATATTTATTAATATTTTTTGCACCCTCAGATTTTCAAATAGTTGTATCTCAGCCAAATATTTTCCTGTCTTAACAAACCATACATCAATGGAAAGCTTATTTATTAACCTTTCAGATACTGAAATATGTAGTCAAAAACCCATGAATGATTTACGTTATTTAAAAATCCACATTGTTTATACATATTTTAGACTATGGGGGTTGCCATTATTTTGATGATGTAAAATGGTTGCACTCTGTGAGCTACTGGCGCTACCTTATGCTATATTTACCTATAAAATGCTGATACGATGGCCACAGCAACTGAAAGAGCTTACAGCTGGCAAAGGATATAAGTGTAGGCTTAAACCAAATGTGTACCATTAATTTTTCCCCACAAGGAGTCTAAACGCCCCTGGGTAAAAAATCTGTGAAATCCGTGTTAAGAAAGAACAAGTGTCAGCATGTTTACATCCTGCCAGGATGGCATCTAGCATTACTTTTCTCTGTTGTTTGTGAGCTCTTTCAGTATCTGTGCTCTACTAAAACCCTCAAAGGCATCAGGGCTGAAGTGGAAAGAACAAAGACACGGGTCTTTAGGAAGTTTTATTCATCCACAGGCATCTTGCCATTCCTTTCTCCTCTTCTTTTCGCTAAGAAAAACAATGAAAACTCTGTACAATGTGGCATCGTATCAGTATTTTATTTTCCGAGTTGTGTTGCAGTAAAAATAGCAACAGGTAGGGCCCGTAGCTCACCGAGTAGAACCATAGTCCAAAAAAGTATTTAGTGAGTTTTTACTACATATTTCAGTAAGACATAATTTATGTCACATTAAGCCATTTCAAAAAAAAATTGTGTTTGCAGACTTGAAAGTGAGTCACTTGTGCTGGTTCAGAAGACTTATGGAAGAAATTTTTCCACCTGGTCTCATGACGAAAACATAACTCTGGGAACTTTTTCGCAAGATGTGAAATACGTTTCGTGCGTTTCGTGACATATTCATGACATATTCAATGTGAAATGTCCACTGGGTGGCGCTAAAAAAAGGCACACAGTATATACTTTAGCTAAAATAATGTTTTTTAGTTAATACTCATTCAAAACAATCACGTTAGCAAAGTTTGTACTATTTTCTGTTTATTTTAATAAAAGAATCAATCAGTCAGTAAATATAGACTATTGTCATTAAAATATGTTAAAATAAAACACATTTTAAAATACAGAAACACAATCATTTTTAATAAGTGAAGATTCTGAAAGCATTGAAGGTGATCCCATAATAATTTACAGTAGTAACACATGATATTTTAAGTGATATGTTTAATAATCAAAAATATGATGCTTTCATTATGAACATTGTGATTTTTCTAGGGGTGGACACCCAACATAATATATGATATTTACAGTCAGTCATCTATTATTTTCTTGCAAATTATTGTGACTTTAGCCCCAAAAGCAGGGGCGATTTTTACCCCAAATATCATACTTTTACATATTATTTTCATTGAAAACTCTTGCTTGAATTATCTTAAACCAAACTGGGAATCATTAAGATGACCTTTGTCTGAAAATGTATTCAGTAATTTAACATTTCTCATTTGCTACTTAAATCTACAACATTACGATAAATAAATGAAAAAAATATCAACTACACAGAGTTATTGCCCAAACTTAAAAGGCCTGTTTAAATTATTCAAACTATAGAGGCATTTATCACATTTAAGATTGTTATGTTATGTCCATACAAAACATATGGACCTGTAATTATAACTGTGTATGAAAATGACAAGAGCTCGCTGTTTTACCACCTCTGGTGTTCATTTCTGTTGGAAACTGCAGTGATGTGTACTTATTGGTACATATTTCGCATCTTGTGAAAAAGTTCCCAGAGGTGTGTTTTCGTCATGAGACCATGAGGCTTTTTTTTTAATAGCATCTACATTGTGTTTTCTGGAAAAAGAGAAGCCTGGACAATCTGAAAAATCTCTCTTCAGAACAGTTTTTTGGACGACATGCGCAGGGTTTCTGTGAGATTTGAAATGCCTTATTTAAGATTTATATGAAAGTGTTAGCTTGCAAAATCTGAAATCGGATCCAAAAAAGTTTCAGTGTATTTGTTTTATATTCCAGCTATCCAAATATCAAAACCGCGTAAAATGAAGATAACATTTTCTTGAGATGGAAAACAAAGAAGTCTTGTTTTCTGGAAAACTGAACAAAATTCAGTGAGTTTGTGCTTGAAACAAGAACAAACATCTGTCAGTGGGGTTTAAACTTGTTTTTCCTTTAAATTAATTTATTATTCAGAGCCCATTGGCAAATATTTGTCCTTGTTTTAATCATAAACTCCTAAATTTTAATAAAGTAAATATATCTTGATTTAAGACATTTGCATTGGAAAACAAAACAAACCCAGAGAAAGGGTTTTTTTTGTTTTGTTTTTTGCTGTGTTCAGGTTAAAAGTTGCTTCCAAAAAAGTAATCTGTTGGAAATTGTATAAACCTGCAGAAACCCTGATGATGGTGAGTAAATGATGACGAAATATAACATGAAATATGATATTTTGGTGACTTACTGTTTTAATGTGACCAAAAGCCTTAGGGGCTTGTTTATGGGACCATTAAAGATGAAGTTAATTTACTTGTTGATAAAACATTCTGTTCTGTTGGACAGTTTTTTGGACTGGTTGACCAGCAGGTAAACAACTAAACACCAGATTGGCCTGGCTAGGAGACCATCTGAAAGCAGTTATTTAAGCAGAGCTTCTACATTGCTTTTATCTTTCATTGTACTGATTTTCACAGTTTAATATTTCATTGCAATGGATAGATTTCTTTTGAATTTTTATGAGTCTTTTATGCGTTTTCTCATTCAGTATTCCAGGTTGGCTTTTGTCCGTTTATCCTCTGGTGGTGTGACCTGCATAAAGTTCAGAAAGAGTTTAGCGAGGCCTCCCGTCCCACCTGTCACTGGGGGAGGAAATTAACATGTCCAGGTTGCTGGTATTTATAGGTATGTGAAAGACTTAAATACTTTATTTTGACCCAGAATTCAACCACACTGAAGTTTTCTCCTTTCTTAATGATACCCTGCTTGTGACATTTACATAATAAGTACCTTTTGGACTCAAATTGTGCTTCCGCCCTGCAAATTGTGCCTTTTTTTAATTACACTCTATTATTTATGGACTATTAACAACTGTGGTAAAAATATGAACAATTTGATAAATTTAGAGTTGTGTTTGTCGGTTGATAATGGTTGCAGATAGGACACTTCAGTTGCTGGCTTGTTTTTGTTGCTGATATGGCTCTGACGTAAGAGAGCTTTAACAGGATGACAGGTGTTTGACAGTTCAAGGGTTACTAAGGGTTGACTGACTTCAATTCAAAGGAATTCAATGGTTTGCCATGTTATTTTAACCATTACATGGAAGAACATTTTGTTGACAGTGTTTTGGAACAAATAGTCCAAATAAAGTAAATATATCTATATGTATATGTAGTTATGTATAATTATGTATACATACATAATTATTTGATATTGCACATAAGAGTTATTGCAGTGAATAATAATATTTAAAAAATATTGTTGGTTGACAGCATTACTGAGCAATAACATGCAAACACATTTATGTTTTATAAATTATTATTGTTGTTTACTGGTACGAACAATGAAATTGTTATATATGTCATTACAATAATTATTACAACAGTTATTAACAGTTAATTACCTTTTTTTTTTTACAGCATTACTGATAAATAATTTAAATATATCTTTTTTTCATATATACTCACATTTGTATTAATAGACAATCATAATAATTACAATAATGATGGCAATAATAATGATAATATGAATAGTAACATAGTAATAATTAATTAAATTAAAATAATTATTATTGTAATTATATAATTATGATTATAATATAAGATTATTATTATTACAGATGTTGTTGCTAATTGTTGTTATTAATATTAATGTTAATAATGATAATAGTAATATTAATAAAATAGTAGATATAGTATATAATAGTAATAATAAAATATTGTATATTATATTTATATTTTATTTGATATTTTATAAAATAATTATTGTAATAATATTAAAAATATGATTACAATATAATAATAATAATAATAATATGATTATAGTATAAGATTATTATACATAATAACAATAAAAAATAGTAATGTTAATATAAGATTATTATTACTATTCATATTGCTGATAATCATTGGTAATAATGCTGTTAATAATTAATAATAATAACAATGTAATAATAGTAATAATTAAAATAAAACAATAATAATAATAATTCTATTATTATTATTATGTTTTTAATAATGTTGTTAATAATATAACTAAAGTATTGTTGTTAATTGTTGATATTAAAAACAACTAAGAATAATAACAACAATATAATCAGTAATATTATATAAAATAAAATTATTATTGTAATATTAATTATTGTATTATTAATTGTTATTAACAATATTGTTGTCAAAAATGTAGATAATAGTAATAACAATATAATAATAGTGATAATTACATAAAATAAAATTATTATTGCAATAATAACAGATATAATATAATATTATATAAATACTAACAATAATATAAGATTATTTTTATTATTAATATTGTTCCTAATGTTGTTAATAAATATAATTAATAATAATTGCAATATAATGATTGTAATATTTCATTTTAAAAATTAACATAAAAATATGAATTATTATTATTATTATTATTATTATTATTATAAATATTGCTGTTAATTATTATAACTGTATTATATTATTATTATAATAGCTATTATTCTAATAATAATATAATAATAGTACTGATTAAAAAAAAATTATTATTATTGTAGTATAATAATCATAAAATAATAATAATTATTATTATTGTGAATATTATTGTTTTCTGTTATTAACAACAATAATATCTTAGTATTATTATTATTATTATTATTATTATTATTATTACACATAATGTTATTTCCTATGTCAAAGTCATTGTTATGCTTCTTTGGGACAAAAACAGCACCGACCCCCTGTGAATATGTTCTTTGAACTTTGGCCGCAGAGGGAAAACAGCAATTTTCATTCCGTGTAAGTTTACTTGTTGACCACACTGTAGCTAAAAACGACCTTGAGGACAATCAGGGTGCAAGTGCCCCTTGAACTCTGGGTGTGTTGTTTTTCTGGCATAAACAAACTAAGAAAAGTAAGGCACAAAGATTGATGTATCCTGGGGGACAGTGGTGTGTCCTGCAGTGAACTGTGCTGAAAGCTCTAGCCTCTGTCCCCCTTTGTGTGTTAGGATACAAACGCACATTCATCAGCGCTTGTCACAACACTGCTCATTTCTCCTTGTTTTTCTCATTTGAAAATCTGAGGCCTGATAAATATCATATTTTACAGGCGCATTTTGAATTTTAAAGATGTCCTGCAGCCACTTGGTGGAGGAAATGACAGTATAGCCTGTTTCACAAGAAAATACATTACATTATGGAACTATACTTTAGCTTCTTTGAAGTGCCTGTTTTCATATAAAAAAAGACAAACAATAGTATATTTTTTAATCCCATATCACAGTCTGGCCTGATATCATAGGAAGTGGGTGAAAGGCTGTACAGTAATCCTCTAAAGCAGATACAGAAACACTCTTAGCTGCTTAACACACGTAGTAAACGAGAGGAAGTTCAGCAGGGGACGAGCCATGTGGTGATTTCAGACAGCATTAGTGTTCAGAAAACATCTTACGTAACATGTGGGTCCTGTCTTGTTTGGCGACTGGCTTTTCTCCAGAAAAAGTTCTACAATGGTTCTTTGCAGCACCTTAGAACCCTTTTTTTTTGTTGTGTATATAGTGTTGACTTGTTCGTCTTGCTACATTATAGGTTTCTTCAGGTCAGTTTATTGGTTCCAGGCATCATCTGTTACTAGAGGAAACCCATCTGGGTTCTGTTTTGTGACCACTGAACTTCATAAGGTTCTCCTGCAGCATCCAATGAATAAAAACATATTTTATGGCATCAAGGCTGTACAGTTTTTGAGAAACTATTCTTTTTAGTGTATGTCTGCTATGATGAGTCCAGTCTGAGTTTCACTGACAGATTTTTACTTCGAGTGGTTGCTTCAAAATGAAGTTAATAATACATAAATCAAATGGTCCAGTGGCATTTTTTATGTTTGTTGGTCTGTTCTCTCCTTCTTTCACCAGGAACTCAGACTAAGAGTCACTGGGACTCTCTTATATCTTTCTTGATGGCCGCTGTGTCCGCATGTCTCTTCAGATGATGGATTCGTTCTTCTTTGTCCTTCTTTTCAGTTCTTCAAGCTATCGGTGCAGGTATTACTGTCATAGAGGAGTGTTTAGGATGAAATCTGGGCACCTTGGATTTTCCAGTTCCTTGTTTTGAGGCGTTCTAAAATAGTGGTTTTCAGACTTCTTGAGTCCAAGCCACCCAAATGTAGATTTAATGATAAAGCAGCTATGTATTTTCAGGTTCATTTATACTGTGTGAGAAAATATTAAGTGATATCACAAAACAAATTGTTTAAATAAATACATAATCAAATAATTGATTGCCATTTGTTATTATTGTATTCAAATAAAATTAAATAAAATATTATCTGGAAAATATAACTATTTAAAAAGTATTATTAATATTATTAATTTTTACATAATTTTATAGCACCGTCATAATAAATATTGGTCCTATTTGTTTGTTTGTTTAAAGCTTGGAAGGTTAATCATTTATTTATTTATTTATTTATCTATTGATTTATTTACTTACTTGCTTTTGAAATTTGACATTTTCTATGGAGCCTAGTAAAAAGAAAATACTGAACTTTTGGTCTGGAGTTCAGCAGAGGTGCCAAAACTTATTAATATAAAGGCCAAAAATCAAAGTTGATTAAGGGGCTGTGAGCCAAAAGTAAATTTTGCATAATATCCAACTAAAACAAACATACAAACATTTAAAAAAAATAAGCAAATTCACATATTGTTTATTTTTGTGTTTTAAGGATAAAAAATTAATAAATAAAACATTTGAAATGTAAGCAAATTATTGTTTTTATTTTAAATGATAGATAAATAAATATATTTTTAAAAATGTAAGCAAATTTTAAGGATAAATGAATGAATAAATTAATAAAACATTTTCAAAAATGTAAGAAAAATTCACATTGTTCATTTTATCTAAATTAAATAAATAAATACATTTTAAAAAAATGTAAGCTTGGATTTTAAGGATAAATAAAATATAAACCATTTTAAAACATAAGGTAAATTCACACATTGTTTCAAATTTGAAATAAACAACTACATTTTTACAAATGTAAGCAAATTCACATATTGTTTTTTTAAAATGATAAATAAATAAACAAATGTTTAAAAATGTAAGCAAGTTCACATATTGTTTATTTTTGGATTTTAAAGATGAATGAATGAATAAATGAATAAAAATATTTGTACAAATTTAAGAAAAAAAAATCACATATTGTTTATTTTTAGATTTTAAGGATAAATAAAAATAAAGACAAATATATATATATATATATATATATATATATATATATATATATATATATATAAAAATTCAAATGTAAGAAAAATTCACAAATTGGATTTTAAAAGATGGATGGATGGATGCTTTTTTTCCTCTATTGTGGTATGGTGGGCCCAAATCACAAACAACACTTTGCATACATGGCCTAACAGACACAAAATATCAAAAACATGCTGTACCAAAACTACATTTTGGAAAATGATACACCTCAAGGTGCTCAAACTAGTTCTGACCAAAGGTTTGCTTTCAAGTTCAAAAGTGTTTGGCGGTCACAGAGTCAGTCATGCACACACAGGTTAACTCTCTTCAGCTGACAGGTCTGTGTTTGCCCTCTGTCATTACTTAATCACCCACTGGCACCGTAACTGTGCCCTCTTCACCGCAGTACAAGTAGCAAACCGCTGACTGTAGAGCCTCAAGACATTTGGGTTGTACTTGGCTTATGGCTTACCATATAAAAACAAAACGCATTTTCTGTCACTGAAGAGGTGAGCGAGCTGAGAACGATTTGATCCCCCCTATACTAAAAATACACTGTGTGACTTCATACAGGCACAAATGGAAAACAACAACACCTCGTGTGTAAGCCGCTTCCAAGATGATCCTTAACAACACACCTATTGGTCTATATATCTATTAATATATTATATGTATGGTTGTCTATTCATGACATTAATTAGAAAATAATAATATTCTTATTAACCAACATTGTTTTGATCTTGGACTCTCATTCTGATGGCACCCATGTGCTGCAAAGGATCCACTGGTGAGCAAGTGATGCAATCCAAAATAAAGTAACTCATCTACATCTTGGAAGGCCTGAGGGTGATATTTTCATTTTGAACTTCTTTAATGGCCAAATGAAAGTATTAAGCAGGTCTAAGTTCTTATCTTAGAATATTGTTTTGACCTATTTGAGTGCTATTATCAGTGCTTACTGTACTGATTGGACTTGTTTGACTGAAATGTGAAAGCCTTGTTTTGTTCTCTCATGATCTTTGGGCACACCCTGGAAAGGTTGAAGAAAAAAAAAACCTGGTTCAAAGTCTTATTTCCCTCCCATACCTTTAACTTAGACTGGTTAAAAGTTAAGCCAAGGTACAGAAATATTTTTGGAACCATGTGTCATAAAAAGCATGAATATACAGTTGAAGCCAAAAGTTTACATACACCTTGCAGAATCTGCAAAGTGTTAATTATTTTACCAAAATAAGAGGGATCATACAAAATGCATCTTATTTTTTATTTAGTATCGTTCTGAATAAGATATTCCGTGTAAAATATTTACATTTAGGCCACAAGAGAAAATAATAGTCAAATTAATAAAAATGACCCTGTTCAAAAGTTTATATACACTTGATTCTTAATACTGTGTTGATCCACAGCTGTTATTATTATGACTTTTTTTAGTGATAGTTGTTCATGGGTTCTTTTGTTTGTCCTGAGCTTTTAAACTGCCTGCAGTTTATCAGAAAAAATCCTTCAAGTCCCACAAATTCTTAGTTTTTTCTGCATTTTTGTGTATTTGAACCCTTAGAACCCATTAGAACCCATCTTTTCACACTGAGGACAACTGAGGGACTCATATGCAACTATTACAGAAGATTCAAAACGCTTACTGATGCTTTAGAAGGAAACATGATGCAGTAAGAGTCAGGGGTGTAAACTTTTGAATAGAATAAGCATGTCTACATTTTTCTTATTTTGCATAAATATTGTATTTTTTCTTCATTTAGTACTGCCCTTCAGAAGTTATAGAAGATACTTATATGTTTTCCATGAAGATAAAACAAGTTACATTTACCTAAATCTTCAACTTCAAAAAGTTTTCCCCCGCTGAATATTAATGCATTGTGTTTTCTTCTGGGGCATCAGTGAGCATTTGAATCTTCTGTAATAGTTGCATAAGTATACAAAAATGCTGAAAAACCAGAGAATTTGTGGGACCTGAAGGATTTTTCTGAAGAACAGCGGGCAGGTTAACTGTTCAGGACAAACAAGGGACTCATAAACAATAATCGCTAAACAAGAATTTAAGAATCACTTTTGAACAAGGTCAATTTTTTATAAATTCAACTATTATTTTCTCTTGTGGACTAAAAACATGCATTTTGTATGATCCCTCTTATTTTGATAAAATAATTAATATTTTGCAAGCTCAGTCATTAACATGTCATTAACACACATTCAAATGTGTGTCTTTATGCGGTAAGTACTTTAATCCCACTAGTAATCTTTCCAGTTTAATCTCTCAACAGCATTTGAGATGAGTTTATTGTATTATAGCGCTGTTATTAAATGTAAAATAAAATATCCACTTCATTAATGACAACATTTGCACTTTGACCTCATTTTCTGCAATCTGATACAACTTTCTTTGGCAGGCGCGCTGATATTGCAGCACCGCTGCAAGAGTTAAAGTTCCTTCAGTCGGTCAGTTGACAGAAGCAACTGTGTACTTCAGTAAAAGCTGTTCATTGACGACAAAAGGCAAGAGTCCTGCCTCCGTGGACGGCTCCGCCAATCCCAGCGTGTGGAGCAGACGAGCCTTCAGCAGCCTTCCCCAAATCTACTCTTAAAGCCCACAAGACAAGATCGTGTGACAGCAGCGTAATACTACAGAGACGAGAGCATGATCTGCCATGAGACGATTCATGTCTCAAGGGCACATTTAACGGCTAATGAAGCATTCTTCAGCAAAGAGAAACGGATCGTACTAGAACTTTAAACGACAGGGATTAATGCGAGTGATTTAGTGAGGTAAGTTTGCTTGTTTTTATGCTTGCATTTAGCGTCGAGTGGTCGCGTGGCATGCGCAGAAACTGGGTGCAACTATGTGCTGGGTCGAAACGTGTGGCACATGATGCAGAATGAAAATAAAAAATTAAGCATAGCTTGGATTAACTGTGTGTTTATACGCTTGAACTTTATAGACAGAGAGATCAAGGGATTTAGTGGGTAAACAGGACTGGGTAAACAATATATATAAATGCATCATGCAATAATAAGCATGCACAAGTGTTGCATATTTTTAAACTTTAATTAAAATGTTTAAATTCTAATTTAGTAGTGATAATAATAGAACGCAGTATTGTTTTTGTAACATTCTACACTTCAAAAAAAAAAAAAAAAAAACTTAAATGTCAAGGCACTTCGTTCATTGCATATGTCGACCACTTTGACTTTATAACTGATGAAGGAAAATAAAGTTTTGAAAACTTTATTACAAATGACAAACATGATTAAGAGAAGTTAAACAAATGAAATGCAATCGAAAGTAAATAAAAGGAAAGTGATTTTAAGCTGTCTAATGGTATTTGAAAAAACAATGTCTCCTGAGTTTGCAGTGGACACATGTGGGTGTTGACATTGCCTGTAGATGTCAGGGTTATTCTCGGTCATTCTGCAGCAGACAGGGGGCGCTAGAATCGCCGCCGCGATTAAACACTAATTTAAGTTTCCAGTACTGTTTAATGAACTACTCAAACCAACCGTGACGAAGCCTAATGACAGTTCTATAGACTTAGAACTTTAGTGTGTATGTTTTTAGGTTGTGAAGGATTGGGTCTAGTTGTCACTTAATAATGATGATTTTATATTTTTGTACACTACCATCTGTCTACCTCCTATAGTGTGACTACTATAATACCACGTGTTTAGGTTTGTGTCTACAAAATAATATATTCACTAGAGGCAAAAAGTGTAACAGCTAACCCCAGTCCCCCCCTTCCATATGCTTATTCTACTTTTTATTATGATAATATGTGTAAAGTCTCTGCTGGAGTGGTTATTACATTGCTGTAGCTACAGATTCCTTTTTTTTTTTTTTCAGTGCACGGGCCAAGGAATGCTATAATGAAATTACTAGCTGCAGCATTGAAGTTAGGCTTTGGTGGTCAAATTCTCAGAAATGAACAATGTTGCCTTCTTGAATGTCTTACAGTTGATATGCAGATAGCAGCACTGCAGTTAGTCTTTCACTTATTATATTTTTACATATCAACTGCAACACAGACCAAAAAAGGAGAAAACACTAAGTCATCGAACAGAGCTTATTGATTAAGCGGTGAGTTGTCTCACACCTGGCAACGTCATTTTATGCGCTCCTTTGGCAAGAGTCTTGGTTTCCAATTATCATCTGTTTCCAATCGAACTCAGTCATCTGAGACTCGTTGTGTGCACACAATGCTATCTTGTCTACATGGTTAGCTTATAGCAAGACTTGTTGTAGTGAGGGGGTAACATGTTCACATCCTTATTTTAGCGTTGACGTATACAGCTATTAGAGTAAATTGTTTCCAGTGTCTCACACATACACAAGGCAGGGAGTTGATGATATCTTAGCCTTTAGCTTCTTCTTAGAGTGGGAAAAAGTTATTGAATTGTGATTCCATTTAGCATTGTGTTTGTTTACATGCGTGGTAATCATCTGACTAACAGTTGACTGATTGTTGTTTTTTGCAGCGTCATTGAATATTTAAAGGATTAAATGCACATTGCACATCACATCTGTCTTTTGGTGTGTGGGTAAGCTGCCAAGGCTAATTGTAGTCTGATGATTAGTATACAGGACATGCTGAAAGAAGTCGAGCTATTTAGGTTCATTAGTCTCTTTGCAAAAGCTGGACTTATATGTGACTATGGACCATTAAACCAGTCTTAAGTAGCACGGATATATATTTGTAGCAATAGCCAAAAATACATTGGGTCAAAATTATACCATCATTACGATACAAAGTAAAGATCATGTTCCATGAAGATATTTTGTAAACTTCCTTCTGTAAATATATCAACGTAATTTTTGATTAGCAATATGCATTGCTAAGAACTTTATTTGGACAAAGGCACTTTTCTCAACATTTCAATTTTTTGCACCCTCAGATTTCAGATTTTCAAATAGTTGTATCTCAGCCAAATATTGTCCTATCTTAACAAACCATACATCAATGCAAATATAAATCTCGATTCAAAAGAATGACTCTAATGGCTGATTTTGTGGTCCAGGTCACATATGAATTCAGTAGGACCAAAGACTTTTACAAGTTGTCTGACTGAAACTTACTGACTGAGATCTTCATTAAAATCTGATCTTTGATTACTTTAAATGTTGCATATCTATGAAATGTCACATTATTGCTAACCCTGAATTTGTGTTTCCTGCTCTTTTATAGACTGAAAACCTGAATCATTCAGAGCAGGGAACTGTACAAGTGGTCGCTGTGCTTTGGACAGGCAGTAGCCAGGAATGGTGGATCACTTGCTGCTTGATGAAGAGACTTTCTTTCCTTACACTTATTTGCTGCCAGCCCACAACCCATCGGATATGGTGACAGACGAGGGGGTGTACCATATGCTTCCATCGCCATTCTCAGAGGATAACCTGAGTGACTCATCTAGCCCACGTTCCTGTTCTAGCCCTGAGTCTCAGGTGTTGAGCTCTAGTTGTGGGAGTAACTCGAGTGGAGAAAGTCAAGATGGCCTCCTTGACTTCCTCCACTCCCAGTCCCTAACTGTGAGCCAAAACTCGCTGTCCTCCACCACGGCGTCTCCCATGGTCCCTCCTGTTCTTCCCATGGGTCTGGCTTGGGAGTCACGACGGGACCGCACCACCAAAGAGGAGTGCTTCGAGTTCCCTGTTTTCCCTGGAGATTTGGAGGACCATGCGGGGTTACTCTTTCAGCCCACTCTGGAGGAGATCGAGGAGTTCCTCGAGGAGAACATGGAAGTGGTAGCCTTGAAAGAGGAAGCTGGAGAGGGCCTAGTGACCTGTGAGAGCATGCAAGGACCTACGTCAGAACCTTGGGCTCAAAACTTAGACCAAACCGTGCCTGTCTCAAGTGACATAGTCGACGCCAACTCTGATCCCAAAAGTGGACAATCCACATTAGGGGTCTCTACAAATCCTTCAAACATGTTGAAAAAGGAGGACTCTTCTGGGAAGGTAGTGATGGTGGAAAGTCCTAGCATGCCCGTGATCCTACAGCTCCAGCCCATTCAAGTAAAACAAGAATTGAGCCCTAAAACTCCCCCCTCGACACCTACACCAACACCAACACCTCAACCTGCCTCAGACATCAAAATAACACAGCTCCTTGTCAACATCCAGGGTCAAACCTTTGCCCTGGTTCCTCAGGTGATCCCACCGGCCAGCCTTAACAGCTCTTCTTCTAAGTTTGTCCGTATCGCCCCAGTTCCCATTGCCGCTAAGCCCTTAGGTCTAGGGGAGAACGGAACAGTTGATGGCCAGGGAACGGGGCTTGTAGTTGGGGGCCACAAATTCCAGAAGAGCTCGGTAGCTGATCTTATTAAAATGCACAAGTGTACTTTCCCTGGCTGTGCCAAGATGTACACCAAGAGCAGCCACCTAAAGGCGCACCTGAGGCGACACACGGGCGAGAAACCATTCGCCTGCACTTGGCCTGGCTGTGGCTGGAGGTGAGTGTTTTTGTTCTGTACAGTTGTGTTTTTTTCCACTCGAGCAGAGGGTTAGCTGTCAAGGTCTGCATATTTACAAATGGCTTGCACTCCAGTAAGTTGTAGCTATTGCGAAATCAGTGTGGTACATCATTATCTTTGTTGACCATCCATGAATGGACTTCAAACAGAGACGAGGTAGAGCTCTAGTGTGTGGACTAGCCAAATCTAAAGATATGTTAGCTTGTTAGCCAAGAACCAATCACATTAGGGGTTTCTAAACCAGTTCCTAGAGGGTCAGCGTCCTGCAGAGTTTATCTACAACCCCTCCAGCCCCTGAATGTAGGTTTCTATTAATCCTGAAGACCTTAATTAGCTGGTTCAGCTGTGTTTAATCAGGATTTGAGCTAAAGGAGCAGGATTGGACACCCCTGAAATACCTGAACCGATTCACAAGAATTATTCAGACTTTTCCAAAGATATGTAACATTTTAGTAAAGCAGTTAAGTAGTACATCTTTGATTATTACCTCAATTCGCTTATGCTGCAAAGGTGAAATACAATGTGATATACCATGCAAGCATTAGGTCACAATTCTGATAAATATAGTTTAGTTAGTAGCTAAGCTACTTTTAGTTAGTTACACCCCAACACTGCTTGATAATGAATTTGTATCGCAGCTGTAAAATTTCATTCACAATTTGTCCTTAGATTTTGGGTCTTGTTTTGTGTTATCTTTGCTGTTCGGAGATTAGATAAAGTCTTTGAAGAGGCAGACTTTGCCCTATTCACTGCTTCATTTGTTTACTCTTAGTCTATGTCCAGCTTCAATCTCTCTGAACAAGGCCTGTTTAAAGTGCACCAGCAGTTGTAGTGAGGTCAGGAATGACAATACAGATAAAGCTTCAAGTTGTGGTATTTGACGGAAGAGAGTTTGGTTCTTATATTTTGCATGCTTTCGGGGTGTTTACTCTTAAAGCGTAATCTTGAATTGATTTCATTAGTTATCTGCTACATTCTTCAAGCACTTGGTTCTAGCAGTATCCCTGATTGAGCTATTCCCAGGTTCCAAGTCCCTCTCTCAGACGATTTTTCTGTCAATGATCCACTGGTTTGTCTAGTTTCATGTACGACCCCTTCAAGATGATCTAATTATGACATATAATCAAAAATCGGAATGGCAGGTTGGTGCTGCCAAGGGAGAGAGTGGCCTCTAGTCAAGTATGATAAGGCTTACTGATTCGAGAGGTCTGTTGTTATCAGTGACCTTGGTTAGCCTTGCTTCTGGATAGAAGTTGGCAGTGACTGGCCTTCAGCAGTCTGTGAGTCTGATTGAGGTCTCCGGGACATTGTCAGGAAATGGATGTAGGGAAGAAAGCAACAGAAGAATGCCCCATTGGCTGCTTTAAGCTGGCTGTGGAATTGCTTTGCCAGCATTTTTAGCATTCCTTTGGTACTCCGCAAATAAAATTGTCCTAGTGACACAAACACACAAAACCATACTCGCACTTAGACTGAAAATTTCTTGGACCTAAAAGCACACACAATAGCTTTAAACATGGTACTTGTCTAGAAAACACACACCAGTTTTTACCTGGTTTGGAAGCAAACCAGGAAGCATATACCTTTGTTTTATGCAGCTTGCACACAAAGGTTAATAGAGGACAAAACCTGCATGAAAAGCTTTATCTGAACTGATACAGTTTGCAGTATCAACAACAGAGCGAACCAAAGTGTTTGTTTTGAAATGGAAAATGCAGATTTGCAAGGTGGGATCATGCTTAGAGTTGGTTGCAGTGGCATAACTTCGACCACATTGCAAAAATGTGAATAGAAGTTTAATAGCATATGCTGTAGAGCGTGCTGGAACAGCTCTGTTTGTGAGCTCTGACGTCCAACAAGGAGGGGCACCCCGTCCCATCCTATCCCACAGGGCAACAATTAGTCCACCACCATCCCATCCCAACATACTTCAAAGACTTGCTCGCATACCATACCATGTGGTATTTTAGAACGTGGGACTCTTTGACAGTCAAAAAAAAGCATGATGGTTTAATTAGCATTGCAGTTAGCATATGCTACATGATGTCTTCTCTTTTGAGTATACAAATGAGAATTTCCTTGTTCGTTTTGTTAGTCACGCTGTCGCCGCAGGGGGTTTATTTTTGGATTTGGCACAGAGTTAGCGCATAACTGTTAGCATAGCTACAACTGTACTGTTCCTGTCTAAGCTTGTTGTAAAAGTGGAAGAAAAGCCAAGCAGGAGAGAGAGAGAGACTGGTTTTTATAGCCTTGCAAATACTCTACACATGTTCCCGGGACATTAGAAACAGATACTACCTCGCCTATGGCTTCATATGAAACCGTGGCATGGGGTTGAGCAAGAGTTCCTGGCTTTCTCATTTCAAACAGAAGTGCACACTATCTTCAGATGCTTTTTTATTGAATAAGATGTCCATTGATAGTACAAAGGTGTAAAGTTGAGAGTCATTTGTACACCAGAGGTGTAATATATCTAATTTCCCAAGAGCCTCTATTACTTTCCATGCAGGGTACTGTATATGGCATAACTGCAGATTAGGTTAAGGAAAACGCTTCCATATTTAAAAAAAAAAAAAAAAACAAGCTGTGAGTTTTCCCTCTCCTGGGTCTTGGTTTGGATGGTTGCTTTCAGAAAACATTAACAGCCATGAATGTGGTGCAAATCTTCTTTTGGAACTTGAGCGCTGGGTTAAGCGCCGGGTTAAATATAGTTGCTCATTAGATCTGCTCTGAGCTCAAACCATTTGCTGCTCAGAAGTGAAGACACTGAGCAATTGTTTGACAGTTTTATTTGACGTTGCATGCGCACTGTGCCTCAAAGCCTGTGAAAGTGATTTCACTGTGCTTTTCAGTTTGTTACTCAGTAACTCCAGCACTGTTTTCACCTTTTATCCGATTTCACAGCGATGCTTGCTCTTACAAAATCTTAAATGTAAGGGAACAAAAAGACATGCAGTAGGGTTTATTATTCTGAATAAAGAGCTGTCTTGTCCTAATAGGTTTTGATTTATGAGCTGTTTTGCTCACTTCCATTAGGTTTATCCAATGATTGACTAATTTAGCCACTGCGTGTATTGTTTAAAGGAGAAGTTTACTTCCAGAGCAAGAATTTACAGATAATTTACTCACCCCCTTGTCATCCAAGATGTTCATGTCTTTCTTCAGTCGTAAAGAAATTATGTTTTTTAAGGAAAACATTTTAGGATTTCTCTTCATGTAGTGGACTTCTATGGTGCCTGTGAGTTTGAACTTCCAAAATGCAGTTTAAAGGACTCAAAATGATCCCAGCTGAGTAAGAAGGGTCTTATGTACCGATACGATTGGAAATTTTGCAATTTATATACTTTTTTAACCTCATACGCTCGTCTTGTTTAGCTCTGCGTGAACTCTGTGTATTCCGGTTCAAGACAGTTAGAGTATGTCGAAAAACTCCCATCTCATTTTCATTTTCTCCAACTTCAAAATCGTCCTACATTGCTGCAGAAGTACAAACAGTGATGTAGGACGATTTTGAAGTTGGAGGAGAAAATGAGATGGGAGTTTTTCGTCATGAACCAGAATACACAAAGTTGACCACAGAAGTCCACTACATGGAGAGAAATCCTGAAATGTTTTCCTCAAAAAAACATAATTTCTCCTTTAAGTCAAAGATAAATGTTGCTTTTTCTTCCATAATCTGATACATTTCTTTATGAAAAAAGATATTCAACCAGGAAAAGCATAAAGGGATATTAGCAGAATCAAGAAACATTAGCAAAATACGTAAGGGATATTTGTTTCAGAGGTGGCGCAAGTTGGTATACTTAGATGAATGATAACTAAGAGCAGCACAAGGAACATAGGGTCAATTTTCTGAATAAATAGGCTTTCCATTGATGTATGGTCAATATTTGAGATGCAACAATTTGAAAAGGGTGCAAAAAAATCCAAATATTGAGAAAATTCCCTTTAAAGCTGTCCAAATGAAGTTCTTAGCAATGCATATTACTAATCAGAAACTAAGTTTTGATATATTTGCAGTAGGAAATTCACTAAATATCTTCATGGAACATGATTTTTGGCATAATGTTGACCCATACAATGTATTTTTGACTATTGTTACAAATATACCCATGCTACTTCAGACTTGTTATGTGGTCCAGGGTCACATATAGAGTAAATAAAGACAGTGTTGACTTAAACAACTGGAACTCAAGCATTTTAAGACAAAGTACCATTGAAAGCAATGCCCAGTATAAAATGAACAAGATCAGTGCGCAAGCATTAATATTTGGCTCTATCTCTGCATTCTTCTTTTAGATTCTCCCGGTCGGACGAGCTGTCACGGCATCGCCGGTCTCACTCTGGAGTTAAGCCCTACCAGTGCCCCGTCTGCGAGAAGAAATTTGCCCGCAGCGATCACCTGTCCAAACACATCAAAGTCCATCGCTTTCCACGAAGCAGCAGGACAGCGCGCACTGCACACTGACCCCACACAACCCCCCGCCACGGAGAGAGAGAGAGAGAGATAGAGATACGACCGAACAGAAGAAACAGAGATCGAGAGACAGATTCACTTGTGGTACTGTGATAATTTATTACACGAGGCTCGGATGAACTGAAGAAGAGTTTGTTCTGAAGCTGTTACTTGACTCGTCGGCCTCGCAGATGTCGTAAGCTTCGTAGATTGTATTTTTGTAGCGTTCGTGATTGTTTTCTATGTTTCAAAGTTTCGCATTATTTTTTTTTTTGTTGTACTTTGAGGTATGAATTGTTGATGTATCTGCCAGTCATCAACATTCCTTGTTTGAAAATCACGATAAGTCACTTGTTTTGCCAACGTAATGTGTTTAGCTCCTCTAAACCAAAAAAGAGACTCGGGTTCATTTGAACTACTGATCATTGGTAGGACTGTGCCATTATAAGCTATTGGCAAAAACAGAGGCTTGACTTTCAGTTGTATGCTAGTAAACTGTGAAACCCCTTTCGGACAGACCATACAGCGAATCATCGGAAGAACGGGCCTTCTGATCAGTATTGAATCTTTTGATGTTTTAGTTGAAAATACAAAAACCTTTCACCATTTCATTCGTTATTTTTGTCATTGGTTGAAAAATGAAAACAAGATACCTTCTGGGCCTTTCTCTAATCTAAATGTTTGCAGCTGGGGCCAAGGCATTTGTGGTTGAGCGCATGCGGTCGGAAGATATTTTCGACAGCAATGCAACACATTTCATATCTGAGAAACCCGACGATCCGAGTCAGTCAGTAAGTTGATAGCTAAGCTAGGTCAATACAGACGATCGACTCTTTTCTAACCTGCCTCAAACAGTCCTATTGACCTGGGACTATCTGCCAAAATGTCTCTGCGAGACAAGCTTGAATGACAGAAACTGGAATTGCAAGGTGCTAACCGGTCTCGGCCACGAGCTCCCGCACAGGGGACGCTTGCAGGTCAAATCCTCCTGCATGGGAAATGTAGTCTGGGACGCATCTGGAGTTCACAGAGGACGTTCTTCATGGGAACTGTAGTCATGGACACAGCTTGACTACTGATAGGGCATGCTGACTAAAGAATGCGTGTAATATCCAGTGGGGTGCTGATAGTTAACGCTAATATTTAACGCGTTGTATAATTGGATTTGATTTCGAGGAGAGCTTTGTATCAACCTTGACGATGCAATCTGTTCTATGCAGTCTGTTTTTGCCAAAACAAAAGCCCAAATGGAAACAACTACAAAGTTACCCAGAGTGCCTCAGGTAATGAATCAACTCGTTGCTCTTTGTACTGCACCAACAGGCACAACAGGCACCTATAGACGCATATGCGTATACACACACACACACACACACACACACACACACACACACACATATAGTGTCATGACAGGAACTCTTCTGGTTCTCTACTTCGAGTAGAAATGATTACGGTATCGTTTTGCTGCTCTGCTTATAATATTCAGCAACTGTTGTGGTCAGGAAATCCGATCGCAGAGCTGGAAGAAACCAGAACCACTCAGACCTCTCGCACACCAGAAGAGTCCTGTAGGAATGAAGGAAAAAAGCATTTGTTTTGCTGCTGTTTGTGCCTGTTTTACATACAAACCAGTGTCATGCGGAAGCAGTATCTTTCCAAACATGTCGCCGTTGCTTTCTGAAAGAGCTAACCGTGTGTGATTGGTTTTAAAGCCTCGCTCATCTAAAAATACGTCATATGAGTAATACAGACACCCAGGCGGAGGTTGCGTACTGCTAGCGTTGCATTCCTTGCCGTCTACATGAAATTTATGGTGAAATTGGTGCTTATGGCCAACGTTGAATGTATGTATACTGTATGTACAGACTTTGTGCAAAATGTCGTTGGATCAGAGAGTACCGGATATTCTTCTACTGACGTATCTCACGTCTTTGATTGTATAAATGTCCCCTGTAAAATGTAAACCAATGTACATAATAACAATTCAATATATATATATATATATATATATAAATATTATATATTTTTCTTGATATACATCAGATGCATTTACAAATAAATTGAAAATAAGAGCTTTTTGTTTTGGTCTTCATTTGGATTTTTTATAGATGCTTAAATAGCTTACGATGTGAATGCAAAGACTTCTAGCTACATCGATTTAATGTGAAAAAACACAACATTTCCAGTTTGAAATTCACTAGTGAGTCGTACAGAATAATTGAATCAAATAGTTGTGCTTGCAATGCGTCGCTCATGTATTCGTTTTATACATTGTTGCCTTAGAATGATTGGTTGTCTCATACCAGTGATGTCTAATTATAGCCGTGCCAATTTAAAATACTATGTAGGGGTTCGAGAGAGAAATTGTGCCTTATAATTCCAAATTATACATTGAAACCACTCACTTTCTAAAGAAAGAAAGCAATGAAGCACGCATGTGCCTCTCTTTAAGAGTATAAGTGAGCAAACTGGTGAAGGTTAAGATGTCATAAAAGAGCTTTAGTATATCTTTTAAATCTTTTCACAGTTAAACTTCTTTGATACTTATAATAACACTGATAAAGAACCTTCTGTATTATTCTTTATTTAAAAAGAATGGATTATATATTTGTTATACTTTCTATAATAGACACACACATAGATATATGCAGTTTATATTATAACGTACAGATTCAAATCACTAAAAGTTCAAATGCGCTCTCTCCTATTTAAAAAAAATATATATATAAATGTATACAGTCATAAATATATTACAGAAATTATGATGATATATATTTTTTCTATATTTTTTCTATATTTAAAAGTATTTGTAATAAACATTTTAAATGCTATATATGTTTATTTATATGACAAAATTAGTTTTGACAAAATAGTATTTGAGTATTTCTAATATAAAATATTAAATCATCATCATTATATATATACACAAATAGATAGATAGATCCACAATTTTAAATAATGTATTCATCTAGATATAATAAATAGATGACTATTTTGGATATATTTTCAATAATTATTTTAAATAGTATCTCTATCTATCTATCTATCTATCTATCTATATCTATCTATCTATTTGTGTATATATATAATGATAATGATTTAATATTTTGTCAAATACTGTATTTTATAATCTATATATATATATATATGTATGTATATAATGTTATTAGGAAAATACTTTTAAATATATAGAAAAAAATTCTATAATCTATCATATTTTCTATATTGTATATTCTAGATTATCTATCATATTTTATAGATATCAATTTATACTCACACACACACATTTTATATTATTTAAAATATTTAAAATATTAAATGTATCCATTCTTTTCAATAAAGACACCAATGTTAAAATATATCTAGTAAAAAATCTTTTATATATAAAGATGTATATAAAGATAGATATTGATAGTATTTACAATGTTTATTAAAAATACTTTAAAATATATCCAAAATTCTAATCTATTTATTATATTTAGATTTATATATATATATATATATATATATATATATATATATATATATATATATATATATATATTTGGATATCTTTAAAATATGATAGATAAATAGTTTTTTCATATATTTTTTTAATTAATATATTTATAAAAAAATATTTTTATATTTATATATTTTTATTTTATATTTAGATATATTTAGATATATATAAAGTATTTTTAATAAAAAACATTACAAAAATATATTTATTAAATATATATATATATATATATTATCTTCTATCTATCATATTTTAAAGATATATATATATATAATATTCAACTCATGTATTAAGTTTTCAAAACAATTAATAGCTAATAGTTTATTTATAATTTAATAGTGTTTATTGACTTGATGCAGACCAGACTCGAACATGTGTCTGCAACATAATCAGATCAGTACATGCATAACCTCTAAACCGCAGCTCCAACAGGAACAACAACCAATAGTGCAGGAGTCCAGCTCAAAACACCCGTGCATGTTGCTTATGCTGAGTCACCCTGGATAAGGACATATTATTGAGCATGATGCTTGTGAAGGGCCCTGATGTTTATGGCTGACAACTCC
Source organism: Cirrhinus molitorella (assembly GCA_033026305.1). Lineage (NCBI taxonomy): Eukaryota > Metazoa > Chordata > Actinopteri > Cypriniformes > Cyprinidae > Cirrhinus > Cirrhinus molitorella. The sequence continues at coordinate 6,068,449 of CM065132.1, forward strand.
AATTTATGTGGGTCCCTTCACAAGCCCCCCGACCACATGTGGCACTCCTAAAGATGAGAGGAGGGAGTCAGGAAGAGAAGAATGCAGTGAACTGATGTTCTTTTTATGGCCATCTGTTAGACAGCCTCGCTGATGTGAAGGAGATCCTCAGTCGGCTGCCAAGATCTCCAGACGTTAGCTAACATGATCTTGGACCTGCTTGACCATAAACGGCAGTCCTGTCTGGGCGTCTCCATATTTTTGCTTTGTTTTCTACTTGCTGCATATCATAGAGCTTATGAGGAAACATTCGGGGGTCAGTTGTTTACTGGATTCATAGTAAGGGATTGACTTTCGGTGTAATGAATAACACGCTTCTGTTTCATTCATATAAGCCTATTCTATTTTTAATGTCAGCGGGTTCGTTAGGCAGTATGATTTATTATACTGTTCTGGCAACTTATTATCAAATGAACGGTTTTTATGATTTCATTTCAGTTTAAAGCTATCAATCAGTCTTCCCATGGTGGCTTCAACACTCGCTGTTGTTTAGGGAACTGTATTTCCTCAGCTCTTCAGCTCTTGCTGTGCTTTGGGAAACGCAATGGTCTTGCAGCCATTTGACAGATTTATTTTTGGAGCGTTTGCCGTTGTTGGAAAGAGTAGATCCATCTGTCATGGCACCAAGGTAACTTTAGGTCAAGCGTATGACAGGTCACAGGAAATGATGCGGTGACTGATTTTATTAACGATTAAATGCAGCTGTTTACAAATGAGGCATTCGGTGAACACCGGATAAAGCAGCATTTTCCATTCTGTCAATTTCTGTGCGATTTGAAATGTTCTGTTCAATAGTAAAAGTCTTTAAGAGTTAATGTGTTGCATTGTGCTTTTTATAATAACACATTTTAAAAACGAATATGTTGGGACAAGTATTTCAAATGAAAAGGTAAAAATGAAAAGCTATATGTCACTTTCTCTTTATTGTCATTTATTTATATTTTTAATGTGATTTTAATATTGTTTTTTATTATGCATCTGATATGGATTGACTATTGATTTTAATTCAATTGTTTTTTCTTTATTTCAGCTCTGATTTCAATTCTGATTCAGCTTATTTTTTGGACATTATTTATTTTTTTTGTGTGTTATTTTACTATAACTGAGATATGTCTATATCATTTTAATTTATTATTTAATTTATGATTTAATTTTTTTTTTCAGTTTTAGTATAGTTAAATTGAACAAAAATAAGTAATGTTGCATTGGCAACTAGATTAAATCATTTTTTTGTAATAATTTTATTCTAGTGTATTATTTTGTTTCAAGTAACTTTTGTATGGTTTATAAAAAGTTTACATATATATATATATATATATATATATATATATATATATATAATAAACCACTCACTTTATAATAATAATAATAATAATAATAATAATAAATTATAATACAAAATTTCTATAATATATTTCTATATTGAATATTGACTGGCTATACATGTAAAAAAAAATACATGCAAAAAATACATAAAAATTTGTTATAAATATTATAATATTTAATATTTTTAAACCAGAAGTATATCATTTTTTAAATGTATATATTCAATAATAATATTTATTATATAATATAATAATAAAACACAAATATATTTATATTATAAATAAAAATCTATAATGCAACATTTCTATAATATATTTCTATATTGACTACTGACTGGCTATACATGTGTGTGTGTGTGTGTATATATATATATATATATATATATATATATACTTTTTAATATATTGATTTTTTTAATAAATATTATACTAATATTAGCTATTTTTTAAACAGAAGTATGTGTTATTTTAATTAATATATTAATACATTATAGTATAATAACAAACCACTCACTTTCTTATAATAATATTAACAATATATATTTATATTATATATAAAAACCTATGATATAAAATTTCTATATTTAATATTGACTGGCTATACATGTAAATATACTGTATATATACTTATTTTTGTTTAATAAATACAATACTTATATTTGCTATATTTTTTTAATCAGAAGTATATATATATATATATATATATATATATATATACTTTTTACATGTTTTAAAAATGTATTTTATTATATGAACTAATATTTTTTGATAAAACACTTTTTTTGGAATGGAATGACACTGACAACGAGAGAGCAGTGCATGTTTTATTCTCATTAGAAGCTGACAGCTTTAGTTTGAAAAACAACTTGCTGGCGTACATGTGTGAGATGATTTATGAATATTCCTGCACATATTGCCTTGCTTTTGTTCCCTCCGCTCAGGATTTCATTATAGCTCACAGCTCTGCGGTGAACATTTGTAGGATTCTCAATCGAACCTCTGACCGCAACATTACCATCGGATTCATCCCGGATAATAAAAGCCAGATTTGAACATTGTTGCTGTGGTCAGTTTTCTGAAGACTCTCAGTTATTCCGTTTTCATGTTGTCATATCCAAACTTCATGCGAGCGGGATTCATTTTGTCTTGCAGGAGGACTCAGGATTTCAGATCCTAGTCCAAAGGATATAAATGTGTTTAAACTTGATCTCTTCATCAAGGTCTCAGTCTAGCAAACATCTTGAAGGAATGGAGGAGATGCTGGCAGCTCGTCTCGCCTCTGTTTCCAACCTGAGACATTCTTTTCTTCCGGAAATAAAACTGTCCGTGCCTCTAATTTACTGCTTGAGCACGGTTTGGTAGTTAAACTCATATTTTCTTGTGTACAGAATGTTTTGTGTCTTCACATACCACACAGGCCTGATTTTGCAGAAATGAACTTGAACACACTGGTGCACGAAAAAACGTGTCATGGTGGACGCCCATCTGCCATATTTTTTATTTAATACTGTTTTGTGTCACAAAATGTAGTTGTAAGTGTTTTTAGGCGAGAAAGAATGTACTTCAAAATCTTCAAATCTGTCGTTTGTTAATAAAGATAACGTCTGTTTGAACATTTGCTTCAATGTTTTCTGAGACGTGAGCTCCAGAGCGTCAGCGGGCGTTCAACGCACATGAATCCGCGAGAGCAGGCTCAGCTCGGCCAGATTTTCTGCAATTTACCGCTGGCTTGGATGTCTCTATAATGGTTAAACATGAGATATAATTGGTTTTGGATAAACCTAAGCAGTCTTTGGTGTCATTCATCTATTATTTGTTCCAAAGCAAATAGTTTTGGCCCGAGGGCAAAATCTCATCATGATATTAATTTTAGTTACATTACTCCGCCATTAGATGGTGACAAAAGACTTTTTATAAGCGACTCAGCAGTAAAGACTTTTATATTGAAAAAGACTGTGAAACGCTGTTGTAAACAAGGACATTACTTTTAAAGGGGTACAATGGTGTTTCATATATTCAGAGTTGTTGGCAGTGTTAAAGAGTTGGATTCTCATGCTAAACATGGCCATAGTTTAAAAAAAAATTATTTGGACAAATGACAGAGAATTTCTTTGCCAAAAATTTTACTTCCGGGTTGGTACAAGTTTCAGCTGATTTTTTTCGATCGTGGCATTAATGACGTAATTGGTGGTGGAACTCCTTATATGAGCATTTCTCCCTTGAGAAAGCGATTGCCATCAACGTGCTTCATTCAGCTGCACTCTGCAAGGGATTCATTCGGGAAGAAAGTCTCTAAAGAAGTGTGGTTATATGGTTGTAAGGCAAAGATAACTTTGCTCAGCTTCCTGAAGAACCCAGCGTTACGTGAACAGTGGATGCAGTTCCTTTTTCCGGGGCAGCACTGGAGTTTAGCAAGTGAATGTTTCATATACGAGGACCAGTTTGACGCTGGATTTGCACATTGTTTGATACAGAAAGATGGAGTGGTCCCAGCTATAAAAGATCCCGGTCATGATTCAGAACTGCAGATGATAAGTGAAACAACATCAAATGTTTGTTTTATTGGCAATCCCAGCGCAAGCGATCATCGAATTTAGCTCCGCCCACGGCGCGCCTCCAAAAGTTTGTTTTTTTCCAGAGAAAATCGGAAAGCTGTATTTTTCTTTTATAAATGTAATAAAACTACAGACTTTTTGGAGGATACATTACTATTCTATAGGTACTCTGGATTAACATGAGATTAGGTGCATGTTATATACCCTTTAATGCACTGAGCAGCGCTGTTGCCGGAAATCACCTCGCAGATGAAATAGGACGATTTCCTCAGCGGACATTCAAACTGATGTTTTATTGTGATGAGGCTGATGAAGGAATGCTGTATCAGATGGAGGTAATCACACTCGCTCAGTCCATCTTTTTCATAATGCTTTACACAACAGTGAGCTTTTAATACAGTAATACAATTAGCTTTCAATTAAGCAGCTCAACCATTCAGAGTGCGTAAGACTCACGCAATTGACACTTTTCTCACGCTCTCACCCCACACATCAATTTTCGCACGCAGTCAAAAGCACCTTCAGTTAAAACTGTAATAATAAGATATTGGCAAAACAGATTTGGTAAAGGCTCCACTGTGTATTTGTGTTTGCACTCTGAAAAAATTATCAATTTGTTATCTGTAAATTATAGCTAAAAGATTCTATTTTCAACGTGTTTTCGTAGCGCTGAGCAATGGAGACAATCACAGACACATCTGTTGATTTCTTGAACACCTGTGATTGGCCATTGTTTCCAAGTTAGTCTAAATTCACTCACCTCTAAAAGCCGGATTTTCCCCTGTAAATTACGCTTGTCAGTCCTCTCACTGTAAATAAGAGGTTCATTGATTATAAAGGAACTTGTGAGATTGCAATGAACTGAAGTTACACTTTTTTAGTGATTATCAAGAAATTAGCGAAGTTTGCACACTTCTAGACTACATATAATCCTTTCAGATTATATATATATATATATATATATATATATATATAGTTCATAAAAAAATAAGAAAATAAATGGTCTTTAACGTTGTTTCGTGCCATTCTTAATTTTTTTGTTTTGTTTTGTTTTATGCAGGTTTTAGCATAATTTCAAAATGCTGAAGTCAGAACATTCTGTTTTTGCAATTTCATATCTTGAAATGATAAAATCAAATTTAAATAAAAAAACCTGGTTATGCTACATTTGTGTAGCATCTTTGTTTGTATCGTGATTAAAATGCATTGTTTGGTTCTAATTTTTAATTTATTATTATTATTTATTTATTTTTTTTATTAAATATGTTTAGTTTTTGTGGTAGCAGCAACTGCTAAAACAGTTTCATGGCAGGAAGAAATATTTATGACCGGTAAATTTTCTCAAATCACTTTATTTTACAGAATTGTTTTCCGATATTACTGTCATAGGAATAATAATATAAAATCATTATTATCATTAGATTCTAATTTGTTTGGTTTCCACATTCACCAGTGAGACACTATATCACAACTAAAAGGAGGATTGAGTCCCCTTTAAACCTCAAGACCAAGTCAATTTACTACTTTTTTATTATTATTATTATTATTTGTTTGCAAACTGAACCTGTATTGGAGCTCTAAATTTTGTACTCTCAAAGTGCACCAGATAGATGAATTTAACTGTAAAATGTACAAAATTTTCTTCCCGACCCCCCTAGGGGAGTGCTGTGGGAATTCTCACTCCAAGCTGAACTCAAAAGTTGGCAGCTCTGACTCAACGTTTCCTTCGTTACTAGTTATAAAATGACACTTTTGAATTAGTAATCAAGGCTTGGGCTCAGCTGTTAAGCTGTCAAACTGAGGTTTGAATCCATGGTGGAAGAAAAGAGGGTTTTTATAGAGTTTTTATGTATTTACAGTACCATTTTCAGCAGCAATAATCAGCAAAATATGCGTGCTTCGTTCGCTTCAGTGGCATTGTTTACATTCAGTGCCGCCAGTATGGCCAATTCATGACGCACCGTGAAAACACTCTATAATAATATCAGTAACAAGCACACTGGCCGTTTAACACCCGTGGATCTCTTACACAGCATAAAACACACTAAGGTTAAGGAACAAAACCGTTGAGCTTCAAAAATTTAGTCAGGCCTCAAACCTTGGCAGTCATTCCTTTCCCTGGCGAGTACAAGTCCGATAACAAAAGTGCATTTGTTAACTGTGAAGTCTTTTTTTTTTCACAGTTCAAAAGAAAGTCAATTGATTGCTGAAAGGAAAGGACAGCAACACAATACAAGATGTCAAGCAGCATGGGAAAACCCTGTCTAATATGTTACATCAGCGCTATATACACTACTCTTCAAAAGTCTGAGGTCAGTATGATTTTTTATTTTTTTTAGAGAAATAAATACTTTTAGTCAACAAGGGTGCATTAAATTGATCAAAACTGACAGTAGGCCTAAAGACGTTTCCAGAAAAATATAAGCAGCAGAACTGTTTTCAACATTATAATAAATGTTTCTTGAACAGATAAATCATATTGGAATGATTTCTGAAGCATCATGTGACACTGAAAAGTGATGTAATTATTCTGAAAATTCAGCTTTGCCATCACAGAAATAAATTTGAAATCAGTTTTTTTTAATTGTAATAATATTCACTATATTATGTTTTTTTGCTGTATTTATAAGCAAATAAATACAGCCTTGGTCAGCACAAAAGACTGGTTTCAGAGACCTGAAACTTACATAAACTGCATATAATTCTGTGATATATTTACTCCACAGAATAAATATTTCTTTTTTTCACACTGGGAATGAATAACTAACTCATAAAACCCGAGGGCACCTCTGTTCCACTTCGATACAGATTGAGAAATATATTACCAGCTGACTGAGGCTGGCATGGACAGGGGTTATCATTAGACAATATGGAGTTACAAGAAGAGCAGAAGAGAAGACACACACACACACACACACACACACACACACATTTCACTCTGCTGAAGGTTATTGGCTCACAGCCCCAGAGCAAGAAAAATTGGAGGGATTCTGAAGATTGTTTAATATTGCATAACATGATGGCCTCATTTCACACAGCTGTGCAACGCTTGCATTTGCTGACACGTGCACTTTAGTCTGTCTCGGCTGATCCATGGATGTATTGTGTGTGTGTGTGTGTGTTTGTATATATTACTGTTTCAAATGTTTTATTGTTTTGCCTGTTTCTTTGATTGATATAGATAAGTGGTATTTAAAGGTTAAGTACACTACCAGTCAAAAGATTTGAACAGTGAGATTTGTAATGTTTTTCAAAGAAGTCTCCAAAATATAGCAAAAGCAGTAATATTGTGACATATTCTTACTATTTAAAATAACTGCTTTCTATTTGAATATATTTTAAAATGTAATTTATTCCTGTGATCAAAGCTGAATTTTTACTCCAGTCTTCAGTGTCACGATTCTTCAGAAATCATTCTAATGCTGATTTGCTGTTCAAGAAACGCTGAGTACATTTTTATATGATGAATAGAAAGATCCAAAGATCAGTATCTATCTGAAATAAAAAGCTTTTGCAACATTATTCAAAATCTTGGAGTCAGTATATTTTTTTAAGAAAGAAATGATAGAAATCAATACTTTTATTTAATAAGGATGCTTTAAATTGTGATAAAGACTTTAAATTGTGATAAAGATGATGATAAAGGCTTAATAATTTTATAATGTTACAAAACCTGAAGGAACCGGAAATAATTATACTATAATAGCTGTTAATATTAATTTTATTTTTTTGAGCAGCAAATCAGAATATTAAACTGATTTCTGTAGGATCATGTGATTGGAGTAATGATGCTAAAAATGCATTTTTAAAATCACAGGAATAAACTACATTTTAAAATATATTCAAATAGAAAACTGTTTTTTAAAATAGTAAACATTCAAAATGGTACAGTTTTTGTCGTACGCTGGATCAAATAAATGCAGGCTTGGTGAGTAGAAGAAACTTCTTTAAAAAACATTAAAAATCGTACTGTTCAAAAACTTTTGACTGGTAGTGTACATAAATGAGCAACAAACAAACAGAACTGCAAGAGTGATTTGACTGACTTTCATTGCATTAATACTGAAAATAAAAGCAGAGATACTGTATCTTACTAGTCATACAGGTTTGGAACGACATGAGGGTGAGTAAATGATGACAGAATACATTCATTTTTGAGTGACTATCCCTTTAAGATTTTTCATCTCAGAAAGCCATTTTCCATGTGACACCAGAACAATTTCCAAACCCGCTGACCTCCTCTGGAACTTCAGAAATACTCTGATGAAAAATGTTTGCTCATCACATGCATGTGAGGCTGTTGCGTGTATGAAAGTATATTCGTTCTGCCCTAGGGAGCAGTATGGTTTCAACACTTGAACTGAGTAATCAATATCAAATAAAGCAATAACTCCAGATGCTCCATCTGACCACATTTAGTCTTCAAGTATTAATATCCGAATGTCTGGAAGCAGATGCGATTTGTCTTTTGTTTTATCCTCAGCTCTACAATGCATGCCAAGTATCCTCCCGATATGTGGAAGAAATGCAAATGAATCTCACAGACTGTTTTTGTATGAACTTTTATGGACCTGCTCAATGAAACTCTGAGATAGTGATCTTTCTTACATAATAAAACGCTACTGGTCATATTGTATTGCAGACAGACGTGTCTCTGTGAGCATTTCCCCATATAAAGCTAAAGCAATTTACAACAGCTTACATGGTGGCCATAATTTGATGGTTGAGGAATCAAAGTCTACACTAGAATAACAAACTCACAGCTCTAGAAAACACTATTATCTGTGGTTCAGTTTACACACAGGAGACCTGCATTACTTCATATGGATTTAGTCAGCAAGGGTTTGTACAAATAAAAGGCTTTGATCCAGTACTCAGTTATCCAAAACTAATAAACCACATTATTTATAGTATATGCAATTTGATTCTTTCTGAAATATTAAGAATGTGTTAAGTTAATGCATAGTGTAAAAGAAAAAAAGAGATGAAAGATAACCTAAAATTATTATTTTTTAAAGAAAAAAATCTGCTGTCAGCCATGAATAATGTATTCAGATATAAAGAGTAAACATTGTTTTTCCAAAAGTAATATTCGGTTATTTATAAGTAAAACTTTTAATAGGGAAAATAAGCAAATGTGTATATATGTACTGAATTTCTGCATTGAGACTACTCGGTAAAGCATATTAATAAAAGTAAAGTAATGTGGTCAAATATCAAATTTGAACAAACAGGAACCTCTGACGCAGCTGTGCTCGGCTGACCAGACACAACTTTCTCTCAGTCCTCTTTGTTATCGATCATGTGTTTACAGTGACGGTAAGAGCTCAGATCCGATCAATATTTGTCTCCGTGAACCTTCGGTGTTCAGGTAGTGGTGACGTAAATGATTTCCAAACAGTCTGCTCTCTGGCAGATAAATGGTTCATAGGGACGTTTTTACCTCGCTGGATGGCGATGACACAGTTCAGTTTGCTAAAGATTTTTGTCACAATGTGCTACACGAGGACAGGTCCTGTGTTATTTGCTCTCTGATTAGAAGATGCTATCTTGACTTTTTTTTTTTTTATTGTTACACTGAGATGTCACTAAAGAAAATTGCAAATACAATGACTGTTTCCAAGTAGGTTTGCTAAACACTAACTCCTGTCTCCCACTGGCCAAACAAGCAATATTTAAAATATTATATAAATATGATATATTTTGTTTTATAGTCAAACCAAACATGATTCAGACACCAGATATAATTTTTGTATATATTTTTTTACTAGTGGGTGCAGGACACCATAGTTCATTTATGTAAGTGAGGAGAGCAAAATGAAGTAAACTGACATATTATACCCAAAAATTCTTCATACAGTGAACTACCAGTAAAATTGATAAAAACTTGGGACCAAAAATATTCCGATTTTATCAAGATGTATTTATTCTGACACAGTTTAACCCTTGAATTCTTGTCATATTTTATTACCATTTTCTAAACTATAGCAAATAAACTGTGATAATGTGAGACATTTTGAAGGTGTCTAAATAAATTTTGGTTTGACTGTAATTCATTCGTGATTATCAAGATTCATTTGTTCTGATAAATTTTACCTCTGAGTTCTCGTCATATTTTGTTATCGTTTTCTTAACTATAGCGAACAAACTGTGATAATGTGAGAAATGTTGAAGGTGTCTGAATACATTTTGGTTTGACTGTGTAATAAATAATATTTTAAAATATTTAACACAACTATTGCATACAATTATTTTAAAGTGATAGTTCACCCAATAAACAGTTGACGGTAGCCATTGACTTCCATACTAAGAAAGTCTATGGCTACCGTCAACAGTTTGGCTATACCAACATTCTTCAAAATATCATCTTTTGTGCTTAACAGAAGAAAGAAATTCATTCATGTTTGGAACAAGTAAAGGATGAGTAAATGATGACAGAATTTTCATTTTTGGGTCAACTATTAAGGAATAAAATCAAACTGGTGTTATTTTTCTCAGTTAAGTTTAGTGTTAAGTTTTTTTGTCTCAGTAAAATTGCCATATATACTATATGTGACCCTAAAGGTCATTTTTTTTTAAATTGAGATACATGATCTGAAAGCTGAATAAATAGGCTTTCCATGTTTGTTAAGATAGGACAATATTTGGACAAGATACAACTATTGAAAATCTGGAATCTGAAGGTGCAAAAAAATCTAAATATTGAAAAATATCGACAAAGTTGTCAAAACGAAGCTCTTAGCAATACATATTACTAATCAAAAAATATGATTTGATATATTTATGGTAGGAAATTTACCAAAAAATCTTAATGGAACATAATCTTTACTTAATATCCTAATGATTTTTGGCATAAAAGAAAAATCAATCATTTTGACCCATGAATTGTATTGTTGGCTATTGCTACAAATATACCTGCGCTTCTTAAGATTGGTTTTGTGGTCCAGAGTCACATTTATTAATGTAAAGTGTTCCATGAACACGTCAATGCTTCTTGACCCTGCTTCACTGCTGCTGTTATTTATGACGTCAGTATTTTTTGGTCATTGATTGCTTCTCTAACCAGTGTAAGGTGACCGTGGTCTGTCGAGCAAAGCCATGTGGATTCCAGTGGGATGAAACAGAGTTTGCAGAGTTTGTTAAATAGGGCATTTGAAGGTTTATCTGTTAATATTAAAGGGATAGTTCACCCAAAAATGAAAATTCTGTCATTAATTACTTACCCTCATGTCATTACAAACCTGTAAGCCCTTCATTCATCTTTGGAACAAAAATAAAGATATTTTTAATTAATTCCAAGAGCTTTCTGACCCTGCATTAGCACACCGTTAAAATGCTGTGAAAATACTTTGTGTGCAAAGCAAAGCAAAAATAATGACTTATCAGACCTTGATACATGTTCAATGAGAGTACCACAATGTATGCATGGAAGAGAAAAAATTGTTTAATAAATATGTTATTTTTGTCTTCTTTATGCGCAAAAAGTATTGTCGTAGCTTCATGAAATTATGGTTAAACCATTGATGTCATGGACTATTTTAACAATGTCCTTACTACCTTTCTGGGCCTTGTATGTGTCAGTTGTGTTGCTGTCTATGCTGGGTCAGAATATTCCTGGATTTCATTAAAAATATCTTGCTTTGTATTAAGATGAATATAAACAAAGGTCTTGTGAGTTTGGTTGAGTACATGTTGAGTACAACATGAGCATGCAGGTGAGCAATTAATGACAAAATTTAAATTTTAGGGTAACTATCCCTTTAATGGGAATCCTTGATAACTTAAAACAATGTTTTCTCCTGTGTTTGCATGTGCACATGTACGTCAAACACTACGGTAGTGAAAAGTTATTTTCACCCAGCTTATGATCTGCCAACACTCGCTTGGCAAAAAACAAATACAGCATAAATCTGTCTCATTAATCTTCACCCAAAGATGGAATACTCTAATCTGAGCGTATATACAATAGCTCTGCTTGCCCATGGGTAGAAACAAGCCAAAATCAACATGGCGTTTAGTAGTAAAGCATATTCCCCTAAGACAAACTACTGATCGTATAATCAGGTCTTGAACCACCAACACAGAGACACAATTTAGAAAGAAACGGAGCAATTGTGCCAACGAGCCTGCGGAGAATTACTCAGTGTTGTGTAACATTATACAATGGGCTCTCTTCAACAGTACAAACTTTAAATAAAGCTCTTTCTAAGTCACTAAGTGCAGCGGAACAACGCTGTTACGTCCAATAAGAGCTTTTCTCATTTACTTCACTTGAGAGTTTGTGGTTGCCAGTTTTTTTTTTTTGGCGGATCTCATAAAAAACGCCCGCAGATGTATGTCACCATCTCGGGTCTCTCTGCTGAAGCTGTGTGTGATGCATTCATGCTACTTGAATAGCATGAATGCTGAGTCATATCTGCAGGCCTAATCGAGGCGATTGCTGAATTTATTCCACGCTGTGAGCTAGTGATCTATGATCAATGGTCCAAAGAACAGATGGGCCACATCTTGAACAGTTTTACAAGCCCATTGAACAGAGCAGAGATGGCTCTAGGGTCAGTGGATATGCGGAGCTTAGCCAGACCTATCTGGATGCACGTGAGCCCATCTCTTGATTAAATATTGCAATATGATGTTATTAAGTTACACGTTGTTGAAATGAAATATCTGCAAAACACATTTTTTAATAATAGTTCATGTCATTAATTACTCAGCCTCATGTCGTTCCAAACTTGTAAGACCTTTGTTATTCTGTGAAACACTTTGAAACACAATGAATACATTTTTGAGAAAATCCCAGAGATTTCTGACCCTGCGTAGACAGCAACACAACTGAAATGTTTGTGGCCCAGACAGGTAAGAACATAGATAAAATAGTCCATGTGACATCAATGGTTCAACCATTATTTTATGAAGCTACGAGAATAATTTTTGTGCGCAAGGAAAACAAAAATTAGACTTTATTCAACCCTTTCTTCTCTCTACTTGGCTACCGATGCCAGTTTCGTTCCAATGAGTTTAGGTTTATTTTAGAGGTTAGCAGGCTTTTAATTACTGCTTTTATTTGCTGGATTAAATTTGTAAAGTTCATGCCACCATGCCATCATAAATGAGTTTTCAAAAAATGCAAATGTCTTAGCTTGTGCTTTTGATTTGTTGAGTGCCACTATATAAAAGTCTTAGCTGCAAAATCAGTTCCAGCAGGAGTTCAGTGTTGTCTGAAGCATTAGCCTCTCTGCTGCCCCCATCAGGTTTGGAGAATCTATGCATTTGTGTGATTTCACTGCAGGCTTTGGTTTGTCCACAACTGGACGAGTTCACAATCTCTTGAAGATACTTGAGTTTAAGGTAAGTTGGCTTAAAGGTTATGTTTTGTAAGACCAGGCTGGTCATTTCACTTCAAAATGGCTACCCTTGTTTTACTGAATTCAGCTTTAAAGATTCACTCAGTATGTTTACATTTCATTGGCACTTTTTTTTTATCTCAGTGGTTTTGAACTTTTTACTGATGCTTGTCGGTGTGGATGTATGAAATTTATTTACAACCTGCTACCGGTTTAGATTAAAGCTGTAGGCCTACCTTTTTTGTTGTCTCATTCTACACCAGTGTTGGGGAAAGTTACTTTTAAAAGTAATGCATTACAATATTGCGTTACTGCCTAAGAAAGTAACTAATTACGTTACTTAGTTACTTTTTATTTAAAGTAATGCGTTACATTACTTTTGCGTTACTTTTTAAATCTGAGCAGGGCTTGCTTGTTTGTCTTTAGTATAAAAACATTTGATTCTTAGCAAATGTAAAAGCCCTTTCACGCCAAAATGAAATTAAGTGAATAAACCTAAGGCTAAAGGAAAATTAAATTCACACCTGTACAGTACAACTGTAGGAAAAGAAAGTTCAACACTCTTCAGCAAAGAGCACAAATGTTAGTTAATATAAAGTAAGTTTTGCTTAGTACACTGCAAAAAAAAAAAAACTTTTCTTACTTAGATTTTTTTTGTCTTGTTTTCAGCCAAAAATATGTATAAATTCTTAAATTCAAGAAGGATTTTCTAGAGCAGTGGTTCTCAAACTTTTTTGGTCGTGCCCCCCTTTAAACGTATAAAAAAATCTGGCGCCCCCCTTCTTCCCGAATTTCCATCCCACCCGAGACTAACAAATAATTTTATTACCATTACAAAAAAAAATAATGCTTTTTTAATTGTAAAAATCTAAAAGGGAAAAAAACATCTGCAACACTTGAAACTTAAAATAGCACTGAGAGAATAACTGTATTACTTTTATTTTTGCTGTTTTATGCTGTCCCCAAGGCATAGGGCACACACACACACACACACATACAGACCTTTCCTCCTCACCTACGCAATTAACACCGTTTCTACACCAGACGCGAGCGGCAAAATACAGTAGAACCTATTTTAATCAGTACCCATTATAAACTTAAGTCACCGTGTCTAAACCGGACTCTACAGTTGTCGCGTCGCGTCACAGCGCAAAAGCTCTTCACTGGACGCAACAAAGCGAACGTTGCAAATCATTTTAACTTTGTGTCAGTACGTCATAAACAAAAAAAGGCATCAGCTTAATGTCGGGGATTTATCGCGCTCCACATTGAGTATAGACAGCATGTTTACAATGGTAGTTTTGTTGCGTCCCGTTTAGAGCTGTTGCGACGTGAAAACTGTAGCGTCCGGTGTAGACGCAGAGAAGCTGTGTTTAAGATACGTCTCCTCATATTTTCTGCATTTAGCTTTTGAATGACTAGCACCTGCCTGGGTCTGTGCGACTTCATTTGTTGCTTTCACAGACCAATCCGTCTCCCATTCTAAGTTACGCCCGACTTTTTTTTATTTTTTAATTTTTCTGCAGATGGACCGCGCCCCCCCTGCAATACTCTTGCGCCCCCCCTGGGGGGCGCGCCCCACACTTTGAGAACCACTGTTCTAGAGTAAAAAAAAAAAAAAAAAATTCTGAAAACAAGTCAAAATTAAGAGCGTTTTTGCTTGAAATAAGCAAAATAATCACCCAATGTAGTAAGCTAAATAATCTTGTTTTCTGTTTGAAATACGATTTTTTTTGCTTAGCCTATTGGCAGATTATTTTGCTTGTTCTAAGCAAAAACTCACTTAATTTTAACTTTTGTCTGAAAACAAAAAAATAATTTACTTGTCTAGAAAATCCTTCTTGATTTAAGAATTTTTTAATATTTTGGCTGGAAACAAGACAAAAAATGTAAGTGAGAAAAGTATTTTTGCAGTGTATGGTTGAATTGGATCAACAAAGGTCAGCAGCAAAGTCATTGGTTAATAAAATGGGATTAAATACATAAAGGAAACAAAGAGTAACTGGCGCTACTTTTTTGAAAAAGTAACTCGGATATTTTCTTGGAAATGAAAACGTAATGCGTTACTTTACTAGTTACTTGAAAAAAGTAATATTAATACTAACTTGCGTTACTTGTATTGCGTTACCCCCAGCACTGTTCTACACACATTATTGAAATTGACATTTTTGGGATTCAATCCAAAATTTCCATGATTATGTTTTGAAATGTGGGTGGTGCACTAGCTTGAAGTCCTATAGAGGGTTTGCACTTACGTCGCGATTTGGTCAGTTACCCAGATCCGTGGCCATATTGGCAAAACTCGGATGTAAACAACAGCATGGATTGCATGGTTAACTCTGCTGAAAAAAACGGCATATGCTGGTTAAGTAGGTTTTGAGGCATGGATGCTGGTTTGAACTGGTTTATGCAGGTCATGTGCTGGTCCTGCACATTATCAGCTAAGAACCAGCATAAACCAGCTCAAACCAGCATCCATGCCTCAAAACCTACCTAACCAGCATATGCTGTTTTTTTCAACATGGAATGTACTACTGAATACGTTGTTCTGCTAATTTATGCTGTCAAAACCATGGAAAAAATGTTTGGAATCTGCTAAATCATATAGAGAAGGACTTATTAAGCAGAAAGCGGTGCAATAGTTTGACAAACTAAGGTTAATAGGTGCTAAAGATACATACAAGCAGTATTAATTAAGATATTAGCCTGATATTTCACCTACCTGGCCGGAAATGATAAGAACAAACACAAATATTGTCAAGATTCTTGCCCTGAAAATCCTGGTTCAGTTTGGCCAACCACAAACAACTTTTGTTCCTCAGACAGTTTTTGGACTCTTCTCCTTGATTTGTTATAATTTCTGGCAGTCTATAGTACTCCGAGCGATTAGTGCAGCCCAAAACATGAAAATAATTTGTCATTTTCATCAGTAATAATCAGCAAAATATGCAAGTTTTGTTCGGTTCGGTGGCATTGTTTATGTTCAGGGCGGTCAATATGGCCGATTGATGACGCATTGTGAAAACACTATATATATGAAGAAAACATATTGTTGCTCTTAATATAAGTAGTTTTAACTGGGTCATCTGCATGATCTGGCAGGTTATGGTGTGACCTCAACAAGGCATTGTCTGTTTAAAGGGCCATCTGCTGTGTTTACACTGAAAAAGTTGTTTCTAGGCCACTACTAGAACTGATTATTCATCTTAAGTGATATAATTGTCAGAAGAAAACTTTTTAAATGAGCATTTCTCAGGGATAATAAGAATGTACGCAATCCATGTCTTAAAAAAAGGCGTTAGACTATTATGTTACACATTTTCCTTTATTTAGGCAGTGTAATTTCTTTACACTGCCCATATTACATTTTCACTGTGTAATTTAGAAAGAAGATTAGACTCCTGGTACATTTTATATCTAGGGACACACTTCATATCACTTATATAATTTTGTAAATGACTATTTTATGCTTGTTACTGCATTTTGGTAATGAGTCCCCGTTGGAACTGTCTGTCTTATCCTGAAGTATTGCCGACATTATGTGCTTTTGTGCTGCTTCAAAAGGAATGAATTCCCGATATCAGTCTTTGTACTCAAAATAGAATGCGAGCCAGAGAAAACACTGAATAGATAATGGTAGACTTTGATTGCATCCTGTTTAATTCACTCTGTCAGAACTCATCAGAAATAGACGACCTCATCAGCTTCTAACAAGCTGATTTCAAAGAATGATGAAGTAGGCCACAGGCTTCTGTTTGTGTGTGTGTTTGCGTGTTGCTGGCATACCGGGTCAGAACTGGAACAATGAGTGTTTTTCTCTTGTTAAGGGCATCTGGGGTCCATCAGTCTAATATGCTATCATTTGATAAAGATTTGTTTTATTTGTCTAGGCTAAAAGTTTCTGTTTCTGTTTAGTCGTGATTAATCCCATCTAACATTAAAGTTTTTAAACATACTTTTATTTTTTTTCACATTCAATCTTCAAATTATTGTAGAAACAACATAAAGACAGTATATTTTTAATATTTGTTTAATGGCATCCTTTTTTTATGACTAAAGGTGAGTATCACTGATAGCAATATTACTGATGTCTCTAGGAAATTGTTACAGTATAATTGAGAGCTAAAAATTTGAATACTTATTAAACTTAAAAATCACTACTTCTAATTTAAGTGAACTTAAATCAATCTTCACATAAACCCATTATTTACCTGTGCCCTATTAATAATAATAATTAATAATTGAGCACCAAATCAGCATATTAGAATGATTTAATGAGTTAATAATGCTGATTTGGTGCTTGCATCACAGAAATAAGTTACATTTTAAAAAACACTACCAGTCAAAAGTTTTTGAACACAAAGTCTCTTCTGCTCACCAAGCCTGCATTTATTTCATCCAAAGTACAGCAAAAACAGTACAATTTTGAAATATTTTTGCTATTTAAAATAACTGTTTTCTATTTGAATATATTTGCAAATGTAATTTATTCCTGTGATTTCAAAGCTGAATTTGTAACATCATTCAGAAATCATTGTAATATACTGATTTGCTTCTCAAAAACATTTATTATTATTATTATTATTATTATTATGTTAAAGTAGAATTTTTACAGGTTTCTTTGATGAATAGAAAGTTCAGAATAACAGCATTAATCTGAAATAAAATTCTTTTTTAACATTATGAATGTCTTTATCATCATTGTCTTTTGATCAATTTAAATCATTCCTGTTTGTCTATAGTGTGTAATGCAACGATAATGGGCCCAAGCCACCCCGGTGGCATCAGGAAAACGGTGCACAGTGGGCGCATGCCTTTACAGTAACTTGAGTACTGGAGTAATGATGCTGAAAATTTAGCTTTGATCACAGGAATAAATTACATTTTAAAATATATTCAAATAGAAAGCAGTTATTTAAAATAGGAAAAATATATAAAAAAAAAATGCAGGCTTGGTAAGCAGAAGAGACTTCTTTTAAAAAAAAAAGCCTTAAAAAAATCTTACTGTTCAAAAACTTTTGACTGGTAGTGTATATTAAATTAAAAAACAATTATTTTTTAAATTGTAATAATTGTTCACAAAAAATCCAGCCTGGTTAAGCATGAGAAACTTTTTTTGACCAGTAAGGAAAACAAGCAAACAAACAAATGCAGATATATACATATATTATAGCATTAAATGCACATATGGCTCATAACACTTGCGCTCTTGTGTGTAGTTTTGGTAATGATCATAATCTGTATAATCATATTTGTGGAGTTTGACTGATGTTGATGTGAATGCAGTCCCAAAAACATTTCTTGGACAAGTTAAAGATTAAAATTGCAGGATACGTATGTGCGTCTGTCTTCGTGTGTTTTTAAGAGTGAGTGAGAACACTGGTACATTTTGTGCCCTCCACAGCCCCGTCACTGCCAAACACATCAAATTAGATCGGTGTTGTTGTGTCTTTGGCTACGAAGGAGCACCAGAAGGCCCTTTGTGGTTCCTTCCTACTCCCGTTTTTCGCATTAGTCCGCTCCATTGCTTTTAAAAATAAAACAAGGCATTATACAGATGAAATATAAGCATTAGTGGCCTTTGAGATGCATCTAAATTTTCCATTTTGAATGCAGGACACATCAGCGCTCTGCGTCATATAGTGTATCCGCACGGTAAATACTTTATAATACAAAGCGTACGCTGTACGGTACACTGTGTGCAGTTCTTGGGACAGAAAGGTACAAAAGCAAAGCTGTTTCTGCCGTCTCAACATATTTTTAGCCTCTTTAACATGCTGTTATGAATGTGATGTCATCACACCGGGCCAATCGAGAGCCAAGGAGCCGTCTCTCATGATCGAAATATATTATTCTTATCACAGAGGGGGTCGCAAACACAAGGGGTTAGTCACATTTCCGTAGCACAATACAGCACAGCTCACATGGAAAGCTCTATTTAGGCTGTAGATTGTCTCTCCTCAGGAATGGGAGGGGGGTGTTGCTGGGGCCCTTCATCGCTTGGAGGGGTGTTGTGGGGCCCCTGTATCCCCATGCCCAAACACGCTCCACAAGTCTTTCACTCGGCACATTTCAAAACAAGCACGTTCTGGCTCAGTTAGGGACTTTGCAAAAACTCGCTCACAAATACAGGACTGGCAGAGCACGCTCTGAAAAACTGCGCCTTGAAAACTACCCTCAGACTCACTCTGGCCCCAGCGAGATGAATGAAATGAAAGGAAGACGATTATAGCCTCTTTTTTTGTTCAAATTGCTATGCAGGGAAAAAAAACTGCAAATGGAGTCTCGTCTGAAAGAATGAAAACCAGTCTTCATATCAAATGCATGCTTCTCAAGTAAATGTTTTTAGGATTTTTAAATGGAAAATATCACAGATATGACAAATTGTTTGTTTGTTTGTTTATGTATTTATTTCAATTTTAGTTTCTTCTACTTATTGATTTGATTTAACTTGATTGTTTTGTTAATCATTTATCGTCTTTAGAGTGCTTTGAACTATTTGTACATTTATACAGTCATATTTGGTAACATGTTTTGTGTTAACTTTGAAACTTACAAAACATCTGTTAAAATTCACATTCAGCTGATATACACATTTAAAATGTTGTCTTTTGGAAAATCACACTAAAAAATTTGCTGACTCATCCTGCACTACACAGGTTTTTGTCCATTTAAAATTATTTCTAGAATGAGAATGTCCTTGAAACAATATTTTTTGTCCATTTTAAATTTATATTTACATTTTTTTTTATTAAATTAAATTTTTAATTAATTAATTAATTTTATTTTATATTTAATTTACAATTTTTTTATTTATTATTTTGTATAGTTTTATTTTATATTTAATTTAATTTTCATTTAATTTTTCAATTTATTTAATTTTTTTTCATTTTTTATTTAATTTACTTTATTTTTATTTATTTACATTATTTTTATATTGTTTTTATTTTTATTTATATTTACATTTATACAGTCATATTTGGTAATGTGTTTTGTGTTAACTTTGAGGCTTACAAAAAAAAAAAAAAACTTAAAATTCACCTTCAGCTGATACACACTTTTAAAATTTTGCCTTTTGGAAAATCACACTAAAAAATTTGCTGGCTCATCCTGCACTACACAGGTTTTTGTCCAATAAAATTATTTCTAGAATGAGAATGTCCTTGAAACAATGATTTTTTTTTCAACTTTAAATTTAAATATATATATATATATATATATATATATATTTTTTTTTTATTAAATTAAAAAATTATGAAATTATAATTTTTTATTTAATTTACTTTTTTTATTTATTCTTTTGTATAATTTTATTTTATATTTAATTAAATTTTCATTGATCATTTTTTTAAAATAAAATTTTCCTTTTTTTTTAACATTATTTTTATATTATATATTTATTTTTTATTTTTATTTACATTTATACAGTCATATTTGGTAATGTGTTTGTGTTAATTTTGTGAAGCTTACAAAAACATTTTTAAAATTCACCTTCAGCTGATACACACTTGAAAAAATTTGCCTTTTTGAAAAATCACACAAAAACATTTGCTGACTCATCCTGCACTACACACTGCACTTTTGTCCAATAAAATTATTTCTAGAATGAGAATGTACTTGAAATGATAAATGCCGTGTTTAAATGTGAACTTTTCTCCTTATTGTTTTTTTTTTTTTTACAAAATTAATTTAATTTCATTTAATTTTTATGAATGTAATTTAATTGATCATTTATCATCTTTACAGTCATTTTAACTATTTGTACATTTATACAGTCATATTTGGTAACGCATGTTTTGTATTAGCTTTAAGGTTTACAAAAAATCTGCTAAAATTCACCTTCAGCAGATACACACATTTAGTCTTTTGGAAAATCGCAAATCAAAATTTTTCTGACTCACCCTGCACTAGACAGGTTTTTGTCCAATAAAACTCTTTCTAGAATGAGAATGTCTCTTCCCCTTTATACCACATACAGTACAAAACCTTTGGATGTGTCCTGTCTCAACTTTCTAATAGTAAAGTCCATAAAGTCAGTCTATTTGGGGTGTCTAAGTGAAAATACAAAGGATTCAATAAATTCTCCCACCTCAGTACGCCTCAATCTGTGACCACTGAGGTTTTTGGCACTTTGCCAAAACTCTTGACAACAGAATCCTTTTCTTTCATTTCACTGATACCCACATGCTTTCAGTATGTCCTCAGTTCTTTCTCTCTGTCTCTCTAATTTTTCCCTGTCTGTATCTCTCTCTCTGAATACACAGTGCTTGTACTGTGTGGCCTGTTGTCTGACTAAAAGCTGTGCTAGTACCTATAAACATGCTGTATGGTCTGGCCTCATCATGTCCTCAGAAGACTTCGAGAACAAGGCGTCTTGCATAAATTAACATAAACACTGTTAAGTGTTTGAATTTTCCCTAACTACATTATTACCATGGGATCCTCACAGACTCGCCCGCTACATCTGATAGCAGCGGCCCATGAAGCGTTACCTCGAAGTTGTTCAGGTGCGGTGAAAATCACACAAGCGGCACCGCGAGGATTAAAATCAAATTCAGACTGTAAATAAGCTCGCTTCGTAAATAAACTCACTTGTGTCACCGCAAACCCAATTTCAAGTCGCTCTCCCGAAAAAGATCTTCTCGCCTGTAGAGTGTAAACAGTGTATTTCTGTCTTCATGAATGATCCCTGTTATGGATGACCTACATTTTTAGAGATGTTTGCTGAGGCAAGCGATACTGTGACTGTTGGTGATGCTGTGGTTTACTGATCTGAACAAACCCTTAACCATAAGTGTTAAATTTAGGTCTTTCACCCGCACTGTTTGTGCAACATACATGAATCATACCTCAAAATGTATGGCTTTTTGAGAAGATGTGTGCTAGTACTTATCAGTGATCAGATTTGGGGGACTCAAGCTATGTAAAGCAACCAATACAATGCACTAACTGTATAGCGACCACTACAAAACATTTTAGAACACCCTGCCAATATCATAGCAACGTTCAGTAAACCCAAAACAAAAAAAAGAGCAAGAATCCAAAACACCCTAGAAACATTATAGAAATGCCCTGGAAAACACCCAGAAAAAACAGTCAGAACACTGTAGCAACCACCCAGAACACCATAGTAGCATATCAACACACTCCATAAAACTCCTACCATAAAATGCCCTAGAACACATAGTAACATAGTAACAGTCCAGAACACCTTAGCAACAGCATAGAAATGCCATGGAAAACATCCAGAAGAAACTCTGTGAACACACAGAACACATAGTAACCATATAGTAACACACAATAAACCTTTCATAACACACTAGCAACTGCACAGCAACACACTAGAAACATTTCAGAACACCCTAGCAACAGCATAGGAAGCTTTTAGAACAACCTAGTAACCACATACCAGAACACCATAGTAGCATAGCAACACACTCCTACCATAAAATGCCCTAGAACACCCAGACCATGTAGCAACAAACAATAAAAACTTTCAGAACACCCTAGCAACGACATAGCAACCATTTAGTACACCTTATCAACTGTAGAGCAACAATCCAGGGGCCAGTTGCATAAACTTAGCCTCTATGTTAAGACAGTGTCTTAAGTACTAGTTTGACCAACTATCAGTTAACTAAAGGGTAATCAGTCCTATTTTCTTGATTCAAATTAAACTAATCTACATTTTTCTGTAACCGAATTAAAAAAAATTATGACCAGTCTTAAAGAAAAAATAGCTGACTAACTTTTTAAAACTAGTCTAACCCTTTTATGCAACCGGCCCCTGAACACCATAGCAACAGCATAGTAACCATTCAGAACACCCTACCATAAAATCCCCCCAACACATAGTAACCATATAGCAATGCACAATAAACCTTTCAGAACATACTGGTAACTGCAGAGCAACACACTAGAAACCTTTCGGAACACCCTAGCAACTGCTTAGCAACCTTTCAAAACACAGTAGCAACACTACAGCAACATTGCAACAAAGAACACCTTGTAACCATTTAGCAGCATACAGAAAACCCTTCCAAACACCGTAGTAACTGCATAGCAACCTTTTAAATCACCCTTGTAACCACACAGCAGCCATCCAGAACACCCTGTCAACACCCTAAAATGCCCTAGAACAGCCAGAGCACATAGTAACCATATAGCAACACACTAAAAACCTTTCAGAACACCCTAGCAACTGTGTAGTAACCATTCAAAACACCCTACCATAAAATCCCCTCTAACACCCAGACACATAGTAACCATTTAGTAACGCACAATGAATCTTTCAGAAAACATAGTAACCATATAGCAAGACACTAAAAACCTTTCAGAACACCCTAGCAACTGCATAGCAAACTTTCAAAACACCATTGCAATCACATAGCAACCATCCAGAACATACCATCAACACTATAAAGTGCCCTGGAACATATAGCAACACACACAAAACCTTTCAGAACACCCTAGCAACGACATAGCAACCATTTAGTACACCTTATCAACTGTAGAGCAACAATCCAGGGGCCAGTTGCATAAACTTAGCCTCTATGTTAAGACAGTGTCTTAAGTACTAGTTTGACCAACTATCAGTTAACTAAAGGGTAATCAGTCCTATTTTCTGGATTCAAATTAAACTAATCTACATTTTTCTGTAACCGAATTAAAAAAAATTATGACCAGTCTTAAAGAAAAAATAGCTGACTAACTTTTTAAAACTAGTCTAACCCTTTTATGCAACCGGCCCCTGAACACCATAGCAACAGCATAGTAACCATTCAGAACACCCTACCATAAAATCCCCCCAACACATAGTAACCATATTGCAATGCACAATAAACCTTTCAGAACATACTGGTAACTGCAGAGCAACACACTAGAAACCTTTCAGAACACCCTAGCAACTGCTTAGCAACCTTTCAAAACACAGTAGCAACACTACAGCAACATTGCAACAAAGAACACCTTGTAACCATTTAGCAGCATACAGAAAACCCTTCCAAACACCGTAGTAACTGCATAGCAACCTTTTAAATCACCCTTGTAACCACACAGCAGCCATCCAGAACACCCTGTCAACACCCTAAAATGCCCTAGAACAGCCAGAGCACATAGTAACCATATAGCAACACACTAAAAACCTTTCAGAACACCCTAGCAACTGTGTAGTAACCATTTAAAACACCCTACCATAAAATCCCCTCTAACACCCAGACACATAGTAACCATTTAGTAACGCACAATGAATCTTTCAGAAAACATAGTAACCATATAGCAAGACACTAAAAACCTTTCAGAACACCCTAGCAACTGCATAGCAAACTTTCAAAACACCATTGCAATCACATAGCAACCATCCAGAACATACCATCAACACTATAAAGTGCCCTGGAACATATAGCAACACACACAAAACCTTTCAGAACACCATAGCAACCACATAGCAACACACTAGAAACCTTTCAGAACACCCTAGCATCTGCATAGTAAACTTTCAAAACACCCTGGCAACCATCCAGAACACCCTATCAACACCCTAAAGCAGGGGTGCCCAACCCTGTTCCTGTAGTCTAACCTACCTTCCTGCGGAATTCAGCTCCAACCCTGATCAAACACAACTGAACCAACTAATTAGGATCTGAAGGAGGACTTGATAATTACTGACAGGTGTGTTTGATCTCTGCAGGAAGGTAGATCTCCAGGAACAGGGTTGGGCGCCTGCATAGCAACCTGTCAAAACACCCTAGCAACACTACAGCAACATAGAACACCCTGAACACCTAGTAATGATTTAGCAACGCACTAAAAACCTTTCAGAACACTGTAGTTACTACATATCAACCTTTCAAAACACCTTATCAACACCCTAAAAGCCCTAGAACACCCAGACACCTAGCAACCTTTTAAAATACCCTAGCAACACCATAGCAACATAGAACACCTAGTAACCATTTAGCAACACACTAAAAACCTTTCAGAACACTGTAGTAAGTGCATAAGAACATCCTGGCAACCATTTGTAACACTCTAGAATTATGGAGAGTTTGGGGGAGAAAACAGCATAAATTGTATTTACAAAAATTAATTAATAATATATAAATTAACAAAAACACAATAAATAAACATCCATTTTAATTTCTACCTATTTAAATATCTATTTTAATTGAATCTCTAATTTCTATGAATGCTGCAGAATGCGTTTCCAAACTGTTTTTCATTTCTTTCAGTCACTCATTACATTTTGATTAGGAAAAAGACTGTGAAGTGTGAAATGGAAATATGAAGTGCAAGAAACAGGAAAACTGTGTGGGGGAAGAGAGAGAAAGTTTGTAAGCTACAGTGGTGAACGGAGAAAAAACAACAACACAGAAACCCAATATCCCTAGAGAACCGGTCCGAAAAAACTGAGCGAGCGAATGAAAGCACCAAAGACCCAGATAGAAGGATTCTACTATCACTGTGACAACAGTAACCATAAACAAGAATGAAAACGAGGGGCCAGAGAAGCTCCGCCCCCTCCCTCTCTTCACTTCAAAGATAGGTGATAATGATCCCGCTTACATAACAGTTGGAAGCAGAAAGAGAGAGAGAGAGAGAGAGAAAGAGAGAGAGGCCCGTTCTGTTTGAGTGAGGGTAGAGGGGGTTTTGTATAGGCCAAAAGAATGCCTATAAAGTGCTGCTTTTCACAGTAATTTATGAGCTCAGGGACATGAGGCCTGTGTTATGTTATTTACATTCACTTTTCATTTATTTTCACAAAACAACTCACATCACGAGCCAAAGGTGAAGTTGTATAAAAACACACGCTGTATGTTGAGCCGGTAAAGTTGTGCTCTCTGCCCTCTCAAAGAACTTTTATGAATGTATGGACCCCACTGTGTGCAGGGGAACATTTTGCACGATGGCTGCTTTTTGACAACACACACACACACACACGCGCACATATACTCAACGGGGAGCGGTTAAACGAATGCAAAGCCAGCTTTATAGCTGCATGTTTTTGTGAGGCATATTTGCTGCAAATGTAAAGCAGATTGTGTAATGTGTTGCCAGAGAAAAACAAAACAAACCAAGCATTATTCATTAATTATCAGTTTGTTTATTAACGCATATCAAGCAAAAATTCAATAGTCTTGGTTATGATTGGCCAAAATTGGTATGAAATGAGTTTTTTTGCTTGTTTTCACCTCATGAATGCAAGAGCCTCATGCTGTGCTTTTCTGAAGGTGAGGCTCATGTTTGCCCTTAACAGGTTTGTTTATTCAGTGGAAAATAAAAGTGGAAACAGTGAGCTCTTTCACCGCGTCTTTACCATGCGTGTTTACGTGCATCTGTGTACGTGTGTGTTTGAGTGGTCGGACAGAGAGAGAGACCCATCTGGTTCCAAACACCCCCTGAGTTCTAATAAAGAGTACTGTACACATTTTAGCATTTAATTTATTTTTATGATCTCTTGTGTGAGCCAGAATACTTTGATTAGCTCGCCTCATGCTGCATTCATGCCATATTTAAATTGTTGTCATACAAGTAGAGCTAACAGAGGAGTGGCAAGGTTCTGCCAAGTTATGAAGTAACGTTGATGGAACGTTCATTTAATGTTATCTAACGCTGGCACAAAAGTGATCATGGAATTCTGTGATCACATCAGAAGTGATCACATCATTCATGGAATGTTTTTCTGGAATGTTTTAATTGAATGCACCGTTTTAAATGTTGCTATTTTTTTTTTTTTTCAGATTGTTCAGAGAACATTCAAATTAACATTCACATAATGTTTGCAAAATGGTAAAATGAAAGGAGAAATTCGCTTTCAGAGCAAAGATTTAAAGATAATTTACTCACCCCCCATCTTTCTTTCTTCAGTCGTATAGAAATTGTTTTTTGAGGAAAACATTTCAGGATTTCTCTCCATATAGTGGACTTCTATGGTGCCCGCAATTTCCAAAATGCAGTTTAAATTCAGCTTCAAAGGGCTCTAAACGATCCCAGCCGAGGAAGAAGTGTCTTATCTAACGAAACGATCGGTTATTTAAAAAAAAAGTCAATTTATATACTTTTTAACCTCAAATGCTCATCTTGTCTAGATTTGCGTGTTCAAGACAGTTAGGGTATGTTCAAAAACTCCCATCTCATTTTCTCCTCAACTTCAAAATCGTTCTACATCACTGTTTTACCATTTTTTGTAAAGGGTTTTTTGATCTTCTTTGCATGCACTTGCACTGTAAACTCTGGGTTGGTACTTCTGCAGCAATGTAGGGTGATTTCAAAGTTGGAGGAGAAAATGTGATGGGAGTTTTTTAGTCAGCTGTCAGTGCTTCTGATACGGAATATCTGCGGAAGTCTAATTAGTATCTGATTTTGTAGTTTATCAATGATTATAAATATCACATTTCATAGGGGGTCCCCTAGTTAAAATCGCAGTACCCCTAGTAAAATTCAAATTCCAAGGGCTAAAGCTCTAAAATGAAAATCTTCACACTTGTAGTTCGGATTGTTTGGTTTATTTGGTTTGGACCAAAAAGGAAAATGATGCATTTGTTCCTGGTCCGCTTAGCATTCACATTGGCATTTTTGAGAGCAAACCTAAAAATACCAAACCTAAAGGCTTAATGATGCGTTCACAACCTGATTGGTCGGGTTGAATGATGTAGATTTCGTGACGAAACTCACCAAACCAAACAAAAAGAAAAGGTGCATTCGACTTAAAGCTTTAAGTTGAATACATCTAATTCCAGCAGATGGACAATGAGCGTGATCTCATTATATGACTTTATTTTCACCACCTGCAAACTCACAAAGAGCTCATAAAAGGCACTTTACCTCCTCTTTGCTCTTCTTTTGCCCTCAGCTCATTTTGTTTTGGATACACTGCTTGTTCCCTTCATGAAATCATGTCACATAGCGTTGCATCTTGTCATTACTTCCTGTTTTTGGTTCGTTTAGAATTATTTGGTCCTTGTTGCAGTAGTATTTTATTCCAGCCGCATCAGAGTTTGTTTGTCTCGGTCCACTTGTTTGGTGCGCACCAGGGTTCAGATGGCAGCGTTCACACTTACTTAAATGAACCGTACTAATAGAGCAATCAGATTTTCGAACCAAACATAAGAAGTGTGAACACACCCCAAGAAACGATCTCCATACACACTTTTCAAAAGTCTACGTTTTGGCCTGTTTACACTGAAACGCAACCCGGAGATTTCAAACTAAAATTGGGTTTGCAGCATTTTCGAAAGTCTCAGTTTTCGAGAGCTGAAAATGGTGGAGTAGTGTAAATGACAGGCGTAACTGTAGTAAAGTTTAAAATGAAAATGCATTAGTGTAAACATAGCCTAAATATCACATTACTATGGTTGCTTCAAACTGCAGACTTGGAAAAACAACCCGTGGCAACAGTGTTAAAGTAACCCAATTCAACGGGAAATCCGTGGACTTGGCAACACTGATGTGGTTGGTTGGTTGATGTGAAACTGGATTAGATGGCTGGATAAAAATTGACAGTGATGACCGCTGTGTTTTACCCAAAATTGAACATTCTTCAACTATCAGCGCTGAGAAGAAAACACTCAGCACCTCGTCATACTCCTGGTGTTTTAAAAAACATTGTTCTCCCATTGAAAACTATTGAAAAAATACACTAGTCTTGGGAAAATGCTTTAAAAAAAAAAATGTTTATAAAACGTTTTAAAAACTGAACATTTCAAGCATTCAGAGAACATTCAGAAATAATGTTTTTATAACTTTATGAGTAGAAGAGTAGAAGCATTCTAGAATTCTAAAAATTCAGATTAGAATTTTTAGGAATAAATTACATTTTAAAATGTATTTAAATATAAAAGAGTTACTTTAACTAGTAAAAATATTTCAAAATGTTAATGTATTTGCTGTACTTTGGATCAAATAAATGCAGGCTTGGTGAGTTTCATTTTGAGTTTACTAATTGAGTTTGACAAAGATGTGGATAGTTTTTATAAGCATTAACAATTCAGTGAATGTAGAATTTATTGGCGATAGCACATTTACATAGTATAGATAAAAAGAAAAAAAGAAAAAAAAAATCTGAAGTGCCTAGTTTCTAATGACTGTTTTCAAACAGGTTTCCCATATGGCTGTTGTTGATGTGTAAGTCTGTGCAGGTCCTGCAAGGTATGCAATATTTCCAAAGTATTCGACATGTAGTTATCTGTAGAAATGACATTACAATAGTATTTTTACAGAAACAACAACAACATTTTACAGGGTTAGTTAGTACATATAGACCCCCTCTACAGGTCTGTATGGGAGTATAAACTACTAGTTTATTGGTCAGAGGAGAACTGACCCCCCGACTGAGCCTGGTTTCTCCCAAGGTTTTTTTTTCTCCATCAGTATCCCAGATGGAGTTTTGGTTCCTTGCCACTGTCGCCTATGGCATGCTCAGTTGGGGACAACAACTAAATTGGGGAAAAACTAAATTGGGACAAACAATTTATTAATTTGGAACTATTGATTAATTTATCTACTAAACCAACTACAATTGTTTATAGTTTCTTTTTACATTATTGATATATTACCTTCCCATTTGATACTGTAAAGCTGCTTTGACACAATTTGTATTGTAAAAAGCGCTATATAAATAAATCTGACTTGACTTAGTTTACCCAAAAATTCTCTTATTAATTACTCACCCTCATGTCGTTACAAACCTGTAAGACCTTCGTTCATCTTCGGAACACAAATTAAGTTACTTTTGATGAAGCTTTCTGACCCTCCATAGACAGCATCGTAACTGAAATCTTCCCAGACACAGAAACATAGTAAGGACATTGGTAAAAGTCGTAGTTTTTGGTGTTCTTTGCACACAAAAAGTATTCTTGTAGCTTTGTACAATTATAGTTGAACCACTGATGTTACAATTCACTGTTTTACTGAAGTCCTTACTATGTTGCTGGGCCTGGGAACAATTCAGTTGCACTGCTGTCTATGCAGGGTGAGAAAGCTCTCGGATTTCATAAAAAATATCTTAATTTGTGATCCTAAAATGAACGAAGGTCTTGCAGGTTTGGAACAACACGAGGGTGAGTAATTAATGACAGAATTTTCATTTTTGAGTGAACTATCCTTTTAAATTTCTAGTATTTGCTGTTTCACTTCATAGCTATCGATTTGGTTAAACTCAGTGTGGTCTTTCCTCACAACATTGCCGGAATTGCGACTGTTGATTTTGACTGATTTTGACTTGAGTTTGACTTGCTTGCTCAGCGTTTGCATTTGGAACAGACCTTGAGGTTATCTGAAATTAGGTAAACACAAAAAAGGCCAAAAACCAGCCACAAGAGTTTATGTAACTTTAGGCAAGTTTTACACTAACTTAGATATGGCAGACGTTCATAAGCAACCATAAAAGTTTACATGCACTTCCTCCGCAGCGGGACACAGTGTGCTCAGGGGTACACAGGTGTGCTTACCGCTTATAGTGAAGGTATGTGGCATACGTAGACTCTGCTATGGGTTGTTTACGCACAAGCACGAGAGGGACTGGAAATATCTGAGGTACCTCTGTGACTCGGCCGTTTGTATCTCAGGGATGACGGGTTCTAATTTTGCACACGCTAAATAGAAGGAGCGTTGAATCATGAAAGAGTTTTTTAAGATTGAGGGTGACACATTACTCGAGTGTTAATGCTACAGGCCGGTGTGTGCAGTGAGTGAGTGCAGCTCTTTAACACCTCAGGCAGGTCTCTGTAAAGCGCCGGTCACGCCCATCATCAACGGCTTATAGGAAATGCGGGTCTGGAGGTCTGGGACAGGGCAGACAGTGCGAAATTTCCGTCAGGGACTTCTAGGATTGACGTCAACGCCAAGTACATTAAACCTCATTTTAAAAATACTTTAAGTTGTTGCAAATGTTTGGGTGTTTGAATCACAAAATAAGGCCGCTCCCTTTCAGTCATTTAAAAGTAATATTACATTATTTCTTGATTTTACAGTTTTTAAATCAAATAAATGTAGTCTTGGTGTATGGAAGTCCATTTCCGCCACTGAATAAAGAATCTATCTCACAATTGTGGCTTTTTCTTGGAATTTTGAGATATAAACTGACTTTTTATCTCAGAATTGTGAGATATAAACTCACAATTCTGACTTTTTATCTGAATTTCTTCCAGTTATGAGTTTGTATCTCGAGTTTGTATCTTGCAATTCTGACTTTTACCTCAGAATTGAGTTTACATCTTGCAGTTGCGAGTTATAAAGTCAGAATATATACAAACAATTCTGAGAAATTAAGTCAGAAAAAGGTCTAACAGACATTTGTAAGTCAGAATTATGTGATATAAACTGCTGTAAATCATTTATAGTGCCTTGGGAAGAGTTTCACCCATTTTGTATTATTTTATTTATTTAAAAAATATATATTTCCTCAGTCATAATTTGTACTAAATATTTGTAGCTAATTTATTTGCATTATTTTATTTATTATTTAGATTTCTATGCAAATAAATTAAATGAATCTATAAATAATACTTTTAAAAATAGAATTATATATTTAATCAGAAAGAAAGAGTTAACCTTACTTATTTCCAGAATTATTTTTGCCAATTCTTCTGAATTTACTTGAGTTAGCTCATTGACAGTATTCAAATTTCAGGCCAAAACACATATTTTCATTGGATTTAGTTAAATGTTTGGGCAATTGCAGAATACTAAGAATTCTTAGACATGATTTTGTTTGAAAAGATTTAATTTAGTTGCACCAAACATTCAGCTTTTCTCTTGAGTCCAAGAGCTAAATGTAGAGTGATATGTCTTCTGTTTGAATTTTAGTGAAAATGTTGCCTGTTGGTACAAAATAATTGGTTGGAACCTGTAATATTACATAAAAAAAAAAATACCAGACATGTTACACTACTTATAAATGTTGCTGCAAATCATTCATAGTGCCTTTGGAAGATATCCACCCAGTTTTTATTTCCTCAGCCATACTTTGTTCTAAATTGTTAGCATATTCATTTTTGCATTATTTTACAAATTCTTTATTTTAAATAGTTCATCAGAAAAAAAAGAATTATTCACTCTTCATTACTTTGAACATCTTCTTTAATGTTTCGAATTTTTACCAATTCTTCCCAATCCAAATTAACTTGAGTAAACTCATTGGCAGTATTCAAAATTCATGCCAAACCACATATTTTCATTGGATTCAGTGAAATGTTCGGGCAATTCCAGAATACTACGAATTCTTGGACATGATTTTGTTTGAAAAGATGGAGCTTTAATTCAATTGCACCAAACATTGAGCTTTTCTCTCGAGACAAAGAGCTAAAACATAGAGTCATATATCTTCTGGTAAACTGAATGACTTCATGTTGGCCTTCCACAATCGTGGCTTCCTTTGAGCCACTCACACATAAAGGCCAAACCTGTGACACACTGAGAGATTGTCCAGACGTCAACAGTTTCTTCCATTTCATCCAAAGAGTTCTGGCTGCTTGGTCACTTCTCTGACAATTGCCCTTCTTGTTCAGTCGTGCAGTTTCAGTATGGATCATGGCATGTTTTTTCCATTTTGTTAGAATGGAACAATCCAGAGTCCCTAGGAAGACGTCAGGTTTCACCAATCATTTTATAACCTTTTCAAATTCTTTTTTTTACTCCAAACAACTTCATCTTAAGATACCACTGCAGTTCTTTGCTCTTGAAGATAGCGGAAACTAATCTGATCTGATGCCTTAGTGGTGGCACAAGGTAGATGTAGATCTAAGGGGGAGGCACTTGCATACAAATGCAATTTTTTGTGACATAGTAGTTTGTCTCACTACTGGTATATTGTAAACAGAGAATATAAACAAATGAACCAATTTAACCTAAACAATAATGCAAAAAATTTCAGGACGATGGTAAAATGTTTCCGGATTTTGGCCTACAAAAACATGTCATCCTTGCAGCACTCTACATTCAATTTAAAAGTTAAGTCTGTGCCACTAAAAAAATCTATATTCAAACAGGTTGTCCAATCACTCCTGCCATTGTTTCGCCCAGAATCTCATTCATATTTTTCAGAATACAGAAGTGTGGTAAAAAGTCTTTTATATTCCTCTAGCATTGTAATTTACGCTTTCTTTTACTTTTATATTTAAATTCTAGATAGTTTATTTTATGTTAACACTGTGAAGTGTTACTACAGGAGCTGAAAAACAGCAAATTTAAGTCTGTTTGAAAACACTTGATTTATTGTAACTCAGTGTGGTTCAAATAATCACTCTGAAACTAAGCCTCCACTTCCTACAGTGCACGGCATCCCAGTTTCTCTGAACATTTGTGTAGCTTAAATTGAAGCTGAGGGATTTTTTAGTGCCGCACCATTCCCCACTGGGTCCCTGCGGCCTAAACTGTCCCAGCAGTAATTGCTCTTGGCTGACAGCAGTGTGTTTAGGTAAAACAGCTCGTAAGCCCCACCGGTGGGTATGGGGCCAATTAAGCAGGAATGAGGCTTACTGTATGGATCATAGTAATCATCATTACTATTCTACTGGTTAAAGACTAACTAGAAAATGCATCGTGTATTTCTGCGAAAGCGCACACGCACGCGTGTGTGTGTGTACATTTAAAAGTGTTTTAACCTCCTCACAGTTCACTGATGTCAAAGTTTAGTTGGCTTGATTGGTTTAAAAGCTGTTTTTCAAAATTAGGTGTGCACCCAGGAATTGCACCTGAAGCCACTTGAAATTAGGGGTCGGGGGAAATCAAGGACCGGTTTTCATTCTGAACTGGTTCCATTTAAAACAAGAACAACACTGTAACCAAATGATTCTGAAGATGTTCAGTTTGTTAATCTTCTTTGTAAGAGAATCAATGGGTGGTATAAACTCACAATTCAAAGAAAAAAACGTAGAATTGGGAGATATAAACTTGCAATTCTGACTTTTTTCTCAGAATTGCAGCATATAAACACAATTGAAAGAAAAAAACTCAGAACTGTGAGATTTAAAATTGCAATTCTGAGGAAAAAAGTGAATTCTGACTTTTTTTCTCAGAACCGTAGTATATAAAGAAAAAAAAACTCAGAATTTTGAGATTTAAACTTGCAATTCTTAGAAAAGAAGTCAGAATTGTGAGAAATAAACTCAGACTTTTTTCTCAGAACTGTGGAATATAAACTTGGAATTTTAAGAAAAAAAAAACTCAGAATTTTGAGATTTAAACTTAAAGTAAAAAAAAAAGTAACTCAGCATTAAACTCAGATATTTTCTCATAAAAAAAGAGTATATATCTCACTTTTGTGAGAAAAATGTCAGAACTGTGAGATAAAAAGTTGCAATTGCCTATTTTTATTCAGTGACGGAAACAGGCTTCCATATTGGTGAGCAAGAGATATTTCAAAAATACAACAAAATAGTATAAAAACAGCCCATCCAATATGTGAAAGTGACCTATCAACTAAACTGATCTGACTGAGTTTTTGCTAATAAAATGAGCCAAAAACATATGAAAAACTCAAACAAATGGTGCTTTCTGTTTTTGCTGCCTGTTTCGTGTTAAAAATACAGTGAGGAAAGAGACCTGCAGAGACAGAGTGAGTAGTGTAATCGAACTTGGGTTTAGACCAAGCAATCAAAGTGTGAAACCAGTCCGAGTGTTTGTTTTTCCATGTAAGAGTGACGATACATGTAAATGTGACACAGTACGGTCACATGTGTCGAGTACCTGACCAATGTACAGTATGTAAGGACACACACAGCTGAGTCACAGTGGTGTGACAGTCAGCTGATAAGAGCTGCTGGATACCAGAGCGGCATTCTGGGCAGCGGGCATTCTTTTGGCTCTCTCCCCCCTCCACTGTTTCCACAAGCTTTCTGACCCTATGCCAGGATCACAGGGACTCAGTCCGAACTGGCAAGCCTCGGGCCGGTGCTTTGAAACCTGACTGACAGAGTTGGCGTCATTTCTACGTTTCAGGCACAAGCTAATTCTGCTGATTTTGCTGCAGTCAAATGCAAATCCTTTCTATATTCATGGTCAGGCCTTTAATATTACAGAGTGTGGCCGCTGTCACATGTCGAAAAGGAAAGAGAGCTTGTTTCATACAAAAAGCATGTGATTATGCTCTAAAGATGATACTCCATGGTTTTCATTAGACATGCAAAGTCTGGAGACACAAAGTCCCTCATTGACTTTTGCAATAGGTATGATTAAAGTACTAACATGTTGCACGTCAGTCCTCTGAATATTAATGGTCTCCTATTAATGGTTTTTAGAAATGAAATTCTGTCATTTTCACACTCCAAACCTGAGAGAAGTGACAATGCCTAATTCATTAATAAAATAAAAACCAGTAGAAAAAAACAGTAAACTGGTTCACAAATACAGTCTGAATTAAATATAAATGAGTGATGAACTGATACGATTCTGTTTTTTTTGTTTGTTTGTTTGTTTGTTTGTTTAGTGTTTTATGAGTAAACTGCCCACTATACTTCAGGAAAATTCTTCAGGTCCCTCTGTTTTTTTTTCCATTTTTGTGTATTTTAACCTTTGTAACCATGACTATATGATTTTGAGATCCATCTTTTGACACCGTGGACAACTGAGAGACTCATATGCAACTATTACAGAAGGTTCAAACACTCACTGATGCTCCAGAAGGAAACACAGTGCATTAAGAAAGAGAAAACTTATGGAATTTGAGGATCAGGTAAATTTAACTTATTTTGTCTTCTCAGAAACATGTAAGTATCTTCTGTAGCTTCTAAAAGGCTGTACTAAATTAAATGAAAATATGATATTAAGGCAAAATAAGAAAAGTGTACACAACTTCATTCTGTTCAAAAGTTTACACCCCTGACTCTTAATGCATCACTTTTCCTTCTGGATCATCAGTGAGCATTTGAAACTGAGTCCCTCAGTTGTCCTCAGTGTGAAAAGATGGATCTCCAAATCATACAGTCATTGTTGGAAAGAGTTCAAATACACAAAAATGCTGAAAAACCAAAGAATTTGTGGGACCTGAATGATTTTTCTAGTTACTTCCTAACATTGGTAAAGGACTCATAATAAGTTGCACAACATTTGTCGAAGGTTAGAATACAATAATTCAATTTTACAACATTGTTGTGTAAACTGTGGATGACTTTGTTTTGTTCAGAGCTAAATAAAAAAATATCTGTCCTTGGTTAATAAAGAGAAAAAGAGGACTCTTTCTGTACCCCGGGATTATCTTACCTTGTAAACATGGTCATTTATCTTGATAGGGTTTTAAATTCTGATTTGCGGTGCATGAGTTCTCTGTTTTTACTGTATCCATCTGGATCGGAGCCGCCAGGCGCAGTAACGTAGCTGTGGTTTGAAAGCTTGCAGCCCTAAAAAACATTAAGGCTGCATAACTTCATTACGTGTTTGCTTAGCGCAGCATGGCCCAAGGCAGAGGTGCTGTTTCCTGAGCCCCCACAATCATGCGAGACCCCCTGCCCACTTACATTCACTGTATGTGGTTGAATATACAGCACGGGCAAAATGGCAGGCGAGCTTTTCAATTGGACTTATTGGAGTTGGTGTAAATGAAACTAAATTGAACTCCTACCACACGCTATTATAAGCTCTCAGCATGGATCCGATACGTGCTCTTCCAAGATTTAAGTGGGGTTCAAAATAAGCCACACAAACACACGTTCTTGTGGTGCCATTGGCAAAAACAAACCCGCATCTGTGCCTGCATGTGAGCAAAGATGGCAGTATTCAGATCTCATATTTGCAGGGGAATCGTGCAGCAGCCGAATAATGACTGGAATGGAAATCTAGAGGAAAGCTTTCTATAGGTATTACAGAAATTCTTGGGGCAGCCCAGGTTACTGAATAGCATTGATATGTAGGTGGGCGGGTGGTTAGGTGGTCGTATGTTAATGTAATCATGGTTTTGACATCAATACCTTTCCTATTAGTATTCATAGGAATTCTTATGTAACGTTTTCACATACACTATCATTCAAAAGTTGGCAAGTTTTCGGCTCTTATTCTCTCTGCACTTGTTTGGAAAAAAAAACAAACATTAAAAACAGCACTTTTGTGAAATAAAAAACGTAAAGCAATTTTCTATTGTAATATATGTGACCCTGGATCACAAAACCAGTCTTAAGTAGCACAGGTATATTTGTAGCAATAGCCAAAAATACATACATGTATGGGTCAAAATTAGCAATTTTTCTTTTGGAAAATCGTTAAGTAAAGATCATGTTCTATGAAGATAGTTTGTAAATTTCCTATCATAAGTATATCAAAACTTAATTTTTGATTTGTAATATGCATTGCTAAGAACTTAATTTGGACAACTTTAAAGGCAGTTTTTTCAATGTTTCTATTTTTTTGCACCCTCAGAGATATTCAAATAGTTGTATCTCGGCCAACTATTGTCCAATTATGACAAACCATATGTCCAAGGAAAGCTTATTTATTCAGCTTTCATGTCATTTATGAATCAATTAAAAAATACCCATATGACTGATTTTGTGGTCCAGGGTCTCATATTTTAAAATGCAAGTTAATCTTGTGAGGAACAGCCATTATTCCAGAAATCATCCTAATATGCTGATTCATTTGTGTTTTGAAGAATAATGGTTTGGTCTTACGGGTTTGGAATGACATGTGGATGAGTAATTAATGACAGAATTTTCATTTTTGGGTGAACTATCCCTTTAAAGTTTCTTTATGCCAGCAGAAAAACTTTATTTTTATGAGTGTATGAATGATAATGACATACTGAATATTAGGGCTCTCAATAGATTATGTTTGTCTAAATTGTACAAATTTGTATGGATGGCACTTAACGCATAGCAGAGGAGCAAGAAAACAATCCCGTTTCATAAACATTTGTAATGCACCAGTGGTTTGTCATTATTATATGTATTCATTATATAGGGAGAGAAATCTGAACATGTGCCATGATTATATTCCAGAGTTCCAAATTAAATCTGGTCATGAAAGATTAATTCCAGCCGCCGAAGCGTTTGTGGTTTTTGTTAGACCATACATTGTAGCCTCTATTGTGTTCGTGCTTGTAATTGTGAATAGTTTTAACCTCTGTAGTGTGTACTGGGCTGAATGACAGAATTTAACGGGGCAGACTCCATTCATCATCCTGCAAATGAGAGATGAATGTGTATTTTCATGCGTCATTAAGACAAAGGACGCTTTATTCTGTCTGCATCAGCGCCACAACATCATTTATAAAGCATGTTTTTTTCTTTTCGGTAAAGCAGAATAAGATGGTGTCCGATCATCTTTGATCAACCGGCGGACAGGCGCACACACACACGATTTCACTTCTGAGACATTGCGTTTTATTACAGGGCAAATGCGCTGCTGTTCATCATTGCAAAATATTCCACAAATTCAGTCGAGCTGTTTACAATTAATTGATCAAAAAACATTAATACTGAATATCATATGTCAGGCTAGTCAACAAAGAGAGATCCAAGCCAGATACCCACCATGTGTCTGTATCGGCCCATATAAGCATGTGTTTGCTTTTCTCTGCAGTCACGCAACAGTGCGCTTAAACTGATTTCCATTTGTCGCTTTTGAGTTCTCTTACTGTATTTTGTAATACTGATCCTAATGGCCATTGCAGGGACGGAGAGACAGATTGTGAACAGAGAGAATCGTCTGCTGTGAAAAAAGCTAAAAGAACAAGAGCTGGCAGAGCAGGGCTGATATTCTGCCAGAGACTTCCATAAGAATGTCTGAGGGTGAAACAAAACACACACACACACACACACACACACACATACACATTTGGGTTTCAGGAGAAGCTTTTTCTACCGCAACATGTCATTTAGGATGGAATCTTGACAATGGGTCTCCTAACAATTGTGGCTTTGGCAGTTTTGTAAACAGACTTGCCGTGAAAATAAAAAAGAAAAGCACAATAGAGCGAGCAGCTAATGACACCTGAGATGGTGAGAGACTGACCGAGGAGAACAACAGAAGCGGCTGGAGAAACTTTGTGGTGTGGGGGAAGAATAATTTTAGCTGGTGTGGGTTCAGAAGTTTATTTTTAAGTGAAAGTCTTTCACTTATTTTCACATACCTTTGTATTTATATAAGCTCGAAAGTACTTCAGGAATACAGTAGTTTAAACTTATTAAAAAAAAAGTACTAGGGTGGAACCACAATACAGTGATGGTATCAGAAAGTAATATTTTGATACTTTGGAATATACCATCATGCTGAAATTCATTCAATTGACCTAAATAACTTTTATAATAATACATGTTTGAAAACGTGGTATTACTGTACATAGTGTGTGTACAAACAAACATGGTTATACTGTGTTCTGCACCACATTATACTGCCATATTAAATGTTCAAAAAAGCCATGGTGATACCATGTTCTAAAAACATGGTATTACTATAGTACATGTCCAAATATATGTGGTACTACGACTTAAAAAACTTGGTGTTACTTTAGTACATGTTTGAAAACATGGTATTACTGTGTACAAGTAGTAGTGTTTAGAACATGGTATCATCATGGCTTTTTAAAATATTTAACATGGTAATATCATGTGGTACAGAACACGCTATAGCCATGTTTGTTTGGACTTGTACGGTTATACCATATTTTCAAACATGTACTATAGTAATACCAAGTTTTTTTTAAGCCATGTTCTGCACCACATGAAATTACCATATTAAATATTCAAAAAATCCATGGTATTACTGTAGCCCATACAAACATGGTTATACCATGTTCTGGACTATAAGATATTACCATATTAAATATAAAAAACAAACAAACAAACAAACAAAAACACATGGAAAATTATGTTTTAAAAACATGGTATTACCATAGGATAATTATTTGTAATAAGTGGTAAAAAGTACTTTTAGTATACAACAATTTTTTTTCATTTTCAAATGTCATTTAGAGGCAAACAAAAATGTATAGAAGAATTTCTGTCATTTACAAATTATAACTTGCTTTGCAAAAATAAACAATTTACAGAACTACTTCTTGTCTTTTATTTACAAGTTTCAATTTATAATGCAAAAATAAAACAATGCACAGAAATGACTTTGCTTAATTGCATTCATTTAATTTATGTTTCCCAGCTGCTCCATTTTCTCCAGAACTGTCCAAAAAGAAGAGAAAAGTAAAGATTTATGAACATGATTAAGACAGGGCTGCAATCTTGGTTAGAAAACATGACACAGAAGGACTTGCATACAAAATACTCAAGAAATCATATTTCTGGATCATCAAGTTTGCCTACAACAATTGTGGACTATCTTGCATGATAGCACTACAAAAAAAAAAAAAAAAATACAAGTGAAAACATTTATTGAATTAGTTATTTGAGTTATTGAATTATTTGTGTTGTGTCAGTTATTTGAATTAAAACACAATACTTACATTTATAAGTGTATTTGTCAGCCACCACAGAACTATCTCCCTCTATTTTGTTTGAATAAAAGTCCCGTTGTCACTGGTGCGCCATTAATTCTGGGATAGACTGCGAAGAATCCATCTGTTGTATTCTTCATTTGCCGTCGAAACGGAGGACGCATTTGAAGTCGTGTTCGAATTGCGGAAGCTTTGGTGACGCGATCGGCCTTCAAATGCATACTTCATAGGACCTGGCCTTTGAATTGGGACAGCCCTCGTTGTGATGCAACCAGCCTTCAAATACGCACTTCAAAGGACGTAGCCAAAGAATTGGGACACAGTTGTGGTGTTACCACAGTTCATGTCCAAAAATATAGTGGTACTATGACCTAAAAAAAAAACTTGGTATTACTATAGTACATGTTTGAAAATATGGTATAACCGTACAAGTACAAACAAACATGGCTATAGCGTGTTCTGTACCACATGATAATGCCATATTAAATATTCAAAAAAGCCATGCTGATACCATGTTTTTAGAACATGGTATTACCATAGTACATGTCCAATATATGGTGGTACTATGACCCAAAAAACTTGGTATTACTATAGTATATGTTTTAAAAACATTTTTTTTTACTGTGTACAAGTCAATACAAACATGGTTATGCCATGTTCTGCACCACATGAAATTAATCTTATTTAATATTAAAAAACAAAACAAAACATGGTATTACTGTGTACAAGTCCATACAAACATGGTTATACCATATTTTGGACCACAAGATATTACCACATTAAACATATATATATATATATATATATATATATATCGTCGCTGTCGGGCGGAATCCTCGTATCTCCAAAACCGTCATTTTTCAGGAAATGAAAAAAACTGCATATTTTTTGAGTTATTAAATATTTTATCGTTAAAGTTGGTATTATACCATATATTGCTATCATACACTGTTGTGTACCAACATTAAGACAACATTTCCCCAAAATCATGTTTTATCGGAGATACGAGGTTTTATGACTTGGGAGCAGGGAGATACGAGATTACGCCGTCATTGATAAGAATGGCACAGACACAGAATTCGCTGCTGCCAGCAGTGTTCATCAAAGTCTGCGGTCGCGTTGAGCCTTTTGACAAGATAAAAGACTTCAATAGTTAACCAAAGCTAACGACTGTGGTTACATACATTTTCCTAAACTCTATTTTAAAGGTTAGAGCTATGAGTGATGCAATACCAAAATAAAACGATAAGCTCTCTAATAGGCGGAAATTAATCTGCAGGCAAACAAAGTCTGCGGTCGCATTGAGCCTTTTGACAAGAGAAAAGGCTTCAATAGTTAACCAAAGCTAGCGACTGTGGTTACATACATCTTCCTAAACTCTATTTTAAAGGTTTAAGAGCTATGATGCAATACAAAAAAAACTGAGTCCGTCTTTCTTCCCCTTAATTCTTCCAGAACAGCTTATACTGCTGTTTCAGCTATTAACATAGTTACGTTTTGTATGTAATGCCAAAGTGGTTATATTTCGTTTCGTTTTCTTATTAAGTTAATTTAGAAAAACTTTTGGAGCATTTTTTTGTTCGTTAAATATCAGTTTGTTTGTTTTTTTTTTTACGAACAGCGGCCAGCGGAAGACTTTTGCCTTTTAAATCATTACGACTTGCATAAAATAAAATCTATA
Source organism: Cirrhinus molitorella (assembly GCA_033026305.1). Lineage (NCBI taxonomy): Eukaryota > Metazoa > Chordata > Actinopteri > Cypriniformes > Cyprinidae > Cirrhinus > Cirrhinus molitorella. The sequence continues at coordinate 6,110,766 of CM065132.1, forward strand.
GATCTGAAACAGTTAAAGTAGCTATAGATCAATGTTAGTTTAAACATTAAACCTAGATAAATGTGCGCTATTATGTGAATATTGTTTTTGAAGAGGAGAAGCTGAAATCGCTTTGCAGGACATGAGGAGTCAGCGCGATCACATTTTTCAGCGAATAGGCTACATGCCTCACAAACATGACAAATAAATAAATAAATAAATAGAAAGCTTTAAATTATTACTTAACGAAATAAAACAAATCAGGAAAAAAAAAACGCTTTCATTATGTAATCCGGAAAGATGCTTTCCTTCAAAAGTTGCGTCGAAAGAAGAGATTGCGAGTCAGGGTCTTTGCGACATTATCTCAGAATACACTAGTTTATTAATGGATCATTCAAATATCTCCTTACTGTTTCCACCGACACATTCAATGCTAATTATTTTTGCCGGTGCTTTGTGACAAGAAAATGGAAGGGGACATATGCCCCGACGCTCCAGCGGAGTGAAGAAAAGGTGGAGATACGAGCTCTTCTCAGACAGTTGAAGTGTTCAAATGAGTTAAGAGATTTGCTCTCAAGCTATTTTCAACACTTTAGATTGGTTAATAATTTGTACAAATTACAGATCCACGTGGGCACTGACCAATAGCATCGATTTGTGAAAAAATATGAAATTGACAAAATTTGGACATACGAGGTTTCCACCCGACAGCGACGATATATATATATATATATATATATATAAACAAAAAACAAAAAAAAACATGTTTTAAAAACATGGTATTACCGTAGTGCACGTCCAAAAATATGGTGGTACTATGACCTAAAAAATGTTTTATTACTATAGTACATGTTTGAAAACATGGTATTACTGTGTACAAGTCCAAACAAACATGGTTAAACCGCGTTTTGCACCACATATGTGACCCTGGACCACAAAACCAGTCTTAAGTGTCAATTTTTCGAAATTGAGATTTATACATCACCTAAAAGCTGAGTAAATATGCTTTTCATGGATGTATGGTTTGTTAGGATAGGGCAATATTTGGCAGAGATACAACAATTTGAAAATCTGGAATCTGAGGGTGCCAAAAATCGAAATATTGAGAAAATTGCCTTTAAATTTGTCTAAATGAAGTTCTTAACAATGCATATTACTAATCAAAAATTAAGTTTTGATATATTTACAGTAGGAAATTTGCTAAATATCTTCATGGAACATGATCTTTACTTAATATCCTAATGATTTTTGGCATAAAAGTAAAATCGATAATTTTGACCCGTACAATGTATTTTTGGCTATTGCTACAAATATACCCATGCAACATAAGACTGGTTTTGTTGTCCAGGGTCACATATATTATCATATTAAATATTTGAAAAAAAAAGCCATGGTGTTACCATGTTCTAAAAACATGGTATTACTGTAGTACATGTCCAAATATATGGGGGTACTATGACCTGAAAAACTTGGTGTTACTATAGTACATGTTTGAAAACATGGTATTATTGTGTACAAGTCCAAACAAACATGCTTTACCATGTTCTGCACCATGTTATTAAATATTCAAAAAGCCATTTTCTAAAAACATGGTATTACTATAATACATGTCCAAAAATATGGTGGTACTATGACCCAAAAAACATTTCTTTTTTTTTTTTTTTTTTTTTTTTAAAACATTGTATTACCGTGTACAAGTCCAAACAAACATGGTTATAGTGTGTTCTGCACCACATGATATTAACATATTAAATGTTTAGAAAAACCTCGGTGATACCATGTTCTAAAACATGTTATTACTATAGTACATATAGTACCCATATAGTGGGTACTATGACCCTAACAACTTGGTATTACTATAGTACATTTGAAAACATGGTGTTACTGTGTACATGTCCAAACAAACATGGATGTAATAACAAACATTGTATAATGCTTAAAAGACCATTAGTTAATACATATTCAAATAGCTAGAAATAGAAGATAATGTACTTGTATAATGTTAACTAATAAACGTATTAAATAATATCTAATGACTGATAGATCATCATATCACAAAACAACATGCGTACATATGTCATCAAGCTTTCATAAGAGCATGCAATCTGCAAATGATATTGAACCGATGTTATAGCTTTTGTTAATTCTTCTTTTGATAAACACTTTTGCTGCTGTTGAGGTGTGATACGGGTATGGTTAGAAACAGGTTTGGAGGTATTGGCAGGTTTAAGGGTTGGTTAATAGGTCAACAGCGTACTTGAACATTTTTTTAATTATTGTTTTTATTTTTCAGTTTTGCACCCAAATTACAATATCTTTAGCAAGCATTTAGCTAAACTCAACTAACCACCCTTTACACAAACATTGTTACAGAAGTCCAATGCCCATAAAGATACTAAATGATTAGTAAACTTATATAAACATTTACAAAATATGAATAGTCTCAACTTAGGATTGCGTACTGCAAAAACATGAAAACACATAATTAATAAATGATTGACACGCTGATGTGATATAGTGTTATATCATTACATAATATTACTACTAAACCTGAACCACAAAGTAAAAACTGAAGTTCATTTCTCCATTAAAGCCTAAAGACTAAAACCAAGCTCTGGCAGTAATTCAAATACTAGTAAACATTTCCTGGTAAGTGTTTTTTTAAGAACGGCGATAAGAGAATTGCAATGGAATGTGGGCTGTTCAATCAAGCACAAGCAATATTGTCACATGAAACTTTACAAAGGCTCAAGTAGCATTTAAGCTCAGTGAAGAGGAAACATCTGCAAAAGCTGATCTTTTTTATTTTTAAATGAAAGTAAAATAGACTGCAAAAATAGTCATTTTAATGAGTATTTTAGTCTACTTGACCAGTTTAAGTATCTAAAATACTTTTGAAATAAGATATATTTAGTGTAAAGATATTAAGTCTTTAACTTACGGACCCTATGAACAGTATTGATTATTGTTTAATAAAGTTTTATATATATATATATATATATATAAAGACTTGTATGACTTAATACAATGTCAATGATGTCTCTTACTGAAATATGTAGTAAAAAACGCTATTAGAAAAATTTACGTTATTATAAAATATCCACATCTTTTTATACATATTTTGGACTATTATTTCGATGACGAAATGGTCGCACTTGGTGAGCTACTGCTGCTACCTGTTGCTATTTTTACCACAACGCAACTCCGAAAATAAAACACTGATACGATGCCACATTGAATGGCTTTTGGTTGTAAAAAGCGATATGAAGAGGAGAAAAGAATGGGAAGATGCCTGTGGACGAATAAAACTTCCGTCTTTGTTCTGTCCACTTTGCCCTGATGCCTTCAAGGCTTTTAGTAGACCACAGCTACCTGAAGAGCTTACAAATGTCAAAGACAAGAAATGCGAGATACCATTCTGGCAGGATGTAAACTTGCAGAGATTTAGCGCCTTGTGGGGGAAATCACCGATGGTACGGCATTTGGTTTAAGCCTACGCTTATATCCATTGCCACCTAAGCTTTTTCGGTAACTGTCATCGTATCAGTACTTTATTTTCAGAGTTGTGTTGCGGTAAAAATAGCAACAGTTAGCATCAGTAGCTCACTGAGTGCAACCATTTCACATTATCGCAATAATGACGCCCCCACATAGTCCATTTTAAAATAACGTAAATCTTTCATGGGTTTTCTACTACATATTTCAGTAAGAGACATCATTTTACGTTATATTAAGCTATACAACTAGTTTTAAATTTTAGTCAGTATTTTCTGTTTAACTTATTTTCAACAAGCAGTTCTTTATGCAGTGTTTTTGTAAAGGTCATTCGTTAAATTTCCATTCTAAATGCATTTGAACATCAGTTTTTCTTTTTTTTTTTTTTTAATGATGAATAAGTATCACAGCACTGCAAGCGTCTTGTTTCTGAAGCACCTTGCTGCTTAAAGTTCAGACGTATTCTGGACTCTTAACACATTCACTTCATTACTCTTGGCATCCGATCATCTTGTTTTTGAACTGTTGTAAAGCACAGTTTTTTCCTTTAACTCCTCTGCCACACTATTTACTAGTCTTTTGCGGGTCAACCCAAATGCGAGCGCTATTTCAATTAAAGTTAATTCAAATGCTGCCTCACCGCCCCGCTGATTGAGAACAGTTGTTGTTCACAGTTTTCTGAAAGGTGACATTATTAAGCTTCCAGAAGCGTTAAACTTTTGGCTTCGGGAGGTCTGGCAACTCGCCCTCCTGAGTCTTGCTTTTTATCTGTCTCCTGCATCTTTTCTCTCTTCCCTTTTTCTTTGAGCGTCAGCGATTTTGGCTTGTGTACCTCATTATTTCATAGGTTTGTTTAGGTTGGAGTGGGACGTGGGTGTGCTTTCTGCGCTGATATCACTTCAGTGAGCTTGACTTTTTTCACAGTAGAGATCAGTCCTCTGGTTAAAGGCTCTTTTTTCCCTCCTCACTCTGCAGGTTTGGCTCTTGGGAAATGCTATCAGAGACTCAAGTCACTGAACCCAAAGCGCCAACTGTGTAGCCTGATTCATGCGAAACCTCAATGATGTTTCATTTTCAAGCACAGCGATCACATTCAGCTAATGGAGGGCAGCACCGTTCCCAGCACCCACTGAGACAACCGTCAGATGACGAGGCAAAACAAAGTATCAGTGATTGTGTATATGACCTTTGAACTTCAACTGAGCAACAAGGTTTTGAGAAATTACTACAAAAAGGTGTGTGAAATTTTATAGGATGTCTTTAAATTGACTGTAGATACTGTATTTTACAGCTTTGGCTCATTTAGGCCGGCGGGAATTCACTAAACTACCACCACTTTTGCATGCGGTATATCAGCACACAACCCCGCATCTTATGCACTAACCACTGATATAAAGTTGAGGTATAAAGTTATATTGAGAGTCACAATGGAACTTCATATCTTATAATAGGATGTTACATCTCCCAATGTGGTTTTATATCTAACGTTGTAACTATATCTCACTTATACACCACAATGTAACTTTATATCTCATAATGTGACTTCATATCTTACAAAGTAACTTTATATCTGATAATGTGACATTGTATTTTACAATGTAACTTTATATGTTAAACTGTAATTTTATATCTCGCATTATGATTATACCTTGCAATTACAACTTTTTTTTCTCAAAGTTGCAACTTTATATCTCACGATAGCATTATAACTCGCAATGTAAATATGAATTCTTTAACATGCAAGTACAACTTAGTCTCTCACAGTTGCAACTTTATATCTTACTGTGTAACTTTTTATCTCATAATGGAGCTTTTTATCTTACAATTGGATGTTACATCCAATGGAAGAGGATCCCAGCAACAACCTCTGCAGCTCTGGTCAGTTCCATACCCAGAACGATTAAGGCAGTGCTAGATATCAATGGTGCTAACACAAAATAGTTCACTTAGGGTGTACTCACTTTTGTTACCAGCTATTTTGACAATAATGGCTGTATGTTGAGTAATTTTCAGAGGACAGTAAATCTATACTGCTATACAAGCTGCACACTGACTAATCTAAAATATATCCAAGTTTTATTTCTATATTATTGTCTCTTGAGAAGAAACTAAAATGGTTGCTGAAACGTGAGGGGTGTACTCACTTTTGCAATGTATCTTGCAATGTAACTATTTCATAATTTAACTTTTGTCTCACAATGTAACTTTATATAGCACACTATAACTATACCTCATGATGTAAACTTGCAGTTGCAACAATATAGTTGAGACGTTTTATCTCACCATGTGACATACAACTTAAAGTCATAAATTCACATAAAGATTTAAATTCAGTTCTAAAGATATGAATTCACAGTGAGTCAAAATGTAACTTTATTTCTTAGAATGAGATGTTACATTTCACAATGTGAATTTGTATCTTACAATCTAACTTTATATCCCATTATGTGACTTACCTACACAATTGCCTTTATTTATTTAATGCTCAGTAGGAAAAACACTTCCCTATCTTTTATTTAATTAAGTAAAGTAAATTAAAGGTAAGCATGTAAGCATGAAGCTCCACCCTAACCTGAAAACTTGGGGAAAAAAAGATTTTAAATGAATGTGAATTAGCCACCTACGTAATTATGTAATTGCATAAAGCATAAATTAGTTAAAAATTGCCATGAGATTGTGTTGGATTTGCACAAACTTTTATTATATCACTATCAGCAGGCTCAATTCATTGTATTCAGAGCTTCTCCAGTGCTGACACATTGTCTATAGTTTATAGCTGCACTGGTCACAGCAAGATCATCTTACTGTATGGTTGGAACCAGTTGATCTAGTGAGACCTTCTTACTACTTTTGCTTACAGAGAGAGAGAGAGAAATTAAACACTCCCACATGGCTAGAAGAGAACTGTGATGGAGCCCAGATGTGTATGTATGAGGAGAGCCAGCATTAGCTGCTTTTGGACTGAAACTACACCAGATTGTACGTAATTTTGTTGTCCAACACTGATGGTTTGGAGCGATAGTGAGGCTGATTCAAACGAGTCTGATTGCTGGCCGTTGATCCTATGGATTCTGAACAAATACAACCATAATGGACGAAGGTCAAGGACTAAAAGTTGTTTGATTTGATCCCAAGAGCATTCGCAGAACTGTACAGTAACGTTCATACACACAGCGCTAGCAATGGGGTACAACTGCGCTTAGAGTAACTTATGTAACAACTGTTGGATGGAGCCAGAAATACTGTTCTACAGGCCAACATCATCTTGCATATCATGGTTAATGTTACCCTTCCGTGTATCCCTCTCTGTGTTTCCCCTCCATTTTAAGAGTGTGAGGACGCTGATGTTACTGTTCCAAGAAAGGCTGTGGCCAGCCCTCCAGCCTGCTTTAATGTCATAATAACTGTAGCAAATCACAACCAGAAGACAGAGGCGCTCTGCCATTTGCCTGCTTCTTCTATGAATGACTGTGCACGCAATTGGCTGTACATTCTTAAAAATAAAGGTTCATCAATGTTTTTTGCATGTTATTGAGTTCAGCAAAGAACCTTTGTCTTACCAAGAATGATTTTTGGCTGTATAGTGTTCTTGAGTCGATGTCCCTGAATAGACAGCAACGCAACCTTGTTCAAGTTGCAGTCATATGCTAACACAATATTGTGATGGATATTTTTGACTAGCATTATCTGTTAGGAAAGATATACAGTTGAAGTCAAAAGTTTACACACCCCTTTGCAGAATCTGCAAAATGTTAATTATTTGAACAAAACAAGAGTGGGTCTTACAAAATGTGTGTTATTTTTTTATTTAGTCCTGACCTAAATAAGATATTTCTCATAAAAGACGTTTACATACAGCCCACAAGAGAAAATAATAGTAGAATTTAAGAAGATCAGGGTGAACGTAACTTATTTTGTCTTCTGGGGAACATGTAAGTATCTGAAGAGCAGTACAAGATTAAAAAATATGACATTTAGGAAAAATAGGAAACATGTACACATCCTCATTCCGTTCAAAAGTTTACACCCCTGGCTCTTAATGCATTGTTTTTCCTTCTGAAGCATCAGTGAGTGTTTGAAACTTCTGTAATAGTTGCACATGAGTCTCTCAGTTATCATCAGTGTGAAAAGATGGATCTCAGAATAGTACAGTCATTGTTGGAAAGGGTTCAAATACTCAAAAATGCTGAAAAACCAAAGAATCTGTGAGACCTAAAGGACTTTTCCAAAGAACAGTGGGCAGTTTAACTGTTCAGGACAAACAAGGGACTCATTAAAACTATGTAAAAGTCTTTTATGTGAAATATCTTATTCAGGTCAGTACTAAATAAAAAATAACATGCATAAAAATAACATTTAGGTAAAATAATTAACATTTTGCAAATACTGTAAAGTGTATGTTAACTTTTGACTTCAAATGTATTGAAAAAATAAGTAATATTTTCTGTAGTGTCCATTGTTTACTTTTAATCTGGCTCTCAAATCTCTCTGTTGTAATCTTTGATTTTTCACCATTGATTGGATGATATGGTCGGATGCTTTGGCTAGTCTGGGCCTGTTTGTTTGTCAAATGAAAAACAGGTTTTCCTGCTACCATAGTGACTTTGAAGACATTCAAAGGGGACAGTAACTGTTACAACTGCCAGCAGGTGAAACATCAAGGAAGCAACAAATGAATTAGATTAAATCAGTACTGTACTAATTTACAAACAGGTAGACTCTTCTGGTCTGGGCTGTTAAAACCTATGCTAATGCCAACATTAAAATGATAAAATCTATGAATTTCTAGTCCGCTGGAGTCTTTCTCTAGTGAACCTCATTAACACTGCATGACATTTTTGCCAAATTATGAAAAATGTCAAGTTTGTATGTGGAGCGTGTCATTTCTGCACCAAAGGAGCAGCACCAATTAAAATGTGTTTATTTGGGTGGCCCAACTGGGATGGACAAAATGGCGTGACCTGTTTATCGACAATCGGAGATGATGATGAGTGTTTAAAAACATTTTCTATTTTCTGTTTAGTGCTGCTGGTGGAGCAAAACTTGCACACTTTAAGGATATTAGAGAGAACCGTTTGCAGATGGAAGAGGTTCTTATAATTTTATTTGCTTTGGTCAGCGAAAATACAGATGAGACTATGATCATTGTTTTTGATAGGTCAACAGAAACTAAATTTTGGACAGCCAAGCATTTTTAGATGTTTAAAATAAAGTGACTTCAAAGATCCAGCTACAGTATAAATGAAGTGCAGGATGAGTCTCACATCCAGAGTCCTTAGAGCTATTTTGCAACTCAAAGATGTTCCAGATGAGTTTCTCTTTTTTCCCCAGGTTTGCGGTGTTGTTCTATAACCTCAAGCAGGAAGTTTTAGAATGAGGCTTGGAGTAAGCTTTTCCTCGTGTGCCATCATCACTATATCTGAAAATAATTGTGGAGATCATCTAGTGTAACAGTTTCTTTTTAAAACCATAAAGAAGATACTAGCCAATTGTCACAACACAAGGAGTATGCCTCAGAGTAAAATAAATGAGTAAATAAATAAATTAAAAGATAACTGGGTTACACTTTGTTTTAAGGTGTCCTTGTTACAGTGTAATTATACATGAATTAACTACATGTACTTACTCTATGGTTAGGGATAGGATTAGGGTTACTTGCATGTAATTATGCATAATGAATTGCTATTATAAAAGTAAGTACATGTAACATGTAACAAGGACATAAAATGTTAAAAGTGTTACCGATAACTAACTTTACATTACACAGTGACTTTCTGACAATTTATTATTTTTAATGCTGAGTAATTACTTGGTATTGTCATTTAGGTAATGTATTCTGACTACTTTTTGATTACTTTTGACTTATCAAGAAATATAGGATTCAACAACAAGAAGGATCCCAAAACTTGTGATTAAAGGAACTGCGGTAGTTAATTATTATATTGAAGAGAACCGCGGGTATGAAGACTTATATGGCTTAATATAACGTAAATGACGTATCTTACTGAAATATGTAGTAGAAAACACAAGAAAGATTTACATAATTTTTTTTGGACAATGGGGCCGCCATTATTTCAGTAACGTGAAATGGTTGCATTTGGTGAGCTACTGGCGCTACCTGTTGCTAATTTTACCACAACACCACTCGGAAAATAAATAGTTTTTTGAGGCAAACATTTCAGGATTTTCTCCATATAGTGTACTTCTATGGTGCCCGTGAGTTTGAACTTCCAAAATGCAGTTTAAATGCAGCTTCAAAGGACTCTAAACAATCCCAGCCAAGGAGGAAGGGTCTTATCTAGTGAAACGATCTGTTATTTTCTAAAATCGGATTAGACCATTAGCATATCGTTCAAAAATGACCAAAGATTTTTGCTATTTTTCCTATTTAAAACTTGCCTCTTCTGTAGTTACATCGTGTACTAAGACCAACAAAAACTGAAAAGTTGTGATTTTCCAGGCTGATATGGATAGGAACTATACTCTTATTCTGAACTATATTTAGGCACTGCATAATATCATTGCGCCTGCTGCACCCATGATACGGCAGCAAAGTTGCTTAATTATTACCACCACAATAACTTACAAAATATTGTCTAATTATCATTATCGATAAAATCCCAGAAAATATTGAGATTTTTTTGTGTTGCGGTAAAAATAAAAACAGGTAGCGGCCGTAGCTGACTGAGTGCAACCATTTTACGTTATCAAAATAATGGCACCCACATAGCTAAAATATGTATAAAACGATGTGGATTTTTTAAATAATGTAAATCTTTCATGGGTTTTCTACTACGTTTAAGTAAGAGACATCATTTATGTTATATTAAGCCATACAAGTCTTAATACCCTGTGCTCCCTTTAAAGGGATAGTTCACTTTGAAATTAAATTTTGATATGTTTTAGCTTACCCCAAGGGCATCCAAGATGTAACGTTAGGTGTCTTTGTTTCCGCAGTAGTTTCAATTTTGATATTTTTAGGTCGAACCGTTCTTGTCTGTCAGTCATATAATGCATGCCTTTGGTCACCTCACAAAAGAAAATGCACAGATTCAAATTAAACAGTCCAAACTAAACAATTCCCCACCGTAAGTACACATTGATGACCTAAGACACGAAACGAGCGGTTTGTGTGAGAAAACGAACAGTATTTATGTAGTTTTTTACCTTTTGTAAATAACCACATCCAAGTTGAAGTGCGCGCGCTTCCTGGTGTGTGAGCGCGCCGGCGCTACTCCTGGAAAGCTCCGGAAGTGATCTCTCACGCGTGAACGTCACTCATTGTTTACACAGAACAGAGATTGTAGGTAAGACGGCTAACAGAAATGGTACTCGTTTGCGCTTATCCTGGATGTTTAAACAAGAAATGGTTAAAAAAGGTATGTTTAGGGATGTTTAAAAAAGAAAAGAATTACTTGTGCTCGCGCAATGGATCACGTCCGGCGCTTTCCGGGAGTAGCGCCGGCGCATCAATAAGCCAGAACGTGCTCAAACACCAAATAGCGCGCCACCTTCAACTTGGACGTGATTGTTTACAAGAGGTAAAAACGATATAAATACTGTTCGTTTTCTCACACAAACCACTCGTTTCGTGTCTTAGGTCATTAATGTGTATGTGAATTAATGTGGTTGGGAATTGTTTAATTTGGACTGTTTAATTTGAATCTGTGCGTTTTCTTTTTTGAGGTGACCATAGGCATGCATTATATGACTGACAGACAAGAACGGTTGGACCTAAAAATATAAAAATTGAAACTACTGCGGAAACAAAGACACCTACATCTTGGATGCCCTTGGGGTAAGCTAAAACATATCAAAATTTAATTTCAAAGTGAACTATCCCTTTAAGATAATAATTAATATATAATAAAAATGTTTAATATAAAGTCTTTTTAAATCACCTAAATCACTAAAAATGAACATGAAATTGTCAGATAATCAATAAATTCTGAAAAATATACTGCCAATGCTTGAATGAATTAATTTAATTAATAAACAGTAACTGTAGTTTGATAATTTTAAAATATAGTATAATTTAAGTATGTTATTTTTGTTTGCGTAATCCAGATTGAATCAGTTAATCACTCCCAAGTACTGTTTATTAGGCATAATGAGAAACCTAATATATATGATAGGATATTCTGCTCCCTTGATGGCTGAGATAATGAGATTTTTGGCCATTTTATGACACTCTACACCTGTGAGTGCTGTTACAGTCCCTAAAAAGCACTAAAGCTTGTTCTGTAATTCTCCTATTCAATGACGTGACGTCAAAGAAAGAATGGCTCACTATCCCCATGAAACCGATTACAGAAGTTTTCCCTGTCTCTCTACTCTTGCAAAGTCTGCTCAGTTTTTTTTCTGCTGCACAGTAATGTTCAAACATTTGATCTGATAAGAGTGGAAAAAAGCTGATAACAGATGTTTAATGGTCTGGCCACATATCAGAATTGAGTAATGTGCCGGGTTAGTGCAGAAAACCCAGTAGTGAGTGAGCAGCAATGCAAAAAATGTAAAATTGCTAGGGAAAAAAGTCTCCTCAGGAGACCTTTCTGTGTGCTAAGAGTGCTGCAAGTGCAATATATGTCATTTCATCAGCTTGGTGCGTGTTGTGACATGAATGAGATTAAGCTCATAAAACTGGATGACTCAGATTTGCACTTGTGCCCCGCCAGCATTTCTTATCATTTCGGCTTCTGCCGGATTTGCTTTGCCTCCACGTCGTCCTATTCCGAAAAAGAATAGATTGAGCGACGGGAGATGGGAAAGTTTATGCAGAAGACTGGACCGAGGGAAGAGAGAGAGAATGGACACTTTGGCAGTGTGCAGAAATCTGAGAGCTCATCAATCACTCTGTAACGTTATGTAATGGAGCTCTGCTGGAGAGGGTGGAGACCCACACGAACAGCTGTGGCCGATCTGAGCACGCTAAGCAAGAGTAAGCGGCGCTGTGGGAAAGCAGAGAAATGTGGGAGTAAGGGTGGAAAGCAGTTACACCGCATTTATCCTGCGGTTAACATCACGATCGGCATAGTCAGGATGATTTTTATATTATAATGAACTCTGTACACTGTCTGCAAAGATCCGTAGCGCACGAAGCCGACAATTCCTCGGCATGTGCACTTATCTTGGAAACTGTGAATCCCTGCATAATGTATACAGTCCATACACATTCAGTTTAAAAGATAGCCAGTAATGTGGTGGTGTTTTGTTGTAGCGGTTACAATGCAAGGTCTGTAACTAGAACATTCCAGAGTTAGGTTCCAGGAATAAAAATCCAATTCATTTTCTTCATAGAGACATCGATTTTTAACGATTATGTATAAATCTAAAAAGACAGATGAACCATAAGCATGCATGATATTAATCAATGTTATACTGAATGCTTCTGTTCAAGTAATCAGTATAATTTAGACATAATTAAAAAAAAACTAACAAAAAAATATCATATCTAATAGCTAAAGTTTAGGTGAATAACTTTACAACCCATTAATCTTAAAGAAAAATATCTAACCTCAAACTCCAAAAAAGAATTGAAAATGACATAATCAAGTCAGTCTCCATACATTCTCAATATTTCTCTTTAGGATACTTTGGTTTGTATAGTTATTCACCTAAAATGTGGCTATTAAATAAGTTTTTTTTAAATTATGTTAATATTACAGTAATTTGTACATACACACACTACTGGTCGAAAATTTGGGGCCGGTTCATCAGCAATAGCCTTGTGCCCCCTGCTCTCCCCCACTTTGCTTCCTGTCAAATACCTGCCTGTCTTAACAAAGGCAAAAACACAAAAAATACATATACAAAAAAAAAAAAAAAAAAAAAAAAAAAATTAAATAAATTAAATTAAGGCTGTTTATTTTAAATTTTTGCTCACCAAGACTGCATTTATTTGATCAGAAATACAAGAAAAACTGTAATAATGTGATATATTTTTAAAATTGAAAATAACTTTAACTACCTTAACTACTATAACTATTTTAAAATGTCATTTATTATTGTGATACAAAGCTGAATTTTCAGCATCGTTGCTCCAGTTTCAGTGTCACATGATCCTTAAGATGAACATCTTACATTAGGGCCACGTATTATATTATATTATATTAATACATATTGCACAATTCTTTCAGATTTGAGTCTGTCATTTCAGAATCAGAATCAGAAATCAGAATCAGAAAGAGCTTTATTGCCAAGTATGCTTGTGCATACAAGGAATTTGTTTTTGTGTCATTATCTTCCAGTACACAGAGACAACAACAACACACAGACAATAAAAATAGGATGAGAATAAAAAATACACATATGTAAATATAAATAGACCAAAAAAACAAAAAACAAAAACAAAAAAAAACAAAAACAAAAACAAAAAAAAAAAAAATATATATATATAGTAAAATAAATTGAGAAATAAATAAGTGGTATGTACAGTTGTGCTATAGATGATAGAATGGAAAGAGATGCAGGAATGTATTAGGATGGAGGTGGTAACAAATAAATATAAGGTTATTGCACATATTTTTTATTGCACAATGGGGTGAACATTTAGCTGTTCATAAGGTGGATTGCCTGGGGGAAGATACTGTCCTTGTGCCTGGTTGTGAGGGGATGGCTTGGATGTGAGGGATCCTGAGTGATTTTCTGAGCTCTTTTCCTCACTCTGGACATATACAGTTCTTGAAGGATGGGTAGGGGAGCACCAATGATCCTCTCCATTTGCAGTGTTTCATGGGATTGTCGATCTTTCCCTCATAAAAGTCTTGACTTTTTATTCTGATTTTGCAAACATTATTTTATTTTATTTTATTTTTTTGGCTAAGAACTTTACTAAAAGAAATCTTGAAATTACTAAATGAATAGGAAAAGTAATTTTTGGAACCAATGCCTCTGAAAAAGTGATTAGTCACTGTTGTGCTCTGTTTATCCCTGCTGGTGGATGTCATAACGACATCATTATGTTGTCAAAAAGAATGTTTCTCCATTGAAGTGACTACTTTTTCCCAACACAAATATTTCATTAGACTATAAAAAAATCTTTTTTTTTTCTTCCCAAGGAGCAGTTATATTTGCAGGGCTCTTTTCTGCTTTTGACAAGTGATCCGTCACATGTTTCTGAAACAGAGCACCCATGTAGCAAGGATGGCATCCTCTAGGTCGCGTACTTCAAGAGGTTTATGTGCTACAGAACCTAAGCGAGTGCAATTGAGATGAATGGGAATGCTCTCGGATAGCTGTCTCTGTGTATTACAAACCTCTGTGGTGCAAGTAGCGAGCCAAAAGCCATCACCACTGTGCCCTTGAGCAGGCACTTAACCTCAGGTTTCTCATGGGAATTGTCCCTATAATAAAACCATGGTGTCATAATATTGTAAGGTCTCATTTGGCAATAACCAAAGACCATATTCTATTCTGAGACAAAATCTGCAAATCACGAATGCACTAATTTCTCCTTGGCAGGCTGTTTGACAGCTACTACAATACGACTTGTGTGCCAACCCTGTTCTTCATTCAGCATGTGACATGACAGGCATCAAATCACGTTTTAATGCACGTTAGGGCTCAGAAACACGAGAGATCACGTTTTTTAAGGGTTCAATGGTGCTGTTGCTCAATTAGGAACTACTCCAAATAAATTAATAGAGTTACACGCAAGTTTACCCGTACAAAGTAGAAAGCTGTCGGTCACACTCCTGACCTTCACATCCAGAACATGACCTCAGAGGCCTGGAATCAGAGCCATATGATCACCACGCTACGAATGCAGAGCCGAGAGGTCATTTGAGAAGCTGTTATTAGCCCCGAGCTCAGGGTGAAGGATACATACGATGTTGCTTCTGCTTCACTAAATGATCCGATTTGCCTTATCTATTTCTTATCGAATGCGTATCGAGAACGTTTTGATGGTTTTACACAAGCCCCGCACAGGTGCTTCTAAGCTCCTCGGAATGTGTTGACACTAATCCCGTTTCAGTTTAAGCTATTAAACCATCTAATAAGTTTTGATTTATCTGTTGCCTGCTAAGACCGTGTTAACATGTGCGAGGCTACTGCATTTCAGGAAAGGTTAGGGGGTTATGTGTTTCTTGGAACTCCAGTCGATTCCCTCTGTTGGAGTCTCTTCATGTTAGAGAAGAACGTAGAGATTAAACATATGTTCTTATGGGTTTACTAAAAGCTTCACTGCCTTGTAATTTTTGTGGAAACCGGCCCTGTTTACTTGTTACTGTGATTTCTTTTGATGTGACAGTTTTATGGGGTACGTTTGAGGTGATCTGCTCGGAGGAAGCAATTAGCCATCTTTTTCCTGCTTTAGAAGTGGGAAGACGCCACTTGTCAACTTTTGAATTAATGATTTTGATTGGCATTTACTGGTTTGTATATAGCACATACAGCATGTCTGCAAACTGCTCCCTTTTGTCGCAAGCATTATGTTGCATTATATGCTGACTTTTTGTCAAACAGACTGATAGATACGGATTCGTTTTGCGTTTTCCCCGGCATAACGTTCTTTCATTTTTTGCTCCTTCTCTTTTGCTTTGAAGTTTGAGATGAAGGGGAGAACAGCTGGGACGTCTGAAGCCAAAGGAAGAGTGTGGGAGGTGGTGTAAAGTGAAAGTTAAGCATTGTGGGTAAGTGTTTGTGTGTGTGTGACAGGTGTCCACTGTGTCTCGTTGGAAAGGGACAGCAGCTATATTTAGCACCTCTGACAAGTTTCCACCACTCCTGTCAGGCAACAGCATACCCATAATTACAGCACAAGTGTGTGTGTGTTTCGTTTTAATCTGGTATTTAACGTCAGAGGTCCTTAAGAGGCATTGTGGGAGTTCTTGTTATTTGTCATTCACCCATCGACATGTAATTTTGTTCTATTTCTTGATTAACATGCAAACCCTGTAATTCAGCTGTTCTGACCTGATTCATTTCAATTTTCATGTGCTGTTTGCACATAATTACTAAAACACAGTTTCTCCTTAATAACCTTCATGTGGCTTATTTCCATTCAGACATAGAGACATGTTCAGCTGTACTTCACTTCCACCTAGTGGACGACTGCAACATCATACAGGAAGCGGAAACATATTTTGACAGTATATAGAATCAACATTTGAAGTGGTATAAAACTATAGAATACCAGTTCTTGTCTTAGGACAACTTTGATTAACTTTTTTGATCCACTTCAAAGTTGACTACTGTATACTACTAAATTTGACACTTACAGAGCACACCTATTTTAAAAAATAAAATAAAAATGTTGCCTTGGCAAAGAACTGAAATAAGAATAACACTACCAGTCAAAAGATTTTTAATGTTTTTAAAGAAGTCTCATTTGAAGAAATGTTAGAAATTAATACTTTTATTAAGCAAGGATGCTTTAAATTGATTAAAAGTGATGATAGACAACAGATGTAGTTACAAAAGATTTCTGTTTCAGATAAATGCTTTTCTTCTGAACTTTCTATTCATGAAAGAAACTTGAAAAAAATTATACTCAGCTGTTTTCAACATAATAATAATAATAATAATATTAAATATTTTTTGAGCAGCAAATCAGAATATTAGAATGATTTCTGAGGGATAATGTGACAGGAGTAATGATGCTAAAAAATCTGCTTTGAAATCAGCAATGAATTAAACTTTAAAGTACACACACACACACACACACACACACACACACACACATATATATATGTGTGTGTGTGTGTGTGTGTGTGTGTGTGTATATATATATATATATATATTGTCAAAAACTTTCACAATTTGAATGTTTTTTTGGATCAAATAAATGCTTGGTGAGCAGAAGAAACTTTAAAATTCTTTAATTCTTTAAAAACATTAAAAATCTTACTGTTCAAAAACTTTTGACTGGTAGTGTATATAAAAAATAAAAAGTAATAAATAAAAAAAATACAAAGTTGCTCAAACTTAGGTTAAAAGTAAAGCAGACAATATAAAATATATGCTTATTTAAAATATTACAAAATATTTTAACAGTATATACAATAACAGAAACGCTTTTACACTAAGGTGTCATTTGTTAACATTAGTTAACAATGAACAATAATTTACACTATTTATTAATCTTTGTTAATGTTAGTTACTAAAAATAGATTGTCCATTGTTTGATTGTGTCAGTTCACAGTGCATTAACGTTAACAAACACAACTTGTCATTTTAATAATGCATTCGTAAATGTAAGAAGTATTGTTAACTAATGTTACCAAAATAACTAAAACAACACTGGCTCTACACTGTAGTGTTGAATAGTGTATCCCGCAATGCAATGTGTTTGACTTGACACTCCATTTACAGTGTAATGAACTAATTTAATTTAACTAATTTATAAAATTGAATTGAAAAGTAGCCATTTTACTTTCCAGATGGTAGCGTCACACATGTCATGTGACAGATATGTTGCATATTATGTTTGGAACCTTTACAGTACTGTTTTACTTACTGTTTTTGCCATCTGAACACAGTCTAGGTTGATTTTGATTCTGTTACAGTCTAGCTTCTTTTTCTTGTTTCTACAAATAAATAAATAAATAAAATTTAGTGACAACAGTTCAAATGAGAATGACATTACATAATACTGTTATGAAATATATAAACAACCTAAAAGTTAAAAATGTGCTTATGTAATAGTCCTTTGAAAGAAGTACCGCAGTGTAAACTCAGTGTAAAGTGACTTACTGAACGTCATATGCTGTGCTTTAAAGTTGTTTGCATAATTACGCCACCAAATGAGGTCTAAAAGCTGTTTTGCAAAACCTGTGAATGCAAACACTGTCATTTCAAATTTGATGGCAGTGAAGTGACTGTGATACGTGTATGGAAAGCGGTTAACTGGCTCTTTGAAGGGAGAGAAGCGGTGGGTTTCCCTGTCAACACCATCTTCTCAGTGGCAGATGAGGTCAGACAGGAGGGGGTTGTTCTAAACTGCCAACAGGATGAAATTTAAGACACTCTCTGAGGCCCCCCCCCCATCTCTGACTCCTCCAATCCGACTTCACGTTGTTATTCTCGGTGCCCTTTAAGATTTATGCTGGTCACTTACGGCTTTCCTTCGCTTTTGCGACATTGTGATAGGTAAGACGTTTATGTGTTAGATTTGCATGGACAAATCAGTGCTGTACTTACACTGTAGGTAGATTTGAGATTGATTTGTGTTATCAGCTTCCCATTAAATAGACCATTCATACATTCAATTACAAGTTGTCTGCATGGTGCGCAACTTCTCATGACCTTTGCAAGTTAGATGCATGTGTGGACAAATGCAAGGTAGAGCAGTCACGTTATTATATACTTAATTTTAGAAGCAGACAGCATGTTTAACCTCTCATCCCTTAAAATGGGGTTACATTCTAATGAAATAGAATAATTATTGCTACAAGGTTATATTATGCACTAAATAAAACAACTGTATGTATAAAAAGATCAAACGAAATGTATAACTTATAAAATTGCCTAATTTAAATTAGATTTGGGTTTGGATCCGGTGCTGAATGAATGAATCACTTAAGTGAATGAATCATTCTGGTTTGAATGATTCATCAATGCTTTTTGCTCACTGAAGTTATTTCCAGTTAGAAAAAAGCCTCTTGTATCGAGTATTACACAACCCTTATTGTTTATATTATTTATAAACAATAAGCGTAGATTCAGACAAGTCAGATTTGTTCACAGAAGAAAAAATGTGCAGAATTATGAATATGTACACTACCAGTCAAAAGTTATTGAACAGTAAGGTTTTTCATGTTTTTTTAAAGAAGTCTCTTCTGCTCACCAAGCCTGCATTTGTTTGATCCAAAGTACAGCAAAAACAGTAATATTGTGAAATATTTTTTACTATTTAAAATGACTGCTTTCTATTTGAATATATTTTAAAATGTAATTTATTTCTGCGATCATATTATATGAATGAATACTTTTATTTAGCAAGAATTGCTTTAAATTGATCAAAAGTGATGATAGAGACATTTATGGTACAAAATATTTATATTTCAGATAAATGCTGCTCTTCTGAACTTTCTATTAATCAGAGAAACCTGAAAAAATTCTATTCAGCTGTTTTCAACATAATAATAAGAATAAATGTTTAATATATGTTTTTATGCTGCTATTGCCCTATTTAATTTGGTGAAACGCTTATTATCCTTAAACAGGTGTCATCACGGTTTTGAACGAATCGGTTGAATGATTCGAATGGATCGCCACCTGCTGGCGTAACGATGTAATCTACAGAAAATATCACTAAACGAATTATTGAATAACATAAATAAATGTAGTAAACGAAGTTAAAACATTCTAGTCAGTGACTAAAAATCTAAACCACTACCTACTGACTAGAGAAGCACGCATGCGTAGATTAAACCGCTTTAAAATTGTGAAACAGAAGTTCAATAGTGAAAAAACACCAGTTTGTAAACATAAGTCGATAGTACTTCACATGTTACGGTTTTAAAACAACAGGCTGTTCTAGTTTATTATTGTCAAAAGTACTATAATTTGGTATACTGTACATACATTGACGAAATACCTCCTAGTTCCTCTTCTGTCGAATCACTGCACAAAATCCGTTCATGAATATTAATGACGTTGCTTCGTATCCTACCACGCGCGTCCACACGCGCCACTAATAAATATTCATGAGCCAAGCTTTCTCCGTAGTACTATTGGTGAATTCGCTTCCTATCTAGGAAGTTAAACATTTCGAGTAGTGATTCAACGCGCTTTAGCGTTGCTGTGATTGGTATCGTTATCGATAGCGATGTTTGATGTAATGTGATGAATGTAAACACAAACGAAGGGCTAATTTGAGACGGTAGGCTGTTCTTTACGTGACTTTCTATTGTTGATGTGGAGCACAAGCCATCATGATCTGTGTGTAACCCATCATTGTTTACCAGCATCTGTCCTCCTCATCAATAACATTCAGCTTCGACGCACAAACGTGTGACATACATTTATTTGCTGGATGAACGGTTGTTGTGAGGTTTGTCAGTGATATCTATGGGAATGTGCGACTTGATATTGCCATGGCAACGTGTCATCAGTGCTTATGGACCAAAACATGAAATATCATCGGTGTGATCAGAGATGAAAGTGAAACCTTTCAACTGCTGATACATTTTAGACACTGATCTATTTTAGATCATTTTATTTGTAAAAATATCTGTTTACAAGGAGCTTAAAAGATCTGACTTCGAAAGTACTGATGCAAATATCTGTGTACTGATTAACATGCATGAATACATTAACAGTGATGCAAAAATACTTGTGCAGCTCAAAAACTCAGAAATACTTAAAAAACACAATAAATGTTGTGAGGAAAAATACATGTTTACTGTATTTGTACATTAGGCTTCAAAAGACTGCTGCCACACTGAAAGTATGAAATTGTTTAAATTTTAGAATGTAAACTAAATATGCAATAAACAATGTCATTTTAGTATTTTTGAAGTGCTATTGGATTTTATTCATGTTTGGAATGAGTTTTAATTTTTATTTTACATTTTAGCTATTTTGTAAAAATAACAGTTTTTATTTCAATTTTAGATATTATTTCTCAGATTAAACTACATTAAAATGAGAAGTGTTGATTTTTTTTTGTATAATTGTTCTATTTTATTTGAGTTCATGGTTATTTAGTGTAATGAATATGTGTTTTAATTGGCTTTTCAGTTTTAGCTTTTATGAATAATAAAATAATAGTATAGAATAATAATCTTGGTAAATATATAGAATAAGAAGATTAATAATCTTGGTAAATAAATAGGAAATAATAGGATTTAGAAAAATGTGACCCTGGACCACAAAACCAGTCATAAAGGTAATTTTTTTTAAAATTGAGATTTTTACATCATCTAAAAGCTGAATAAATAAAATTTCCATTGATGTATGGTTTGTTAAGATAGGACATATTTGGAATCTGAGGGTGCAAAAAAACAAACAAACAAAAAAAATCTAAATATCAAAAAAGTCTTCCAAATGATCACAAATTACGTTTTTATATATATATATATATATAGTAGGTAAATGTACAATAATTTTGATCAATAATTTTGACCTATACAATGTATTTTTGGCTATTGCTAAAAATATACCTGTGATACTTCACACTGGTTTTGTGGTCCAGGGTCACAAATGTAAAACAAAGCAAACCTAAATGTGCAAGTACTGATTTTTAACGTTTAAGATATAAACATTTATGTTATACTAATTATGTCAAATTTTATTGTAGCCACATATTTTATAATTTTATTTTAATATTTTTCTTTATAAAAATAATGTGAAAAAAATTATTAGCATGACATCCTAGAATCAGAAATTGCTAGAATGTTCATTACATCACCAAATTATATATATATATATATATATATAAATAAAAACATTTGTAATAAATTAGAAAATAAAAACATCTGGTCTCAGACTTATGAACCCCAACCTAATGTTTTGGCATAAATTAAACCTCTTTTTTGCTGCACCAGTGTTGAAAAGCTGTCTTTGACTGATTTTCTGTTGCTCAGAGGGAGCTGACCAGAGACTCCACCATGCCAGGAGATGAAGTTCGGCAGAGGAAAGGAGGTGGCCGCAAGAAGTCCAAAAAGGGGAAGGGGAAGGGTGGTTTGGATCGGACTAGCAGTCTAGATGGGCAGAATGACTTACTGTTACCCCCTCCCACCATACCACCTAAAAAGCCTGTGGAGGACAGGACCAAAACAGCCCAGGCTAAGATAGAGGATGAGTCGGCCATTTCTATCTGCCTCCAGGTGCTGTTCCCCTACCTGCTGGCTGGGATGGGGATGGTGATGGCAGGCATGGTGCTTGACAGTGTGCAGGTAAGAGATTTTTGAAGAACTTTTTGCAACGTTACACAGCACTTTATAGCCTAACATGACTTTCCAACAGTTTGAGGTTGACGCTATAGCAGCTAATGTGCCCACTTTAATTATCCAGCATGTCAAGTGCTGATATTTATGGTCCTCACTTACAGGAAGCAGAGTGTGAGGGAAATTAATGTGAGGATTAAAGTTCACTCGCAAGGCGAGGGACCGGAAAAACACTCCAATCACGAAGCATTAAAGCAGTTGTTCACCCCAAAATTATGTCATTTTGAAATCATTACTAACCTGTATGTTTTGTTTAACACAAATGGGCAAGTTTAACAAAATGACCAGGCTATGAATTAATGGATTTTGAATAGGTTTTTAAAACAGCTCCAGTGATGGGCACAATAAACATGAACAGTAGGACAACATTATCAGTGTACCATAAAAGTGGTGATTATTGCCTCTTCTTGAAGCTGGAAAGCTCTAGTCCCTACAAAATGAAATGTGCCAAAACATTTATTGAACGAAATGCATCTTGATACTTTTTGTCTTTTGATACTTTCATTTTATGATACTGACAGATCCTTTCATTCACCAAGAGATATGAACAGATCTCAGAGGAAATCAGTCAGAATTGCGAGATTGAAATTCCAAGAAAAAAAGTCATAAAAAGTCAACATTTAAACCTAGAATTGCAAGTCAGAATTGAGAGAAAAAAACAATTTGTGTTATAAACCCAAAAATTGTGAGAAACAAACTCGGAATTGCTAAAAAAAGTCAGAATTGCGAGATTCTAATTAAAATAATGACATAAACTCAGAATTGTGAAAAATAAAATCTGAATTGTGAGATGTAAACTTTAAATTGCGAGAAATAAAGTCAGAATTGCAAGACGTAAACTCGGAATTGCTAGAAAATAGTCAGAATTAACAAAATTAAAAAATATTTTTATGTAAGCTTTAAATTGCAAGAAATAAACTCAACATTGTGAAAATAAAGTCAGAATTACAAGATGTAAATTAGAATTGCTTAAAAAGTTAGAATTATGAGATGTTAAGTCATAGTTGCAAGATATAAACTTGAATTTGCAAGACGTAAAATCAGAATTTAAAAAAAAAGTCAGAATTGTGAGATTGGAATTCCAAGAAAAAAAGTCATAAAAAGTCAACATTTAAACCTAGAATTGCAAGTCAGAATTGAGAGAAAAAAAACAATTTGTGTTATAAACCCAAAATTGTGAGAAACAAAGTCAAACAAAATTGTGAGAATTGCAAGATGTAAACTCGGAATTGCTAGAAAAAGTCAGAATTGCGAGATTCTGATTAAAATAATGACATATAAACTCAGAATTGTGAAAAATAAAATCTGAATTGTGAGATGTAAACTTTAAATTGCGAGAAATGAAGTCAGAATTGCAAGACGTAAACTCGGAATTGCTAGAAAATAGTCAGAATTAACAAAATTAAAAAATATTTTTATGTAAGCTTTAAATTGCAAGAAATAAACTCAACATTGTGAAAATAAAGTCAGAATTACAAGATGTAAATTAGAATTGCTTAAAAAGTTAGAATTATGAGATGTTAAGTCATAGTTGCAAGATATAAACTTGAATTTGCAAGACGTAAAATCAGAATTAAAAAAAAAAGTCAGAATTGTGAGATTGGAATTCCAAGAAAAAAAGTCATAAAAAGTCAACATTTAAACCTAGAATTGCAAGTCAGAATTGAGAGAAAAAAAACAATTTGTGTTATAAACCCAAAATTGTGAGAAACAAAGTCAAACAAAATTGTGAGAATTGCAAGATGTAAACTCGGAATTGCTAGAAAAAGTCAGAATTGCGAGATTCTGATTAAAATAATGACATATAAACTCAGAATTGTGAAAAATAAAATCTGAATTGTGAGATGTAAACTTTAAATTGCGAGAAATGAAGTCAGAATTGCAAGACGTAAACTCGGAATTGCTAGAAAATAGTCAGAATTAACAAAATTAAAAAATATTTTTATGTAAGCTTTAAATTACAAGAAATAAACTCAACATTGTGAAAATAATGTCAGAATTACAAGATGTAAATTAGAATTGCTTAAAAAAGTGAGAATTATGAGATGTTAAGTCATAGTTGCAAAATATAAAGTCAGAATTGCAAGACGTAAAATCAGAATAAAAAAAAAGTCAGAATTGTGAGATGTTAATAATTGCAAGATATAAACTCAAAACTGCAAGAAATAAAGTCAGAATTGCGAGATGTTAATTAATAATTGCAAGATATAAACTAAAAATTGTGAGAAATAAAGTAAAAATTCTGTGCTGTAAACACACTTCTGATAAAGAAAGTCTGAATTGTGAAATACTAACTTAAAATAACTTGTATTGTGAGAAATTAATTTAGAATTGAGCTATCGGTAATTCCCGCCCCTAGAAACACAGATGAGCCAATAGCAGTTGAGTATCAGCTGCACGGAGATGGAACTCGGACATCTGTAGGTTTCAGCGCTATAGAGAAACATTGGAAGAGCCGAAGCTCTCATCGTTTTAATGGTGTTTATGCTACAAAAATAATAAAACGATGTGCCTGAGGTATCTGTGACACTGATTCCAGGTATCCTGAGAGGATTGGCAATAGAATTTGGAATTTAATTGATTATTTAACATTTATTTTCTGGTTGTCATACTCTCATTAAGTGGCCATTTTCATCTGCTCAAGCAGGTAATGTCTGTAAATATGGTTAATATATTTGGCTGAAACTAGCTAACGTTAAAGTTAGTGAGTCAATGCTAACCTACAAACCTCAGCTAACTATTCTCATGTCTTGTACAGTGTAGGTCAAAAACACATAAACAAAGTCCTACATTTTAGTGCCTCTTCATATTAAACTGGTTAAATGTAAAATAATTAATCTTACACTGCGGTACATGAACAGTGTTGATCCTGAATGTTGTCATCTGCGATCGTGACGATCGTAACATGAGATTTCTTCCGTTTGCATTGCGATCTTTAAACCCTCGATTTCAAATTAATCATTTTACACACCATATTTATTTTAAAATCATTTATATATCTCTCCATGGCATATTAAAGTCCCACTTGAATGCGCCTCGACGAGAGGTGGTCCTTCTGTGTTCAAAATTTATCAAAAACATCTTCGGACAAGGTTTTCATACTGACAGCTGTCATTGTAAGACAGTGGGGGAAACTGTTTGTTTGTCCGAGGCAGCAACAGTAACTAAGGGGGGCAGGGCTTACCGATAGGTAAAAGTTGCAATTACCTTTTTTATTACTTTATTTTTTCCATGGCAGAAACAGGCTTCCATATTACCAAAAAAAAAAAAAACTATTCCTTTAAATATTATATCCGGTCCTAAAATGTGTTACTATAAAACCAGTTGTCTTTTAATATTCTTAAGAGATGCCGTGTCCTGATGATGTTTAATGAATGAGATCAAGAGGTGTGTGTTGGTGACGTGGGTCTGGATTTGCTGCATCACTGTGCCGTGCTCACGACAGAGCGGGGTTTTTTTTGTTTTTTATTATTATTATTTTTTTTAGCTGAATCATGCCCCTCTTTCCAACGTGTCCTCTACGCACTGGCAAGCGGTACAGTGGTGAGTAATCGAACAACGCTGCTTTTACAACCCCATGGGTTCTCAATCTGTCTCTTTGTCTCGCGTACACACACTTGTTCTATCTCGATCTATCTTTTCCTCTCCTCTTTTCCTTTCTCCCCTCTCGTCCGTCTGCCAAGCACTCTGCCCATTCACAGCTGATAAGACAGGTTCAGTAATACGTCAGAGGAGACATTAGCAGAGAGCAGGACAGGGGGACAGACGCAGGACTCTGAGCAGATGAAACGGTTGATGGGAAGTAATAAGGGTTAGACGACTGAGTGTTCGAGGGCCTGATGCACCGTGAGGAGGGGGCGAAGAGGACTGCCCACAGGAACGAGTGGAAATAAAGCCTCAACATGTGTTTCTGTCACATTCTGGACCTGTTAGACCAGGCCTGATGACGGAGAACTGTTTAAATCGACGCTGATACGGACAGGACTCTTTGTCATGTGAGTCACGACTCCTGTGGCGGAGAGAAGACGCGCTCTGCAGAACGTAGTGCTCATGTACGTGGACGTTCCAGCGTCCTGTGAGGGACAAAAGAGGCAGCTTGGGAATCACTGTAGCAGTCTTCAAGAGACAGCCGTCCTTCAGGCGTAAGACGTGTCTCAAGAAGTTTTTAAAATTGGATTTTGGCATTCGGAGAACCAAGATGCTCAGTTGAGACGTTTTTTTAATGTGAAGGTTTTGAAAACCCATGTGCCATTGATAGATGAACAGATGACATCTTCGAGAAGAACTGAGATATTTACTGTGTGCATCAGCCAACTTTTCGGGCCTTTGCTATCGTGGGACAATCTGAAGATACTAAATTGCCTCATCGTTTAATCTTAAGAACATTCTGTTTTTCTGAGTCAGCATATTATTTTTCTTCTTCCCATCTTGTTTGTCTTGAGCTTCTTATTTATTTTCGAGACGTTATGAAAGGAACATTCAGCCATTTAGCAGGGTGATTTAAAAACGCTTCCAGGAACCCTGCTCGTACTCAGCCGTGGCCCTCATTGTTGGGGAATGGGGTAACGGAGATGGTGGTCACTCAGTTAGAGCTGGAGCTCTGCTATCAGGGGAAGAAGCTTAGAGGTTTCACCTGCAAGCTCACACGTTCGGCTCATGGCTTCCTGCCGGAAAGCTCGTACATCATCGCTGCGCAGGTCCTACTGCCGTATCTGCTGGGCGGGCTGGGGATGGTGGCAGCCGGTCTCGTCATGGACATTGTCCAAGTATGAGCACTTTAATCTAGATTTGGTGTATTTCTTGGTTATATGTGTTATTGAAACTGAAAATAATGCTGTTTTCCAATAAGTATTGACAGCTGGTGGCAGTACCATGGTTCAGTGATGGGATCAGAATAGCATGATACTTTGATGTACAATTTTTTAATACATGTCTACAAACATGATATTGGCATTTTTTAAAAGTTTATTTTGTTAGTGGTAAAAGTATTTTGGTATGAATGTTAAAGATATAAGCGAGGTTAGCACTACAACTACTCTATCTTAGGTAACATAACTGTAATGCATAGCCTTGAATCGCATAACGCTTTAAAAACATCACAGTAATCGTAGCTTGATAGCAAAAATAATAATAATAATAATAATAATTTATCAGTAAATGTATACATGTACAATTAATCAAAAATATATATATATATATATTAGTATTATTTAAGATCACTGTGATGCATGTCTTTGAATTAGGGGTTGACCGTTATGTGTTTTTCAGGGCTGATGCCGATACCGATTATTACAGATCAAGACTGATAACCAATACTTTGAACCGTTATATGTCTGATGTAAAAATGAACATTAATGTTGAAATTAAGAAAAGAACAAGCGCTCTGTCAAAAACTTTCTGTAAATGATTTAAAATAATTTTAACTGCAGTTTGGTTTTGAAAATTACCAATACCGATAAAATCATAATATGGGCCATAAAATGCTTAATATCAGCACCGATACTCAGCCAGGCCAATAATCAATCAACCCCTACTTTGATGCTTTAATAACATAATAGCAACAGCAGCTTGATAACAAAAATGTATTTAAAAAAAAATGAATATTTTTTATTAAATTAAGTTAATCTATACACACACACACACACACACACACACACACACACACACACACACATTTTATTTTTAAGTTATTTTTTTTTTACGGTAGCAAAATACTAGCGTACTTCACAGTAAATATTAAATAGCTGTAATTTAAAAAAGGAAAAAATGCAATAAAAATGTACAATTAAACAAATGGCAGTTTTACAATTTATTAAGATATTTGAAATCTGTAAATAATTATGTCATGATATGGATATATACAAACATGATATTGGCAATGTTTTTTTTAGGTTTACATTGTTATTTATTTATTTATTTTTAAATTATTTTATTGGCAAATTAGTTTTAAAAAAAGACCAGCACTGATAACCATAAAAATGCTTAATATTGGCGCCAATAATCACTGATTATTACAGATCAAGTAGACTGATAACCAATATTTTAAACTGATATATATGTATGGGGTAAAAATTAAGAAATAATGTCAAAAATAAGAATAACAGGGGCTTTGACGAAAGCTTTCTTTAAATGCTTTTAAATAATTTTATCAGCAAATTGGTTTTGAAAATGACGATACGATAACCATAAAAATGCTTAATATCGGTGCTGGTAATTAGCCAAGGCAATAGTTGGTCGACCCCTACTTTGAATGGCTTAGTGCTTTAAAAACATGACAGCAACAGCAAAAAAAAAAAAGAAAAGAATTATTCATAGCATTAATTTATCAGTTTTTTAAAAATTAAAAAATTTAATTTCTGTTAATTGAAAAAGAGCAGAAATCAAATGAAACATAAGTATTAAATGAAACAAGAAACTTAAATTATTATATAAATAAACTGAATAGAAATACACACACACATATAAAAATGACAAAATGTAACAATTATTACATTTTAAATTAAAATAGCACTGCTTATACTGTATGTACCATTGATACACTGTAAGGCAAACGGTAAAATAATGTATATAGATTTAAAGCTATTGCATTCTATCAAAAAAAATATGGGAATAGTTAGCATACTAATTTTTGGTACACCATACAATTGTCTCATAGGATATCAGCGCACTTCACAATCACATGCTAGCTTTCAGTAACGGTTCCTCGTGTTCCTGTCTTCTAGATAGACGCGGCTGGCATGGACTGTGTTTTGTGTCTATTAATTGAATTGTCATGGGGGCGGGTGAGATAGACCGAGCAGGAGAATGAAAGCTTGTTTCTAGAGCAGAAGTGGGCTAGATCCCAGGACGTTCCTGTGACGTGACACCAGCCTCTCAAAACAGCCCGGACTGTGCCTGTGGTAAAAATACCGGCCCCTGGCTGGCTGGCCCTGGTCTCTTATCTGTTCATTTAAACATTACGGCTATTTTTAACTTCATGAGTGGGTTTGTGAAGAGAGGAGCACTCAGCTCGTATACTGACACGTACTAAATATAAACGCACACACTCGCACAGTACAATAAGCCATTCATATTCAGTGAGTCACTATGACACTTTTGTCAGTTTGCCCGTTATGAGATGATATTTATGACTTTGCTGATGACTAGTCTGTGTTTTGACTGGAAGTATCAGGAAAAAAGCTGTAACTGACACCTAGTTTGAATTAATCTGTACTCTTTCATTCAATTGAGAGCATCTCAGTTTATGGCCTGAGCATTAAGACGTCACTCAGTTTAAAAATATTGACTGTGATGGTCACATTAGCAGTGATGTATGTGAAAGCCAATGCGCTGTTCTGTGTAATGTATCTGTTGATCTTAAAATTCTTGAAAAGTACAGTATGTATTTATAGACCTGGGGGTGGGGCTTCAGTTCCCAGATGCAATGCAGTTCAAATCAGTAATGAGAATGAATGTTTTACTGTTTACTGTTGTATTATAGCAGCAGTGTTGTTGTGTTTGTTGTCCTTTTGAGTTATTTAGTGTCAGTTTTGAGTGCAATTTCAAATGTGAATTTTCTAGTGTCACCCTTATTGTGATTTGCACTCCAAAATAATAGTGATGGTAATTCTGATTCATTTCAGTGAGCAGGTTGAATACATTCAAAAATAGCTTGTCAGTTTATTGCAGTTTGAGATTTTTATCCTACAGTTGAAGCCAAAAGTTTATATACACCTTGCAGTATTTGCAAAATGTTATTTATTTTACCAAAATAAGAGGGATCATACAAAATGCATTGTAATCAACTGTTATTTTTTATTTAATACTGACATGAAAAATAAACAAACAAACAAACAAACAAACAAAAAAAACAGCTGTGGATCATTCAGGTAACAACACAGTATTATAAATCAAGTGTATGTGAACTTTTGGGGTCATTTTTATGAATTTAACTATTATTTTCTTTTGTGGACTATATGTGATTGTATTTTATGTGAAATATTAAGTACTAAAAAAAATGACATGCATTTTGTATGATCCCTCTTGTTTTGGTAAAATAATTAACATTTTGCAGATTTGACTTCAGCTGTATATTCAAAGCAAAATACTAGTACTAATTACAAATTCAAAACACTAATTAATGAAAAAAGTAATCTTAAAATTATTTTTTTTTTTTTTTTGCATGGTGATATAAAAAAAATCTAAATTATTTATTAAGCATGTTCCTTCCCCCTGTGTGTCACTTATCTAATTAAAAATGCTGTACTATTGTAATAAAATAATCCTGAATAATTTTTTTAAATGTTAAAAATTATTTTAAATGGCATAAATTGCATTAATCTTAATAAATATGAACTTATTACATTAATATTTTGACAGTATTATAATGTAACAAATAATGCCATACTTGAAAAGTATTTTATTAAAATATATTTTCGGATTAAAATTCTAAATGACAGTTTAAAGAAAATACATCCTTTTTTCTGTAAATGCAAAAAAATATCTTGACAATTTAGTGTAGTTTTAAATTGTATTGCTATATTCATAACAAAATTATCATTAATCAATAGCCTCCATTCAATAAGGGAAAAAATGCATGTAAGTAAAAAAAAAAAAAAAAAAACATTATATATATATATATATATATATATATATATATATATTTATTTATTTATTTATTTTTTGCATGGTGATGATATAAAAAAAAGAATAAAAAATGTATTAAACATGTTCCTATTGTCATTAATCAAATAAAAAAATGTTGTTCTACTGTAATAAAATAAACTAGAAAATATTATTACATTCAAAAAATGCTAAAAAGTGCTGCTGGGATATAATAATCTGTAAATTGGTGCTCTTTGGATGCGGGAGTCTTGTATCCAAGGCACTCAAGTGTGGAAAAATATAAAAAGCCTTTATTCATATGGCTTAAATATTTAAAAAAAAAAACCTGATGGACACCCTGATGAAGGCAAGGTAGCCACAATGCGTCGGTGCACAAATGTGTTGCTTTTAAAATACTTTAAGCCATGTGAATAAAGGCTTTTTATATTTTTCCACACTTGAGTGCCTTGGATTTAGTAATTTTGTTGATGTTATAAAATATTATTATTTATGTTAAATCTTGCATAAATAACATTAATCTTAATAAATACTACCTTCATGAATGTCATATATTTTGACAATGTTATAATGTAATAGTGGTAATAGTATTTTTTTTTTCTTAAAATTGGATTAATTTTGCATTATTGTTATTATTATTGGATTAAAATTCTAAATGACAGTTTTAAGAAGATTCGCCCTTGTTGGGGTTTGTTTGGTTTTTTTTGCTTCAGTGAGCGCATTCAAAAAATAGCTTTATCTTGAAATTCTCGTATCTTCAAAACAAAATGCTAGCATACTCCATGGTATATATTAAATTGCTGCCATTTAAAAAGGGAAAAATGCCTTTCAATTTTAAATAAATAACAACATGCATAAATAACATTATTTTTTGAAAAATACTACCTTCATGAATATATATAATATTTTGACAAGTAATTTTTTGTATACATTTTCTGATTAAAATTCTAAATGATATTTTTAACAGTGTGTTTGTGCCAAATACTGTGATTTTAAAAATCTGTGAAACAGTTTTTGTTGTTTTAAATGTGCTTAATTGCACATTTCACTTTTCATTTCATAAATACTGTTTTAACAGTTCCAGGTCAATGGGGAACCTGCTGTTTCAGAATGTCTAAATATCCCCTCTGTGTGTTTCAGCATTGGGATGTGTTTAAGGTGATCACAGAGGTGTTCATCCTGGTACCTGCTCTGGTCGGGCTCAAGGGGAACCTGGAGATGACTCTAGCGTCTCGTCTCTCTACTGCTGTATGTAGAAATACTTATTCAGCTGGATAATATATGCATTACTCCATGTATATTACTTCTAATCTATCTCAAGCTGTAGCCTTATTTAATGGCTTTGAGATGATCAAGTGTGTCTCATGATTAAATTAAAACGCTTCAAGCGGTTATCTGCTTCACTGGGGTTTTGTTTCTAATCTTCCTCAGGCTAACACTGGACAGATGGATGACCCCAAACAGCAGTGGCTGATGGTGACCTGTAATCTTGCTCTTATTCAGGTGAGTGAATCAGAAACATATCAGTGTTTTATATTATTGATATTTTACATAATCCGTTGGAAACCGGCTTTAGTTAATAAATAATTAGACAATATAAACATGAATTAACCGAACAAACATTCATTAAACGTTAAATAAATATAAAAGCATATGAACAATTACTCCATGAGACTTCATTCTGCTGGAGTCCTCAGTCTTGAATACCAATGAGTACTCATTATAAAAATACATTTTTAATCAGTTTAATTATGAATGAAGGCATATGATCTTAGGCTCTGATGAGCAGCTGTGATTGTCGAGCTCCTCTGCTGTCTTCCTCAGGTTCAGGCCACTGTGGTGGGTTTTCTGGCAGCTCTTGCGGCTGTCGGTCTTGGCGCTCTGTCCAGAGGAGGTGTAGAGCTGGACCAGGCGGCTGTCCTGTGTGCTAGCAGTGTTACCACCGCATTTGTGGCCGCTCTGTCCTTAGGTACACCACTCTTTATTACTTTAGAATAACATGAAATCAAAATGTACACTACCAGTCAAAAGATTTTTAATGTTTAGTTTTTTTTTAAAGAAGTCTCTTCTGCTCACCAAGCCTGCATTTATTTGATCCAAAGTACAGCAAAAACAATAAAATTTTGAAATAGTTTTGCTATTTAAATGAACTGTTTTCTATTTTAGTATATTTTAAAATGTCATTTATTTCTGTGATATATATGTATTCCTTCAGAAATCATTGTAATATGCAGATTTACGGATCAATAAACATTTTATTATTATTATTATTATCAATATTTTTTGATTAATAGAAAGATTCAAAGATCAGAATTTATCTGAAATAAAAAGTTTTTTTAACATTAAACACTATACCATTCAAAAGCTTGGAGTCAGTATATTTTTTTGAAAAAGAAAATAATATTTTTATTTTGAAAGGATGCTTTAAATTGATCAAAAGTGATAATAAAGATATTTATAATGTTTAAAAAAATCTATTTCAGATAAATGCTGTTCTTCTGAACTCTATTAAAGAAACCTAAAAAATTTTACTATTATGTTTTCAACATAATAATAATAATGTTTTTTGAGCAGCAAAAAAGAATATTAGAATGATTTCTGAAGGATCATGTGACACTGAAGACTGGAGTAATCATGCTAAAAATTCAGCTTTGAAATCACAGGAATAAATTACATTTTAAAGTATATTCAAACAGAAAAATAGAATAATTTTTTAAAATATTACTGTTTTTGCTGTACTTTGAATCAAATAAATGCAGACTTGGTGAGCAGAAGAGACTTCTTTAAAAAAACATTAATAATCCTACTGTTCAAAAACTTTTGACTAGTAGTGTATTTATAAAATATTTTAGAAACAAAATAAAATTTAAAATAGCTCCAGTCTTCAGTGTCACATGCTCATTCAGAATTTATTATAATATGCTGATTTATTACTTTTATTATCAATCTTGGAAAAAATTGTGCTGCTTAATATTTTTTTGGAACCTGTGATTCTTTTTTTTTTTTTTTAGGATTCGTTGAATAAAAAGTAAAAAGAACAGCATTTATTCAAAATGGTATTCTTTTCTAACAATAGAAGTTTTTGCTATTGCTTCTTATCAATTTAACACATGTGCATTTAATGTGCATTAAAATGATCAAAAGCAGGGCTCGACATTTGTCTGCTTGTCCGGGACAAGTGGATTTTGTGAAGGGACAAGTGAAACTTTGGAGAGAATTATTCTGATTTTGTTACTTTCAGTTTAACCAGTGACTGATAGTATCAAGGTTCAGTATGATACTAGTATCATCAGTTGAGACTCGTGCAGTCATCTGACTCACAGAAAATCAAAACTAATAGACACAACAGCACACACAAAGAAACAAACACAAACAAACATACTGCAGTAGAAAAAAAAGATACTTTTTGTGATAATTTTTGTGTATTACATATGATATATTTAACACACGGCGGTTTCATTACTGAATGACTGCATTTTTGAAGGAATCATATATGAGTCAATGATTCAATGAGCCATTCATAAAGACAGTCATTTATTGAATAAATTTGAATTGAAATTTGAATACAAAGGTTGAATCAGTGACTCACTCAATAAGACAGTGACTTCACTGGTGGTTTGGTTTCATAATTAAAAGTATAGCATTTTTCCAACATTTCAGAGCTATGCTTAAAAAAGTAAAAGATTGCTTATATCTTATAACATTATTTATGCATTTGCAGTTTTACTGTGTAAATGCATTTATGGAAGCTCTTATGTTCATTAAACAGTCTGAGTAAATACATCTAAATTGCACTTTCGATGGAGCCTCAGTGTTTCCTCTGCAGTGGAGTTCGTTGATACTGATTTAATTAAGTTAAAAAGTGTCCTAGAAATCAATTAAAGGCAAATATCACAAATATGCTGATTAAAGTAAGACCTCATAGAGCATGATAAGACTATTGCTTCAAAATGGATTACATTTATGCCCCAGACAAGCAACTTTTTTACTCTGACAAGTGAATAACTGATTTACTTTTTCACAAAAATATTAAGCTGCATGAAATTAGAATGACTGTGAAGGATTATGTGACACTGAAGATTGGAGTAATGGCTCCTATTCTTTTTTTGTTGGAAAATTTTAATGGAATTGTCATGGGAATTAATGTTGTTCATATGTACTGGAATTGCTTTGTACCTTGTACAGGATGTGCAAAGCAGCATTGTGTATAATAATTTCTGGATATTGCATAAAACGTTTTTTAATGACACAAAAGCCAACCAAACTAAGATTTCATTGTTCATTGTTCGTTGTCATTTTTTATTATAAGCATTTGCAAGTTAAAAATCAGGACCTTTCTGGAAAACGCAACACAATCCTTTAGTCTTTGAATCTTATATTCTTTGAATATTACAATCTATCATTACCCTGTCAGTTACTGACTCTGCTGCTTTCTTCTGCGTCCAGGTCTGGTGATGATTGGTGTAATCATTGGCTCCAGGAAGGTGGGCATCAACCCTGATAATGTGGCCACACCGATAGCAGCCAGTCTGGGAGATCTCATCACTCTTTCTCTGTTGGCTGGAGTCAGCAGCACACTGTTCCAGTACAGAGGTGTGCGGCCATTTATATATTTTTATATATTTATATATATTTGATCAAAAATACAGAAAAAAACTGTAATATTGCAAAATGTTATTACAATATAAAATAATGGTTTTTATTTTAATATACTTTATAATATAATTTATTCCTGTGATGCAAAGCTGAATTTTCATCAGCTGTTACTCCAGTCTTAAGTATCACATGATCCTTCAGAAATCATTCTAATCTAATATAATAATATAATTCTAATATGCTTATTTATTATTAAAATTATCAATGTTGGAAACATATTTTTTTGCAACCTGTGATTCTTTCAGGATTCTTTGATGAATAGCAAGTTAAAAAGAACAGCATATATTCAAAATATAAATCTTTTCTAACAATGTAAATCTATGCTATCGCTTTTTATTATTTAACGCACTCTTGGTGAATAAAAGTATTAATTTCTTTCAAAAAAAGAAAGAATACAAATTTACTGACCCCAAACTTTTGAACAGTAGTGTATATTGTTATTGCCTTTCTATTTTAAATAAATGCTGTTCTTTTGTAACCTTTTATTGATCAAAAAATCCAGCACTGATAATAAATCAGCATATTAGACTGATTTCTAAAGGATCATGTGACTGGAGTAATGATGCTAAATTCAGCTTTGAAATCACAGGAATAAATAATATTTTAATATATATATTCAAATAGAAAACAATTTTTTTAGTCATGCATGTGTTAATAAATAATAACTGCTAGTTTAACATTACATTACATTACATTAATGTTACAAAAACAGACATTTATATTGATATTTATTAAGAGACTCAATTATTGACAATCATTAGATTGTAGCAGTGTTAAACAAATTAATTGAAATTATGCAATATAAAAATTCATGTTTTATATATATATATATATATATATATATATATATATATAAAATAAATACATACATTTCAATAAATTGTAATGATAAACAGTTTTTAAGTCTCTAAATATTCCTTACTAAATGGCAGTTTAAAATGTACCAGAAGAGGGCAGTACAAACTCACTAAAATAGTACTGTATTACAAAGATGCACATTTTTAGGTGACGTGGTTTCCATCATTAAAGAATAAATTAAAGAGTGGGAATCCTTTCCCCTTTTGTTCATCTCTCTGTTTTGTTTAGAAACAGAATGTGGTTCTGTTTTATTCTCTAGAGTTTGTAAAATCTGTATTTACATAAATCATAGCACGTTATCTGAAATATGTAACTATTTATAATGTTTGACATGTATCATCACTGGAAAATCTACAATGTTTGTGTGTGTCCAGATGTGTGGTACTTGTCCCCGTTGGTGTGTGTCGTCTTCCTGCTGCTCATTCCTTTCTGGGTGCTCATCGCTAGACGGAGTCCACAGATTAAAGAGGTTCTGAAGTCCGGCTGGCAGCCTGTTATAGTGGCCATGTCCATCAGCAGGTACAAACATCCATACAGAGACACTGTCTTCTATTAATGTGTCTGAATAACATGTAAATGGTCATATATTCATTAATAACCAATGAATTGTGCCTGTAAAAAATTAAGTAATTTATTGGATCCAAAGTACAGCAAAAACAGTAACATTTTGAAATATGTTTACTGTTTAAAATAACCATTTTCTATTTGAATATATTTTAAAATGTAATTTATTCCTGTGATCAAAGCTAAATTTATAGCATCATTACTCCATTCTTCAGTATCACATGATCCTTCAGAAATTATTCTAATAGGCTGATTTGCTGTTCAAGAAATTGTATTATTATTATTATTATTATTATAATTATTATTATTATATTTTTTTTTACTATTGAAAAAGTGATTAATTAAGCGATCTAAAGATTAGCATTTATCTGAAAGTAAAGCTAGGTGTGTGTGTATATATATATGTATATATACTACTAGTCAAAAGTTTAAACACACCCTCTCATTTAATGTTTTTTAAAGCAGTCTCTTCTGCTCATCAAGGCTGCATTTGTTTGATCAAAAAT
Organism: Cirrhinus molitorella; assembly: GCA_033026305.1. Lineage (NCBI taxonomy): Eukaryota > Metazoa > Chordata > Actinopteri > Cypriniformes > Cyprinidae > Cirrhinus > Cirrhinus molitorella. Next base: position 6,148,318 of record CM065132.1, read on the forward strand.
ACAGAAAAAACTGTAATATTGCAAAATGTTATTACAATATAAAATAATGGTTTTTATTTTAATATACTTTATAATTAAATTTATTCCTGTGATGCACAGCTGAATTTTCATCAGTTACTCACTGTTACTCTAGTCTTAAGTATCACATGATCCTTCAGAAATCATTCGAATATAATATAATAATATAATTATAATATGCTGATTTATTAATAAAATTATCAATGTTGGAAATAGTTGTGCTGCCAAATATTTTTTTGCAACCTGTGATTCTTTTTTCAGGATTCTTTAAAGAAAAACAAGTTAAAAAGAACGGCATTTATTCAAAATATAAATCTTTTCTAACAATGTAAGTCTATGCTATAGCTTTTTATTATTTAACGCACCCTTGAATAAAAGTATTAATTTCTTTCAAAAAAAGAAAGAATACAAATTTACTGATCCCAAACTTTTGAACAGTAGTGTATATTGTTAGAAAGCCTTTCTATTTTAAATAAATGCTGTTCTTTTATAACCTTTTATTGATCAAAAAAATCCTGAAAAAAGTATCACAGGTTCCAAAAAAATATATATTAAGCAGTGCAGCTGTTTCCAGCACTGATAATAAATCAGCATATTAGAATGATTTTTGAAGGATCATGTGACACTGAAGACTGAAGTAATGATTCTGAAAATTCAACTTTAATTACAGATATAAATTAAATTTTAATGTAGAATCAGAATATTAGAATGATTTCTAAAGCATCATGTGACTGGAGTAATGATGCTAAATTCAGCTTTGAAATCACAGGAATAAATAACATTTTAATATATATTCAAATAGAAAACAATTTTTTTAAAGGTAAAAAATATTTCAAAATTGTACCATTTTTGCTGTACTTTGGATCAGATAAATGCAGGCTTGGTGACTTTAAAAAACTTTAAAAATCTTACTGTTCAAAAACTTTTGACTCATAGTGTAGTTCTCTAAAATGTGTAATCTACATTACAAGATATAGAATGAATTAATGTTGAAATGTATTATTGACGTATACTGAAACTAGCATATATTAGCATGCTAAAAGTTGTTCCTAGCTAATAGTTTGCTATGTATATTTAATTAAAGAAATTATTCTTTTGAGGGAACCATGTAAAATCACTTTAAGGCTACTACTGGGCCAGTGAAGGTACATTAGCATATTGTTTCCTGAGCAAGAATTATATATATATATATATAAATTGGAATTGGGAACATTTTTAATATGGGGAAAAAATCAATAAATAAACATTTAATTTTTAATTTTTGTATAAAATTAATCTGAAATGACTTATCCTCTAGATTGAGTGATAGAATGTAAATTCAATAATAAATAACTGAACAACTAATGAAGATTTGTGGGCATAAAGGTGTGTTGTGTGTGTGTGTATATATATATATATATATATATACTTACAAATACATTATTAAATTGTATAAATTCAAAACATTTTTTTTTTATGTTTACCATCAAGATGACTTAAGACATTACTCGTTCAAGAAGCCAAAATTCCACTAAATAAACAAACTAAATAAACTTTTGTGTTTCATAGAAGAACAGGTTTTGAAAAGCATAAAATAATAACAGAAATATCATTTTTATGTCAACTAATCAAGAAACTCTTCCCAATTTAAGTTTTGGAGGCCTTATTCTTGATAAGACTGTGAGCGATCCAAACTTTGAGGGCATGGCTGTCTTCACACCAGTGATAAACGGTGAGTAAATATCAATGACAGATTGCACTTTGAGCAAATGTACCTTTGCTAGATGTACAGTATGCGGTACAAAGTAACAGCAAACCTGATCATTTAAAGCCCTTTTCCCTCTTCAGCTTCTCATTACAGTAAAATTGATCACTTCTCTCTTTGCGTCTGGAACTCGATTCGTAGATTCAGGGAGGCGATCGGCCCGCGCTGCCAAAATAAAACCATCCCTTTCCAAATCGGCGTAATAAATCAGAGCATTGGCTCTGCGCTAGTGACGTTTTATCGTACATGAAAGCAGTAAAGTATTTTGATGGGAGTTACTAATAGACTTAAAAACCCCAGCTGAGGCAAAGTTTGTTTGGTTTTACGTAAAATATCACTTTGTCGACTTGCAATCTGGTTTAGATTTCCCCTTCGCTGGTTCCGTTCCTAACCCAGCTGCACATGTGCTCCACCAATGTCCCGTCCCTCTCGGACGATGACTCAACACAATGTTGGCGGAAACTGCATGCTTCCCAATGGGAATAGAGCATGTCGGAGTAGTAAAAGCGGCCTAATCCAGTAGTAGCTGTGAGTTCTCAGCCAAAATCTTCTCTGACGTCGTCTTTAGTTGTTTATCTGAATCTGCCGGCCTATTTTTCCAGCTCAGTCCTGAGACAAAGAAACTTAATGAGGAACACAAGATGGCTGTGATTCAGGAAGATTAATTTGATACCTCATTATCTAGTTTGATGTGCATATCAAGAAATGCCCTCCTGCTGTAGTATTCCCTATAGTTCTTTGTCTGCCAGTTTTGCATTGACTGGAAATGTGGAAAAGCTATTAATTGTGAACAGAATACTCTGAAAGTATGCCTAAAATGTATATTTGACAAATGTCACTGCGTTCTAACACTCATTTGCGACTGAAATGAGGAGAATATGAGACTTGTAATGGTGTAATGATTGGAAGGCGCTCACATTCTTTCCTTTTTGAACTTTTCAGGTGTCGGGGGGAATCTGGTGGCCATCCAAGCCAGTCGGATCTCCACCTACCTTCATTTCTGGAGCGTACCTGGAGTCCTGCCCTATAAGATGAGACAGCACTGGCCCAACCCTTGTGTCACATTCTTTTCCTCAGGTGAGGTCACTTTGAAACTCTCTGTGCTCCTCGGATGATTTCACTCCTTCAGATCCTTGAGATAAAGTGGGGAATTAGTAGTGTTTGCTAAGTCAAGCTTTGCTATAGCTGAACAAAGCACTGCAGCACATTACTCATCTACACCATTTGTTCTACATACATGAATTTCTCAAACTGTGCTGTTTTTTGAGGAGGGGTACGCTGTTAAGACTAAAATACTGTAGATTTACATTGTAGGAGAGGTCACTTGGAGATGGGCTTTTGTATTAGTTCAGTAAAGAACCACCTTTGGAAAATGTTGTTTTTTAAAATTGAAAAATGGCCCGTGCCGTTTCTCCTCAGGTGTGAACTCGAAGTCAGCGCGGGTGCTGTTCCTCCTGGTGGTTCCAGGTCATCTGTTGTTTCTTTTTGCCATTAATATGCTCCAAGGAGGCCACACTGCCATCACGCCAGCGTTTATCTGCTGCTACCTGAGTGCTGCTCTGCTTCAGGTGAGCCTAAGTGCTTCAGTTCTTCCACTAGTACAGATTCCACAAATGACAGATTGCCCTCAAAAAAATGGCATGAATGTGAAAAGTTTAGATGAACATTGACTCTTTATTAGTTGTTTACAGTGATATGAAATAAGCAATGAAATAATTCAGTAATATCTGGGATTCTGTGCCTTTTTGTTTGCCCAGTAAAGATCATAATATTATTGCCTTAAACTTTTCAGCAACACCTTTTAACCATATTTAAGTTCTTTTTTAAATAATTCTAAACATTTTACAGCAACACTTTAAACCAAAAGTTTACATACACTTTGCGGAATCTGCAAAATGTTTATTATTTGACTAAAATAAGAGGGATCATGCAAAATGCATGTTATTTTTTATTTAGTACTGACCTGAATAAGATACTTCACATAAAAAAAACATTTAGTCCACAAGAGAAAATAATAGCTGAATGTATAAAAATGACCCTATTCAAAAGTTTTCACTGAATGATCCACAGCTGTTTTTTTTTTTTTAGTGATAGTTGTTCATGAGTACCTTGTTTGGCTTGAACAGTTAAACTACCAACTGTTCTTCAGAAAAGTCCTTCAGGTCCCACAAATTCTTTGGTTTTTCAGCATTTTTAAGTATTTGAACCCTTTCCAACAATACCTGTATGACTTTGAGATCCATCTTTTCACACTGAGGACAACTGACAGACTCATATGCAACTATTACAGAAGGTTCAAACACTCACTGATGCTCCAGAAGGAAAAAAACGATGCATTCAGGAATGGGGTGAAAACCTTTTGAATATGAAGATCAGGCTCTTGAAACATGTAAGTGTCTGGAAAACGTATAAGTGTCTTCTGTAGCTTCTGAAGGGCTAAATGAAAAAATATATATTTAGGCAAAATAAGAAAAATGTACACATCTTCATTCTGTTAAAAAGTTTACACCCCTGGCTCTTAATGCATTGTGTTTCCTTCTGAAGCATCAGTAAGTGTTTGAAACTTCTGTAATAGTTGCATATGAGTACCTCAGTTGTCTTCAGTGTAAAAAGATGGATCTCAAAATCATACAATCATACTGAACTGTTCTTTCTGTTAGTGTCCTCTCTGTTAAGTCAGAAAGCCTAGCACGGTGGACACACTTAGTAAAGGATCCTTAAAAAGAGTTCAGATAGACAAAAAAACAAAGAATTCGTGGGACCTGAAGGATTTTTCTAAAGAACAGTGGGTAGTTTAACTACAAGGGACTCACTAATATTATCACTAAACCAAAAAAAACAAAAAAAAACAAAGCTGTGGATCATTCAGGTATTAAGAATCAGGAGTATGTATACTTTTGAATGGGGTAATTTTTTATAAATTCAACTATTATTTTCTCTTGTGTGAAATATCTTATTTAGGTCAGTACTAAATAAAAAATAACATGCATTTTGTGTGATGCCTCATATTTTAGTATTATTAACATTTCTGAGAATCTGCAAGGTGTACGTAAAATTTGGACCTCAACTGTATTTAAGTTCTTTTTAAATAATTCTAATAATTTTACAGCATTTTAAAGCACCAAATGTCACAATTTTTTCTAAGTCTAAGGTTTTTTTTTGTTTTTTTTTTCACATTGTTTGGTATATCAATAATAGTTTTCTCTATATTTTCCAAGTATTAAAATAATAAAAAAGCTTGTCCCTCAAAATATTCTCCACCCTGTTATATTCAACTACTGGCCCCTTTAAATGAAAGTTGGAAAAGGGAAATTACATCATGTGAAATGGCTGACATCATTTCATTGGAGGGAAAACAACTGGGAAAGATGAGTGAGAGCCTCTGTTTTGTAAATTGTAAAAGTAACATTTATTTGACAGACCAGAGAATTTTTTTGCTCAGGCTCAGATCAAAATGTCCACTCTGTTAAGTCAGAAAACCTAAGTGGATCGTTAAATTTACACACCTAAGATTGATTAAAAAAAATAAATAAATAAATAAGGCAATTGTTTTTCATCTCCATAATTACATAATTTAAAAAATGTGTTATGATGTCCAAAAGGCAGAAATACTAGGAATGACCCATTTCCCTTAACAGGGTGTGCATGGAAAAATGGGGATATTTGGTGATTTTAAAATGCTGTAAATAGTTTAGAATTGTTTACAAACAACAACAAAAACCTAAACATGCTTTAAGTTTACTTAAAGTTCAAAAGGTGTTATGACAAAAACAACTTTTAAATTGATGTTCTTGAAAATTCTATCTTTCCCAGGAATGACCCAACTCAGTCTAACTGATGAGATCTCTTAATAATAAAATTCCTCTCTTAGAGTTTGGCTGAAAAGCATGAACATTGTGCTTTTATAGTTTGTCAAATGTGGAAATTGGCAAGACTGTATTCACCCTCCTCCTCGAATGATGTGGCTAAAAATACAAAATGTTAGCATTATAAAATAGGGTGTGTTTTTAAATGTGACTAATCCTGAATTTGACTTGAAGTCTTACAGTTTAGATTTTGTCTCCAATTAATAATGTAGTGACTCATTTAGGCTGCTTTTTCAATGGGAAATCTCTTACAGGTATAATACTAATAAAGGATCCCAAAAGGAAGTAAAGATATTGGTCTCTTATACTTTATACTAAATACACAGTAATATTGTGAAATATTATTCAGTTTTAAAGTAATTGTTTTCTATTATAATATATTGTAGTTAGTGCTGTCAAATCAATGAATCATATCCTAAATAAAAGTTTGTTTACATACACACACTGCCGTGCAAAAGTTTCGGCACATTAATTTGACATAAGATGTTAAGTCTTTTCTGCTCATCAAGGCTGTTTATTTAATTAAAAAATACAGAAAAAAATGTAATATTGTGAAATATTATTGCAATTTAAAATAGTGCTTTTCTATTTTAAAATACTTAAAAATAGAGTTTATTCCTGTGATGCAAAGCTGAATTTTCAGCATCATTACTCCAGTGTCAAACGATCTTTCAAGAAATCATTCTAATGCGCTGATTTATTAGTAATGTTGAAAACAGTTGTGCTGCAAGAATTGATGAATAACATTTTTATAAAGCATTTATTTAAAAAATAAATAAATATATATATATACACTTTTTTATCAATATACACTGCTGCTCAAAATTTGGGGTCAGTACATTTTTTCTTTCTTCCTTTGAAAGAAATTAATACTTTTATTTAGCAAAAATAAATTCCGATAAAAAATGATTGTAAAGATTTCTATTTTGAATAAATGCTATTCTTTTTAACTTAAACTATTCATGAAGGAATCCTGAAAAAGGTATCAAAAAATATTAAGCAGCACAACTGTTTCTAACATTGATAATAAGTGTGGAGTAATGAGGCTGAAAATTCAGCTTGGCATCACAGAAATAAATTGTATTATAAAGTATATTAAAATAGAAAACCGTTACTTTAAATTGCAATAATATTACTTATTTTCTGTATATTTATTTTTGATCAAATAAATCTTTTGAAACTTGGAACATAAGTGACTTCTTTAAAAAAACATTAAAAAGCTCACTAATCCCAAGCTTTTGAATGGCAGTGTAGGTTGTGATATTATTATTGATAATACAGGTCCTTCTCAAAAAATTAGCATATTGTGATAAAGTTCATTATTTTCTGTAATGTACTGATAAACATTAGACTTTCATATATTTTAGATTCATTACACACAACTGAAGTAGTTCAAGCCTTTTTTTTGTTTTAATATTGATGATTTTGGCATACAGCTCATGAAAACCCAAAATTCCTATCTCAAAAAATTAGCATATTTCATCCAACCAATAAAAGAAAAGTGTTTTTAATACAAAAAAAGTCAACCTTCAAATAATTATGTTCAGTTATGCACTCAATACTTGGTCGGGAATCCTTTTGCAGAAATGACTGCTTCAATGCGGCGTGGCATGGAGGCAATCAGCCTGTGGCACTGCTGAGGTGTTATGGAGGCCCAGGATGCTTCGATAGCGGCCTTAAGCTCATCCAGAGTGTTGGGTCTTGCGTCTCTCAACTTTCTCTTCACAATATCCCACAGATTCTCTATGGGGTTCAGGTCAGGAGAGTTGGCAGGCCAATTGAGCACAGTAATACCATGGTCAGTAAACCATTTACCAGTGGTTTTGGCACTGTGAGCAGGTGCCAGGTCGTGCTGAAAAATGAAATCTTCATCTCCATAAAGCTTTTCAGCAGATGGAAGCATGAAGTGCTCCAAAATCTCCTGATAGCTAGCTGCATTGACCCTGCCCTTGATAAAACACAGTGGACCAACACCAGCAGCTGACATGGCACCCCAGACCATCACTGACTGTGGGTACTTGACACTGGACTTCAGGCATTTTGGCATTTCCCTCTCCCCAGTCTTCCTCCAGACTCTGGCACCTCGATTTCCGAATGACATGCAAAATTTGCTTTCATCCGAAAAAAGTACTTTGGACCACTGAGCAACAGTCCAGTGCTGCTTCTCTGTAGCCCAGGTCAGGCGCTTCTGCCGCTGTTTCTGGTTCAAAAGTGGCTTGACCTGGGGAATGCGGCACCTGTAGCCCATTTCCTGCACACGCCTGTACACGGTGGCTCTGGATGTTTCTACTCCAGACTCAGTCCACTGCTTCCGCAGGTCCCCCTCTCATTGTGCAGCGTTTTCTGCCACACTTTTTCCTTCCCACAGACTTCCCACTGAGGTGCCTTGATACAGCACTCTGGGAACAGCCTATTCGTTCAGAAATGTCTTTCTGTGTCTTACCCTCTTGCTTGAGGGTGTCAATGATGGCCTTCTGGACAGCAGTCAGGTCGGCAGTCTTACCCGTGATTGCGGTTTTGAGTAATGAACCAGGCTGGGAGTTTTTAAAAGCCTCAGGAATCTTTTGCAGGTGTTTAGAGTTAATTAGTTGATTCAGATGATTAGGTTAATAGCTCGTTTAGAGAACCTTTCATGATATGCTAATTTTTTGAGATAGGAATTTTGGGTTTTCATGAGCTGTATGCCAAAATCATCAATATTAAAACAAAAAAAAGGCTTGAACTACTTCAGTTGTGTGTAATGAATCTAAAATATATGAAAGTCTAATGTTTATCAGTACATTACAGAAAATAATGAACTTTATCACAATATGCTAATTTTTTGAGAAGGACCTGTACATTATTATTATTAAAAGTAATAATAAAAGATTCATATTATTTATTTTTTTTTTATTTACTTTTTTTTGGAAGTGATTAATCACAATTAATTTATTTGACAGCACTAATTGTAATGTTTAGAAATCATTCTAATATCCTGATTTGCTGCTCATAGACATTTCTTATGAGAACCGTTTCTAACATTGATAATAAATTAGCATATGGAGTAATGATGCTGAGAATTCAGCTTGGCATCACTAAAATACACTTTATTTCTAAGTATATTAAAATAGAAAACTGTTATTTTAGCATATGGAGTTCAAAAGAGCGGGATGCTGAAAAAAAAATTTCAAGAATTTTTTGATAAAATAAAAACAGGATTTATAGGGAAAAAAAAGATATATAATAAATAATATAATAAAATAATAAAAGTATATACTGTCCCTTTTGATAAATGTTGTGCCTCCTTGCTGACCAAAAGCATTATTAAAAGTTGAATATTTTTTAAAAAAGGTCTGCAATAAGGCTTTTAGCAGGGATTGAAATGGATTGTGAAATGGAGTGTCCATTTTTGTTTTTCCTCACAGGTCGGGATCCTCATTTATACAGCAGATTTGATTGTGCGTTTCATGTGGAGGAAAGGTCTGGACCCGGATAACTTCTCCATCCCATACCTGACTGCACTGGGAGACCTGTTGGGCACGGGTTTCCTGGCCCTGTGTTTCCGCCTGGTCATGTTAGTGGAGGGGCTCGGCTGGTAAAACGCACGACGACCTCCTCCTCCTTCCCACTTTACGGGACCGCTGCCACCCAGGCTGGCTGCAGTGGCTTTGGAGATGCAAATTTGTCAGTGGGAAGCTAAAGACAGAATATGAGCCACATTGTTTCTGTGCTTACAGGATAGGTTGACTGGAAATATGAAATACATTGGCAGGTATGGACTTACTACCTGATTATACTCTCGGTGTGTCATCCTGTTGCCTCAGTGATGCTGCTTTCTAGTCACCAGACTAGAATAACTGTATAGAGTAAGGTAAAACTTTACAAGATTTAAAACCTTGAAGGATTCTGGAATGTTTTAGTTTTAATATCTGATTTAGGATTGATTTTAAAGAAAATGGGAGAAAGTCTCAACTTTGAAGGTCATTCCTTTGCTGTTTTTTGAGTAACTACATACATACAAGGTCATAATTGCTGCTAGATATTTTTACTGGATACTATATAGAGTCTAACATACCTCTGCATTTGTCATGTTTTTTTTTGCACCGGAAATATTTTTCTCTCAAAATCCACACTTTGGAAAAACGCTAAATCTTATGTTATGTAATTGGTTGTTCACTTGAATGAATTGATGACAATGCTATTGTTCATGTGGCAGTTTTATTCAACACATTTGTAATATCTTCACTTTGAATTATAATTAACCTTAATCACATGATTTTTCTACAGTTTGAGTGTTGTGGTCCCTAAAAAAAAAAAAAAAAAAAATCAGTAAAAAAAAATTACATTTGTCCAAAAAAAAAAAAAAAAACAGTTTCACTGTCGTACCAGAGGCCATTTATAATTAAAAAAGTAAAAAAAAAAAAAAGCTGTTGGTTGATGCGTTCCCTGTTGTTCACTGTAAAAAAAAAAAGTTTATTTACCCTTCAAAGCAAGATTCCATACTGTCTAGTGCACATTGGCATTCACAGTTTTGCAGCACATGTATGCCCACAAGCTTTCAAAACAGGTGCAAACTGTTAGTTACATCATAAATGGCCCGCATTGTTGCCACACACTCAACAGCTCAGCTCATACGGTTGAAAGGCTTCCCCACTCACATTTTCTCATGAACCATCCTCTTACAATACATTCATACTTTGCCATTAAAATAATGACTCGTCATTTTCAAATCAAGAATTCGTCTTCAAACGATGAATCATATTGGCAATTGAAATGTATTATAAACCTAGGCTTACAGATGATTTCCTTTGTCCTTACGAAATGCTGTAAGATTCCAGCACAGCACTGCAATCGAGCCTAACTAGCTAGATCGAAAATATTTTCCAACAAAACATTTCCAAGAGCAATTTCAGAAGGGCTCGTTATGCAATGTGGCACACAAGGTACCCACTGTGCACCAGGACATGTCTGCCTGTCAGCCAAATATTAGGCAGACGCCTTATTCTCACCTTTTCAGCTAAAGGTTTCACCATAAAAAGTCATTAGCCTTTTTTCGGAGATGAGAAGAAATACCAAAATTATTAAAGGATTAGTTCACTTCCAGAACAAAAATGTATAGATCATTTACTCACCCCCTTGTCATCCAAGATGTTCAATCTTTCTTTCTTCAGTTGTAAAGAAAATAGTTTTTGGATGAAAACATTCCAGAAATGTTCTCCATATAGTGGACTTCTATGGTACCCCGCAAGTTTGAACTCCCAAAATGCAGCTTCAAAGAGCTCTAAACGATCTCAGCCGAGGAAGAAGGGTGTTATCTAGCCAAACGATCAGCTATTTGTTAAAACAAATTACAATTTATATACTTTTTAACCTTAAATGCTCGTCTTGTCTAGCTCTGCGATGCGTACTCTGTGCGCTCTGATATATTACAGTTAGGGTATGTCAAAAAATCTAATTTTCTCCTCCAACTACACAAGGCGGCCAAACGCCTTTTACAAAGGTTATGTTTGACGATTTTGAAGTTGGAAGAGAAAATTAGATGGGAATTAAATTTTAGAAAACTACCCTAACCGTCTCAAACTGGAGTGCACAGTGTATATATAGCAATTTTTTTTTTTAAAGAAAAAAAATAACCGGTTAAATAAGACCCTTCTTCTTCGTTGAGAGCCCTTTGAAGCTACATTTAACTTTAAACTGCATTTTGGAAGTACGCGCAGGCACCATAGAAGTCCACCATATGGAGAAAATCCATAAAATGTTTTCCACAAAATTTCTTTACAACTGAAGAAAGAAAGACATGAACATCTTGAATGACAAGGGGGTGACTAAATTATCTGTACAATTTGTTCTGGAAGTGAACTAATCCTTTAAGGGTCATTTCAAGTGTTAATGAACAAAACATTTGACATCGTTAAAAGAATTGATATTCTCTGACTTTAAGAGTTCTGATGGATCCTAACACATATTGGTTCCTCTCTAAAAACCTTTATTGCACTTCAACCCTTATTACAAATTCATAAGATGAATGTTTCCTCCCAGGATCATGCTGATGTTTGACCTGCAATGCCCAGTGTGTAGTTTGCACCTCACCCTGCATCCATAGCTCAACAAGAGCTGCACTGATGAGGGTCTACCTTTCCCCAACCACAGCTATGCACTGTTTACCCAGCCTGTTGCATGCTAAATAAATGGCTGACTCTGTGAGAACACCATTTCTTTCCAGAGTAGCCAAACCGGCCAAGGTTTGTCCAGTTTGCGAATGCAAAAGAAGTCTAAATTCATCCCTTACTCCTTGACTACCTCCAGCTATCTGCTTGAAACACTTTGACGTTTGTTACCTTTAGACTTTGTGCTCGGGCGTAAGGTTAAGGTCTGAAATCACATCCAGGGAATGTTGAAAAGGAGGCTTTGAGATCAGCTTCAAGGATTAACGTCAAGGCTTTGCTGGTTCCAGTTCAAGAGCGAAATCCGCAATAAATATGCTACGTAAACAATACCATAAATATCACTTCGGGTGGTGAAGATTAAAGGCGATGAAACATTCATTGCATTTGTCCGTTGATGAAGAATCCCGCTTCACTTATCAACATTCAGAAGGACAAAGGCACATACTTGGAGCTTGGTCGAAAGTTACCAAAGCCAAAGGAATTACAGACAGTATTTTGTGAACTTTCGAGACGGGATGCAACACCCCAGCCAGCACTTATCTTTTCCCAGTGCTGAATTTTGCCTTGAGGGAGCGAGGGCGATGCCGCATCCTCAACAGGTTCCCTCAGGCAATCCACTTGCGAAATTTTAAACGTCAGCCGCAAGTTTTAGGATCGGTTGAAGCTTGCTGAAACCCTCATCTCAGCTTCAAGTATGCCGGCACAGAGTAGTTAAAAAGCAAGAAGTCCATTCGGTAAAGATTGAAGAGTTTCTTCTGGTAAAACGGACTTATGTTGTCAAAGAACTTGGCGGCCATGTCGCCTGTGGTCCTGGTGCTCTTGGACGTAGCCGGGAACTTGACCTCTCCTTCGGCACCTGCCAGCTTCAGAATGTAGCGGGAATCTTGCTCGAGAGTCTCGTACTTTCCCACCACGTCGTAATGGATCAAACAAGGGTGGCAAAGCGAGTGAACCCGTTCCCAGTGCTCGTTAAACGGCTCCTCTCTCTGGGTCTGGGGGTCTACTAAATAGTACACAAACTCCTCGAAGGAGACGTCGTTGCCTTTTTCCAGCGCCTCAGCCTGGGGATCCGCACGATGCCTCCGGATGATTTTGGTCCCATAGCGTTTATGGAAGGCCGTGTTGTAGCTACGTGTAAACTTGTTGCGATATGCCGAGACGAGTCTCTCGAAGGGTTCGCGCACGAAGATGAACTTTAGATATGTGCGAAGACGCTTGTTGATATCGGCCGTGGAGTACTCCGAGAGCGAACGCAGGTTCCCCGCTATGTGAGCCTCGTTGGCCGGAATCGCCAGTGGTTCGCGATAGCGCCCATCTCCTGTTAAGACCATCAGCACACGTTTCCAGTTCGTACATGCCACTTTGGGGACGTAGCAATACAGCAACTTGTGTTTATCGTCCACTATGAGGTGGCGGAGGTCCTCCGGGCTGAGCACGCGTCTTTTGCGTGTGTGGGTGTGACAGGTTTCCTCCAGGAGTTCCCTTCGACCCTGCAGAGTGGCCTGCACTGCAGACTGCTCCAGCTGGAATACAGGAAGGAATGGTATTAGTGCAAAAAAAAAGTCACAGAATTTCATTCTAACTAAAATGTTTTCTCTTGAAACCGGATGTAGATTTTCTTATGGGAACCACAGATTGCTCTACATGCAAACACATGTATTTGCGTGAGTTTATGTGATAACGGCGGTTGCCGTTTAAGGGAAGTTCTTGTGAAACCATGAGGCACAAAGCAGTTTTGGGAGGGTAACAGTTTTGCCTGGGGGATGAGTCACAGATGGGTTTGATAACGGCAGGAATATAATAGGATTTGATGAGCTGGTAGTGTTTCAACTGGAAGGATTTTATCTAGACGTTCCACTCAGAGCTTTAAAGGGATAGTTCAACCAGAAATTAAAAGTTCATTTCATCATCATCATTCATGTCATGTCATGACAAATACATACTGCTTACTTTTGTTTAGCAGAATATACAGTGAACAGTGTCATCTGTAAATCAGTAAATCCCAAGACTACTGTCATATGGATTACTCTTAATATATAATAGTCAACATCTAAAGTTTGATTAACTTTTTTGATCCACTTTACATTATGCCTATTGTATTATGTTTGTAGGGGCCTATGAAATCTATTTTTTTCCCCCAAATTCAGTTGTATTTTTATTTTTTCTAATTTTCTGAACTTTATTTAAAACTATTTTTTCTTTTTTTTTTTTCATTTTACTGGATTCCATTTTTAGTCCCATTTAAATTTGTCTAGGCTCTGTTTTAATGAGTAATTACATTTTATTAATCAAACGGGAAGTCTAAATAATTGAAATAATGAAACTTACAATTACAACAGCAGTTTATGAAAAGTTTAACAAAAATCACATTTTTAAGGCCCTATAAAATGTTTATATATATATATATATATATATATATATATTTAATATCCCCCCTTTTCTCAAGAAATACTGTATTTTTGTTGTTTTTTTTTCTGTTAAATAATTTTTATGATAAATATTCCTTAAAAATAATGGAAAATGTAGTTTATATATATATATATATGGATTCTATTTTAATGGTTTTATTAAATTTCAATAAATCAAAAGCATCTTTAAATAATTTATTTTATTTTATATATATATTTCCCCTTTTTTTAAAGAAATACTGTTTTGTGTATTTTTTTCTGGTAAATAAATTCTGGTATTTTTTTTTATGATAAATATTCCTTAAAAATAATCGAAAATGTAGTTTTATTATATATATATATATATATATATATGGATTCTATTTTAATGGTTTTATTAAATTTCAATAAATCAAAAGCATCTTTAAATCATTTATTTTATTTAATATATATATATTTCCCCTTTTTTTAAAGAAATACTGTTTTGTGTATTTTTATTTTTTTTTGGTAAATAAATTCTGGTATTTTTTTTTATGGTAAATATGCCTTAATAATAATGGAAATTTTACTTTTATTTTTACCTAATTCTGTGTTTTCCATTTTAATGGTTTAATTTTTGCAAATTGTGTAATTTGACAGACACGGTTATCTTTTACTTACAAACAAATCTGGAAAAAACATGAGCAGACTAAAATATTTTATTTTGAATTATGTTAAATACTACCCTTTAAATAATGCAGAATCCACCAGCATAGTCATGATGCATATCATTTTGTTTTGTCAGATGGCTCGCATGTGTCTTCATGAGATGATGGTTGTTTAAAAATAAGGTGTTGGGGGTGAATGAATTGAGCCACTCCAGGAATGTGAGGTTGTTATTTTAGTAATTCAACTTCCACTGCTGTTAAAATCGGGCCCTTCAACACCAGGAACCTGAGGACTGCACCCTATCCCCTGGTAATCAGAGCTATCCCAAAAAAATCATATATATATTTCATACTTCAAAACTGCTTTTAAATGCATCAGTCAAGCTCACTTCTAATTTAATAACTGATAATCAACAACATTTCAATGATTTAATTACTGAAATACACACCTGGTCATTTTCTTGTAGTGTCTGCAATGGACTTCTCCCCGATTTAACTGAGAAACTGTTCCGGCCCGAAATCTGTTCAGAAGCTACAAGCACAAAAAAGCAGAAGATAAGAAAGGGCAACAGAAAGATAACAGATCCAAAACATTTAGACATCCATTAACTGTTTTTACTAGGGCTATTGCGATTCCTTGATTCAATTAGAGCACTCGATTAAAAAAAGTTCCTTGATTCGTGATTCGTGGTCGAGTAACCAGCAAAATACTGGAAATGGCTTTTATATATGTATTTTAAATTATATATATATATATATATATATATATATATATATATATCTTATTATTATTATCTTATTACTCTGATTGCTTCATTATTATAAAAAAATAGTTAGTGACAGCCCTACTTAATACTGTATGTACAATGGGTAAATTGTTTTTTTATTGACCAGAATATCATACACTCTTAAAAATAAAGGTGCTTTAAAAGGTTCTTCACGGTGATGCCATAGAAGAACCATTTTTTGGTTTCACAAAGAACCATTCAGTCAAAAGTTCTTTAAAAAACCATCTCTTTCTTACTTTTTTATACTCTGAAGAACCTTCTTTCGCCAAAAAGAACCTTTTGTAAAACAGAAAGGTTCTTCAGATGTTAAATGTTCTTTATGAAACCTTCGTTTCCATTGTGAAGCAACTTTATTTTTTTAAGTGTGTAGAGACTTGGAGGTGGGATCTTTTGATGTGGTCTAGTACAAAACCACCCAGAACACCTTTAGAAACCACATAGCAACATGCTAAAAACCACTCTGAACGCCTTAACGACCGCATAGCAATGCCTTGGCAACCACTCACAACATCCCAACATGGTGACAGTAAGTTTTGCGTGTTTAAGCACCGCTCAAATGTTCCTCAGAAAGAGCTTCTTTGAGGTTAAGAGACTCGTGACCCTTGCGTAGTGAGAGCAGAGATCAAAGCGCTTTGTCTGAATGATCACGTTATTGAGCTATAAAAGATTAGAGCTGTTAATTCTCAGCATATGGGGAGCAGCGGGGTTCAGGCTGGTCCACAATTACTGCCTTCTCTGACTCCTGCACCTAGCTGATCGGCCATAAAATTCCTCCTTCACATTTGCATTCTCTATAGGAACAGTCTGTTCTCTTCAGTCCAAGCCACTTCCCCCCCTTACTCCCCTTCCCACCCACACACACACACACACACACACACACACACACACACACTCCTTCAGTCTGTGTTGGGGCCCTTGCTGCAAACGTAAGTGATTGGTTTTGCACATGTGCCAGCTAAGTCAAAGGGATACTTTAAATGCTCAGAAGGAGAGTGCAAGCCTAGCAAGTCTGGACACTGAGAGAGTGGAGGAGTAAGCAATCATGGCTAAAGGAGAAAAGGCACTTTCCATTAATAGCTTCTATAAAAAACCCAAAATGTTCTTTTTCAGTAAACACTCAGTGAAAGGAGGTGCTTAACCCTCAAACATGCTGATCATCAAGCTTAGAAGGACAAAACATTTAAGCTTTAGGGGAACTCTGTCATCATTTTCTATTAATAACCATAAAATAAACATCATAATTACTTTTAAAAATTATACAAAAATATTTTTTTTCCCCATCTAAAAATTTGGTAAAAAAAAAAAATGGTAATGTGGGAAACTTAACACACATTTTTAAAAATATCTCATGTTAAAAAAAAAAAAAAAAAGCTTAAAAAGAATTTGTGGTACACCAATTTGTACCTTAATTGTGGAAAGTGTTAAAAGACCTAGTAGGAAAATATGGATTATATGAGGATCAAATGGAAAATGGGAGAAAAGAAGAACATGATATAACATGGAAGGGGCAGAAAGAAGGAAATGGGGAGGGGGTTGAGTACATATACAGACCAAAATTTGTGCTATGAAAGCAGGCGCTGATGGCTTTCCCAGCCTTTACATACACACATTATTCAACCGGACAGATTGATAAATTAAATTAATATAAAACTAAAAGTAAGCCAACAAAACATATGCAAGTGGATAAGTTGTACAATCCAAATTAATTCTTTATAAGGCTACGTTCACACTGCATGCAAATGTGGTCCAATTTTTATTTTTTATTTTGCTCACGTGACTTTGTCGTGTTTTTTCTCATGATAGTATGAACGACACAAACCACATAACATCTGATAGTTGAATTCAGATTTGTTCCACTTTTATATGTGGTACTAAATCCGATACAGGTCAGATGTTTTGCAATGTGACCGCAGTCTGAACAGTCATATTGGAATTCATGTGACTTTTATGTCCCTCTATTTCAGGGTTGCCAGGTTTTCACAACAAAAGACGCCCAATTGATACTCAAAACTAGCCTAAAACTAGCCCAGATGCATTCTGGAGGGGCTCCCCCAGACGCAGATGTGAAAACCAACCTGTGGCAACAGTGTTAAAGTAGCCCAATTCCACAGGAAAACCGCAGACTTGGCAACACCTGGAAACCCTGTTCACACTGTTCTTTTGTGCATGCGGTTCAGTTCAAAACCGTGATCTGTTCACACTGGAAATCTGATATTGGCCACACTTAAAACAAAAATGTGAACAGCTTTACAAAAAAAAAAAAAAAAAAAAAAAACCATAATCGGAGGAAAAAACGTGGCCCAAATCAGTTTTATTTTTTTGCTCACGTTTTTCTCATGACATTTTTCAATTTTAGATCAGGTTTGCCATGTTTTCACAGCAAAACCCACCCAACTGTGACTTAAAACTAGCCCAATCACATTTTGGAGGGGATACCCCAGTGAAAATTGCGTTCTGAGGGGTTAGATAAAATTTTTGGTGTGGTTCCCCTGGTAAAATTCCACAAACGTAATATTTATCCCCCAGAACGCGACTGGGCTAGTTTTAGACTAGTTCTAAGAAATGGGCAGATTTTGTTGTGGAAACCTGGCAACCCTGATAGTATTGTTCTTTTGTGCATGCGGTTCAGTTCAGAAACATGATCTGTTCACACTGGTAATCTGACATTGGCCACATTTAAAATAAAAATTTGAACAGCTAAACAACAAAAAAAGATCTGAGCAAAAATCAAAACTGAGCACTAAGGCTTGCAGTGTGAACAGCACAAACCATGTCACATCCTTTTCTTTATTGCCCATTGCCTACACATAATTTCGCTGGCTTCTGCAGCAGATCACACTATTAATAAACGCATAATCGCTTACTTTATGTCCACTGTGTTTACTTATGTTTAGGTACGATGCTGCACTGACGACGTGTTGCCAAGTCCACTGTTTTTCTGCCGAATTGGTCTCCTATTTTACTGTTGCTGGAGGTTGTTTTTCCAACTATGTGGGTTAAAGCAACCCCACTAAAGTTACCCCCCGGAACACAACTGGGCTACTTTTGAGAAGCAATTGGGTGGATTTTGTTGTGAAAACCTGGCAACCCTGTTCATATTGTTCTTTTCCACATGCAGTTCAGTTCAGAAACATGATCGGGTCATACTGGAAATTGTCCACATTTAAAACAAAAATGTGACCCTGGACGACAAAAACTTTTTTTTTTTTTTTTTTAAATGAAGAATAAATAAGCTTTCCGTTGATGTATGGTTTGTTAGGATAGGACAATATTTGGCTGAGATACAACTAAACTAAAACTAAAAATCTGGAATCTGAGCGTGCCAAAAAAAAACAAACAAAAAAAATCTAAATATTGAGAAAATTGCATTTAAAGTTGGCAAAATGAAGTTCTTAGCAATGTATATTACTAATCAAAAATGAAGTTTTAATCTATTTACGGTAGGAATTTTACAAAATGTCTTCATGGAACATGATCTTTACTTAATATCCTAATGATCTTTGGCATTAAAGAAAAACTTGACACATAAAGTGTATTTTTGGCTTTTGCAACAAATATACCCATGCTGCTTAAGACAGGTTTTGTGGTCCAGGGTCACAAATATGAACAGCTACACAAAAAATATATGTACGTATATTTATACTTGTATTTCTTCTATTTTGGGGCTTTTTGGCTTATTACTGTAGTACAGTTATAGTACAGAGTGACAGCGCAATATTTGCAAGTGAAATGCATAAACAGTACAATGGGAGTGATCTGCTTTCCCAAAGGAAGTCCTTACTAATTTTTTAAACTCGAACAGACAGAGCATGGAAACAAGTACCTTAAACAAGCTGTAGAATCATGGTCTGCACAGCTAGTTCACTTTTCAGCCCTGTATAATCAGGCTGCAAAATTAAGGCATGCGAATATTAATGAAATTCAGTCATGAAGATGTTGCTTGGTAACCTTCCGGGAGCATCTAGTCATAAAACATAATTAATATTCATGATTGCTTAATTCGCCAGATGATTAGCACCCACTCAACAACGTCTGCCTTTCAGCCAAAGCATTAGACCTGCTCCATGAATGGAAAAAAAAAATGTTTTTTATAGCATAAAGTCTTGAGCTGTGCTGCCCATGTACAACACTGAATGAGCTCAAAAATGCTCCTACTAGCTTTAAAACTCATATCAGCTCATATTTATGACCCACTTAAGTTGGTTAGCTAACAGATAATGCAGTTGTTAAACAGTAGTGTACATAAAAAGTCATAAAAAAAGGAACTTTTTAGTGTTGCCAAACACCATCAGATCTGCAATCACAATATACTTCTCCTAATCATAATCAAGAGATAAGAATTTTTTCTTAAAAGGAAGTCTTAAAGTGTCTGCAAGAGGCCGTTAGGGGATGTCTGATTCACAACCACAGAATGACGTGCAAGCCAACTTCCTCTTGTGCCCTTTTTTTTTTAACAGGAACATAGTAATCTATAGAGAATTGCTTCAAGTTAAATGATGACTAGACAATGCAGCATCACCCAAAGAAATGCTAAATGAGTTCCTCGAATCTATCCTAAGCTACTCAGTAGAAAAAAAAGAAAAAAAACACACTAAACAGCTTCCAAAGGTGGGCAACAATGAGGTCTCTTTTTTAACCTTGTTAGTATGCACTATGAGTGAGGTTCCACAAGTCAACCGAGGCCAGGCGGCGACAACAAAGGTTGTTTGCTGGAATGCTACACAGGCTTGTGGCCATTTATGTTGGCCTGTGAGGGTTTATAGAGGACAACATACAAATCAGCAGGCTTTTATCAAAAGTTCGCAAGGTAATGGGCAGGAAGCCCTCCTGCGGTGCTGCAACTGCTCGCTTACTAATCGAATTCTGCTCGGCCTCGTGTGGAGAGAGTTTTTTTTGTTGCACGCGGTGACTTTTGAGTTTTTGTTTTACTCCCGCGATCAAATGATTTATCTTCTCAATTGTCTTCACAGCTGGTGCTCTCGCTCCTATAGTCTAAATATAATTAGACTGCGGTACATGGAAGCACATTCAAATGACTTTGAGTATCGTGTTTC
This sequence comes from Cirrhinus molitorella, assembly GCA_033026305.1. Classification (NCBI taxonomy): domain Eukaryota; kingdom Metazoa; phylum Chordata; class Actinopteri; order Cypriniformes; family Cyprinidae; genus Cirrhinus; species Cirrhinus molitorella. Next base: position 6,168,968 of record CM065132.1, read on the forward strand.
TCTGGTTGAAACAACAGTGGAAACAGAAGAGCTCATGCTTCCTGGACGCTGTGATGTCAGGAAACATCATATGTGTGTCATAAAACTCATCAGAATTAGAAGTGAAACCAGTTTCATGTTGAAATCAGAATATTTCACAATGTATGAAAATCTGCATTAAAACCATTTGCCACAAGCCTTGACTCATGTAAGCTTTCCCAGAAATCACTACCTCAAAAACACAGTTTCCAGTAGTATATCAAGATGTAAGACACCACAGAAAAGTACAAAATTGACGTTACTTTGTGTTTTGCCTTCTTTCTATAGTTTGCTAGTGTCTTCTTCTGTAAACGGTAGGGCTCAAGTACTTGGTGTTTTGTGTATAACCAGGGTTCCCACTCTAAGTCAAATGTCAAATTCCCTGACTTTTCCCTGATTAAAAAGCTGAATTTCCATGACCTATAATTAAGAGATCCATCCATTTGCAAGCTTTATTTAATTTTTCACAGACGGTTTTAGTACAAAACACATATATGCACTACTTTTTTTTTTTTTTTTTTAACCTGTTAAATGCACTTTGATATTTTTATGTACTGTTTCTACAGAAATTAACCTATGGCTTTTATCCTTTCATAACCATAGCCTAACCTAACCATAGCAATAAGCAAAATCCGTAAAGAAACATGATAAAACAAAATATGGTATAGAACAATTTTGATAAATGAAAAAATAAATGTTAAGCAATAAACTAAAATCCCTGATATTCCATGACTTGGGCAAAATAAATATAAAATGCCCCGACATTCAATGTCTGGAACAGACCTTTTAAAATTCCATGATATTCCAGAAATTCCATGACCCGTGGGAACCCTATATAATATTGCAGCTCAGCATTGATTGTGTTTACATGATGATTCAAAATGTCTGGGGTCATTTATATATTTTTACTTTCACTGATTTCTATTTAATATGTGACCCCGGACCACAAAACCAGTCTTAAGTAGCATGGGTATATTTGTAGCAATAGCCAAAAATACACTGTATGGGTCAAAATTCATTAGGATATTAAGTAAAGATAATGTTCCATGAAGATACTTCGTAAATTTCGTAAAATATATCAAACTGCACCATACTGTAAATATATCTAAACTTAATTTTTGGTTAGTAATATGCATTTCTAAGAACTTAAAAGGTGTTTTTCTCAATATTTAGTTTTTTTTTTTTTTTTTTTTTGCACCCTCAGATTCCAGATTTCAAAAAAGTTGTTTCTCAGCCAAATATTGTTTTATCTTAAAGTTTGGGATCAGTTTTTTTTTTAAAGACGTTTCTTGTGATCAACAAGGCTGTCTCTATTGAATCAAAAATGTAATTTTGTGAAATATTATTGCAATTTAAAATAACAGTTTTCTATTTCAATATACTTTAAAAATATAATTTATCCCTGTGATGCAAAGCTGAATTTTCAGCATCATTATTCCACTCTCCAATCTCACATGATCCTTCAGAAATCATTCTAAAATCCTGATTTATAGTCAATTTTGAAAACAGTTGTGCTGCTTAATATTTTTTTGGGACCTGTGATACTTTTTTCTGAATATACACTACTATTATAATAGTTATAGCAGTAATATATAATAGTAACAATAGTATATATAAGTTTGGGGTCAGTAAATGTTTTCTTAATTTTTTTTTTAGAAATAATTTTATTTAGCAAGGATAAAAAGTGATAGTGAAGACTTACATTGTTAGAAAAGATTTCTATTCTAAATAAATGTTGCTCTCTTTAACTTATTCATCAAACAATCAAAGAAAAAGTATGATAGGTTCCAAAAAAAAAATATTAAGCAACACAGCAGTTTCAACACTGATACTATATCAACATATTACAAAGATTTCTGAAGGATCATGTGACACTGAAGGCTGCAGTAATGGCTGGTGAAAACTCAGCTTTTCATCACAGAAGTAAATTATATTTTAAACTATATTAAAATAGAAAACTGTTACTTTCAATTGCAATAATATTTCATAATATTGTCTGTACTTTTTAATCAAATAAATACAGCCATGATGAGCATAGGAGACACTAAAAATCGTACTGATCCCAAACTTTTGAACGGCACCCTATAATTCTGGGAGCTGCAAAATAGAGGCAGTAATGAAATGTCAAGGAAAGACATTTTTAAACAAGAACGAACATGACTGAGAATTACTGATTTGATCAAATTACTAAAAAGCTTAGGCTGAAATTCTAATGAATACCTACTGAGACCTGTTTCATGGGTTTTACTTACCATAAAGCATTCTTAGGGCAGAAGGGAATCTTTTTTCTAACTAAAGCAATCATTTTCCTTTCTGCCCCTAGCACACTAAAGGAAGTACTACAATGGGTGCCTTAATATGCCATAAAGTAAAATTACCGAATGAGGAATGTGCTTAATCAGAGATTTGGATAAAGTTGGATAAAGTTACATCCACTGTACAGTATTCCATTCACAGCATGAGCTTTACTCTCATAACTATAGATGAAACTGAGAAGAGAGAAAGAGACGCATAAAATATGAAAAGGTGAAGAAAGGCCGTGCTTCTCTTTTTCTCCTCAGAGCCTCAGCGTGTGGGTGTCACTCTACTAATATAGAGGCATGACTGTTCATCCTAATTCCCAAAATTGCATTTAGGCTGGAAACTTCCCCTTAATTATTAAAAGGACACAGCCCTTTTCTCTTTCCCAGTCTTGAAGCGTGAACAAATTATCAAAACAAAAGAAAACAAACTTGCAACCCTCAAGCTGTTCTGCATCAAGAAACTGCCCTCTATTCAACCGAGTGCCAGTGTTTGGCAATCTGTTTGTGTCCTTTGCGTGATTTGTTTATCCTATCCAAAGCTCTGACGGCTTAAAATCTATCTCCAGTCTCAGCTGTCTGAAAGGAAGAGCGAAGGATCTGGAGGGCTGGCGGGATGCTGACCAATGCCCCGGCAGCATGTTAAATCAAAAGCATCTTGTGCGCAGTCCCTCATAAAATATAAAACAGGTCTATTGGGAAACTTGGCCCCGCAGAGCAGAACGACTCCCAGAGTTATGTCATTTTATGGGTAATGTAATGCTTAGACAAACCAGCAATGGCTGATGACGCTATACCAAACGCATGTGCCTGAAGGGTCCTGTCAGAAAGTGGTTTTTAAACGGCTAAGTTTATTTACCTGTGCAAGAGAGCAACAAAACCATGCTTTGCGAATAAAATCAACATCCTCAATGAAAAATGATACTTGTGTCATTCAAAAACCTGTATGACTTTCTTTCTTCTACAAAATAACAAAACTTCCAGGGTTCGTACAAATACTTTAAAATAAAATTTCAAAGAATTTTCAAGCACCACTTTTTTGATTTTTAAAGGCTTCAATCAGAGATCTTACTTATGGTTTAATGTTTTTCACCATTTAGGAAAAAAAACAAAAATCGTAAAAACCACTCCAAATTTCAAAACTGAATCAAATGATTCAGAACCCACACTAAATTCCCGATCTGATTAATGATTCGCAAACCATAACTTTAGATCAGGGCTCAGAGTGCAGATCACAAATCATTACATTTGCAGAAGTTCTAATCTAAAGCTAAAGATTCACAAACGCAAATCATTATTTCAGATCAGGACTTGGAATGTGGATCATAAATCATTTTATTCACAGAATTAAGTTCCAATCTGAATCAAATGATTTGCGATACGCAAAATTCTGATCTAAGGCACTTGATTTGCGTACGCCCTCCAAAGTTCCAATCTGAATCAAATGATTTGCAATATGCAACTTGAAGTGCCAATTGAAATCAAATTCACGATCATAGACTGTAAAAAAAATATGGACGCCGCGTCTCCCATTCATTCCACTATAGAAAAGTGAAGCCAAAGCATCTTAATATGGCGGCTGCCATACTGGGGAAAATTACATCATTTGGAGCCAGAGTCTGCGCAGTAGAGTCTCGTTTGGAGCTCGAGTCTGCGCAGTAGTGTTATTTGATGCTGTTTTACAGCATCAAATAACTACTTGAAAAATGAACACTTGAACATAAATCATCATTATAAGAATGACCTCAAATGCTGGAAACCATCTTTGGAAAAAAAATATTTGAAGCAAAGTCTATTTTTTTTTTTTTAGTTTGTCTCACGTCCCATTAGATTACATGGAGAGGGCGAGGTTTATGACCTATACTGCAGCCAGCCACCAGGGGGCGATCAAAGAGCCCACAGCTTCACTTTTCAGGACGTGTGACGCACACCTTTTCACGATACGTAAAATCCAGATCTGAATAAAATGATTCACGATACACAAAGTTCTGGGGCCGGTTGCATACACTGCTTAGACTAGTCTTAAAAAGTTAAGTCATAATTTTTTTTTCCCTTCAAGACCGGTCTTAACTTTTTTAATTCAGTTACAAGATGATAGATTGGTCTAAAATGAGTATGAAAAGTAAGACTGATTACCCCTTGTCTATTGCTAGTTGGTGAAACTAGTACTTAAGACACAGTCTTAACATAGTGACTAAGTTTATGCAACTGGCCCCAAATCAATGTAAATTACTGATTTGGCTCATCTGTTACTCTTTTCATGTTTTTAGCTATGCTTACACGACACTGGCAGTACTACTACTGGTTTACCTCAACAGTTTTATGACATAAATAATATTATAAATAATAGTAATGATAATAATAAATCTGTGTGAATTTAGTGTGAAAAGATATATGGTTATTGAAAAAAATGAAACACTTATTTCACTGATACATTGATTGTCTTTTCAATAATTCAAGCACTACTATATTCAAGGGTTTTCCAGGCCTTCAATTTCAAGTCAAATTCAAACACTTCAACCACTTTGTACAAACCCTAAACTGAAGTCACATAGGTTTAGAAACAACATGAGGATGACTAAAAGATGTCAGACTTTTCAGTTCTGGGTGAACTATGCATTCAAATCGGTTGTTAAATGCAGGTTTTAAGTCTAACTCTCCGATTGTAGCATACTAGGTGGTTTATTTCAAAATCGATAAGGCTGACGCCGACCTGTGCGAGCTAGGGATGTAACGATAACCGGTTTGACGATAAATCATGATAAAATTCTCCACGGTTAGTATTACCGTTTCATATTTTAATTATCATTAAAACCGTATTTGATTACCACGATTTTCACAACTTATGATAAATATATACTGTCCAGCGTAAAGCAAAGTTTAAATAAGTCTCATGTGCGCAGAGCACGCAGAGTAGTTTCGTTTTGAATGAAAACATGACGGAAAGCTGGAAGGTTTTAAAAGGGTGCTGAGGGAATATACAAATGAATATATAAATGAATTAATTATATGAATGTACCTCTGATGGTTCTGATTGTCTTCAGAAAAGATTCGATGGCATTGTGTTTTGATCTTCATTCCATGTAATGCCTAATAAAGTGTTGTTCTTAATCGCAGTGCTGCTTTGTCCACGGAGTTTACGGAAAGAGCTCTAACTTTGCTGTTCCATAAGTGCCGCCAAGTGGCAGAGAGTGGATTTACATTGACTTACAATTACGTTCAGCCTGTTTGCAGTTTTTGTCTAGCTAAAACGGACCGAATTTGCATGCCCTGCTGTCAACTGACCTTTTGATGAAAAACAAGGATTCTACACATTTAAACAATTGAGATAATACATCTAGAATAATTTAGATAAATTACATATAACCATTTATTGATTTGACTTAACCATTTTCTTTATTTAAAGGCTGAAATGTGAGGTTTACCATTTTATAAAACATTTCGAACATGTTATTAGATAACTGCTGAAGAGAACTGTTGTCAGTCATGTTGTAATATAAAATCTCATTGGTAATGTTATTGTTTTAGTGTTTGTGCAAACAGAAGTCATTTTATATGTTGTTTGTTGATTTTAAATATAAAACTTGGTGAAGCAATTTTTGTGTTAGTACTTTTTAAACATTTCCAGCACATTTTAACAATACCGTGATAATACTGATAACCGTGATCATTTTTGTCACTATAATCGTGATATGAAAATTTCATACCGTTACATCCCTAGTGCGAGCACAGTCACTCCAATTTAATACAACTAGAGCGTAAAATGCGTAAAAGGCACATAACAATTTAGGAAACAATTTAGGCTGCATTACTGGAAAAAGTCAAAATCCAAAATCCAATTTGACTTTCAGTCACTTCATAATGTGACTCAATTTTCAAGGATAGAAGAGAGTTTTGCATCTAGGACTCTGGAGTAATGCACTTCATAAACTTTTCCAACAGGTCCACGTCAAGCATTCGCTTGATGGTAAAGAGTGAGCTCATGTTGTACAGCCGTGCGGTGTAAATGCTTCGGAACAAGTTATCCGTGAAGAAATGAACCCTGTAGCCCTGTATTATAATTATTTGACTAGTTGACCTATCTCACTAAACAATTGTGAAAATCAACATCTAGAATACCTAAAACTGCTTTAAAGTTACCCTTAAAAGTGCAGTTTTACCAGAGCAAACTATGAGGAGGCTGAGTGCAATGCACAACTGAGATTAATCAGACTATGTCGAACTAAACAAGTGAAAAGAAATGTGACGTGTGGCGAAGTCAGCAACGTTGCCTCTGTAAACAAGAGCAGCAGTAACTGATTGTGGTCAGATAAGCAATGAAACTGCTGCACATTCAGCAGATACAGAGACATCATCTTAGTTTCAAACTGCCCACAGTGGGTGTGATGGAGCTTAGGTCAGAAAGTTTACTGGAAATGTTCAGAGGTCTTTGGACAAAAGCTCACCCACAGTCCAGCTGAGCATTCGATCTGTGCTCTGACTCAGAGTCACTTACTTGCACAGAAAGGGAAGCAACTCCATATGTTTCTCATGGACAAACCACTAAACTTTCATTAGCTGTACTTCACCGGGTGCCTTTGGCTGGACAAGTTTTCTTGATGTTGGCGTCAGGTAAATAGAAGCATATCAGCAGAAGAACGAGGGGAAATCCAATATTTGATAATTAAGCAATTTTCCTATTGCGAACTCTCCTATCGCCAACACATGAGGATGAACCAAGTGGTTTTGTGAAGAAACGTACATAAACACAAAAGCCATTTTAAGCTAATTACTGATTGCTTCTGCAAGTACTAGGCCAAGACACCTACAGAGTACTACTTTCAAGATCACTTGTATCAGCTCTTTTCATTGGAACCACATTTTAGAAGCAAAAATGACACTACAGCCAAACTTCCTGTGAAGTGTGACCATGTGATCAATAAAGAAATGTGGCTCAGCAAATAACTACATTAGCCAAACAAGAAAAGCTTTAAGCAAATAATGCACAGAAATATTTATGAATGTAGAGAGCCTACAATGAGTTCAATCACATTTAAGTCTCTTTAATAGCTCCCTTAGAATAGCCTTGATTCATCAACATCAAAATGAGTAAAAGGATAGATCACCTGAAAATGATTAAAACCGGATCCAAGATCTTTATAAGTATATTGGTAACCAAAGAGTTGAGGACTTACTAAGGGAACAAAATACTATGGAAGTCATTGGCTACTGTCAACTATTTGGTTGCCAACAGTCTTCAAAATATCTCCTTTTGACTTCAACAGAAGAAAGAAACCTAAAGACAGGGTTTGTACAGATTCAAAAACTTTCAAGGACTTTTCAAACAATACTTTTTTTGATTTTCAAGGACTTAAATCTGAAATCTCACTCATTTAACAATGTCTTCTCTTTGCAAATTCTAAAAAAAAAGATAAATACATAAATAAAAGCATACCAATTAAACAAAATGGCAAAAATAAAGAGAAGCACATAGTAATAGTTTAGTATTACTACTAAACTATTACAATGTATACTGCTAAATTTCAAGGGTTTTCCAGGCCTTAAATTTCAAAAAGTCACATTCAAGTACTTCAAGTAAACAAGTTTGGAACAAGTGAAGGCTGAGTAAATCATGACCGAATTTTCATTTTTGGGTGAAACATCCCTTTAAAGAACAATTGTATGTCTATAAACATGAAAATCCAGTGAAGCACCAGATGGGAGCAGCGCCTTCAAAAATGCAAGTGTGTTCTACAAACACCTGTTAAGGAGAGACAAATGAAGGATCACATGATGTACCATAGACAAGCTATTTGCCTCTGGCGGAAGACTTTCTAGGGTCAGATCCTGAACTATTATTCAGCAGCATGTGCCATAAAGCTGTTATTCTTCTTACTAACAAGTCTAGGCAAGAATGGTTCAATGGGGCCAAATCTAGTCTGGGGAAGTGGATAAATCATTTCATTTGGGCAGGGAAAAAAGCTACATCTATGCCAGTCTTGCAATCTTGGCTGTATAATTAAACTTTTACTAAAAGACTCTAAACTTGGCTCTAGTCAAGGTCTCCAAAGAATTGAGGATTTGTTTACAACAGGAAAAAACAAGAATAAACACTAGCTATGACTACCAGGTTATCTCTTACGTGCGTTTCTTTATCTTTACTCAAAGGAAACTAAGCATAATCTACATATCTTTTTGTGGTTACATACTTTTCCATCCCATGCTGCTTCCGATCTGTCCAGGTGGTTTTCATACTCATAAATTATTGTCACTACACAGGTTTACCTTCATAAACTGTCACGATTTTGGTTGAAAAACCTGACCTGGTCATATAAAGTCTTTCCCAAGACTCCAGGGAAAGTCGAAGCCACTGACCTTTAATTCCCCCTTCTTTTCTAATCTCACGCTATCCTTCTTCAAGGTGATCCGTTCCTCTGTGAGGCATCAGGGGAAAGGTTTAAAAGGTTTTGGTATGCTCTAGAGTCTCCCAGTGGGGGCTTTCCAAACATTCCAGGGGCAGTTTTTCTCTCTGTCTGCTTTGTTTCCAGCGGGCTTCAACAGCCTTTTTTGTTCACTCGCTGTTCTAAACAGACTGAAGTCTACACGTGTGCACTCTAAAGACAGTTTAATGTCCTTTTTAGTATGTCAGAGGAACTGTGTTTATGTGGCATGCATGTCTATGTTATCTAAACTACCTAGGGTTGTTAATTAGAAGTGATGACTGATTCGTTTTTTTAGGGGATTTCAATCAGATAGTATTGGTTAAGGCTTTGTTTACAGCTGGTATCAAGATGCGTTTTCATCGATTTGATTACAAGTTAAAACATTAAATACACCTGTGCCAACTCAACCAGAGGTCCCTGGCTCAAATTTTTGATTTTGTTAATATTGCTCCTGAAGAGAGATAAACATATATAGTGATGAAAGCCGAAATGTTCAATGTCATGGATGTATATTTACTTAGTAATCCACTATTTTGTAGATGGGGTCAAAACGGCAATTTTCACCTGAGATTCAGAGCCAAATTACAATGAGGTCAAAATGACAGAAAGATGGCAGCATCAATGTTATTTTTACAGAGATTTGTAATTCTGTGTAAAAGCAACATTATGATGCTGCCATCTTTATGAAGTCATTTTTAACTCCCTGTAATTTGGCTCTGAGACTCCAGTGAAAATTTCCATTCTACAAAATAGTGGATCACTCAGTAAATATTCAATCATGACATTTAATATTTTGGCTTTCATCACTATACATGTTTATCTTTCTTCAGAAAAAAATATTAGCAAAATCCAAAATTGGAGCCAGGGAAATTTCTGAAATTTGGTTGATCTGAGATTAAATGACCCAGGTGTGAATGGGGTCTAAAACCTAATGTGAGCATTATGGGATGCGTTTTGAGAAAGTGCACTAAAACAATTGATGCTGTGTTGTGCCACACACAGATTATGACTGAAATTGTTGATGGCATTTGTATTCTTTCCGTTCGTTCCATTTTCCGTTCACTCGTAAAAAGGGTAATGGCTTCAGTCATTCAAATTGCATATGCTCCAGAATGAAATGTGCCAAAATAACACATGGTCATAGGAAATGCATTTAAAATGCATGTTAAGACGTAATCGGTAAAGCATCTCAGCTAATAATGTGATCGGATCACTGAAAATTCACCTTAAAACCAGGTGAAAACAAGGCCAAAGATCTTAAAGGTTAAGAAGTCATTTCAATTCTTAACCCAGCTTTGAACAATAATTCTTAAACAGCGGACTGTGAATCAAAAATGGAAAAACAGGTGAATGCAATGCTAACAATATAACTGTGAATGTATAATAGTGAAAAGTAGAAACAGCAAAACACACCATTTAATTGGCAGTGACATTTGGCAACTTGAACAGACCAAAGCAAACACAACCGTTCCTTGATGGCAGTGAACCCAGACATTTAGGATGTCCAGACCTGGGAGGAGCTACAGGTCTAAATGCATTTGCATCATCATTGCCCACCGTTAACGTTTACAAAGGTGAATGCCATCAATCCAAGAATGAATTTAGGATGTGGTCATGACCTGTTTCAAAAAGTCTGATTTGTAACCTACATTCGACTGGTGAAACGTTATCTAACTTCCTTTTTGAATATTATGGTCTGTACTCATAACCCAATTTATTATTTTTTAGTCAACAAATACATTTATTTTCATTACATTTTCTCATTGGATGGGGTAGGATGTTACATATTAGCCTACAGTAACGTTACTCCAAAAAAGCCACAAATACATAGAAACATAAACATACGGTTATTTAGTAATGTGAGATTAAGATTTATTAACCTGTTGACTAGAGCCAAGACTCGGCAGAACGTATTTTGAATATAAATATATTTAGCATTTACAATAAACAATACTAAAACGAATGTGTCATTTAAAAACATTTCTGCACGTTAAATGAAAATTCAAAACCAAAACTGTTATGTGTGTCTTGACAAAACCCGTTATACAAGTAAGTCAAACTACTGACATTTTATCATACGAATCGAACATGTTTGAAGAAAACGGGTTGCTGGTTCAGTGATTCTGTGTCATTATCCGAGAACCGCGGAGTCGGTCCAATTTGCAAATAAATAGGGTAATACGACCGGTTTTGAGATCCAGTTCATTTAAAAGATCCGATTCAAAAGATCAAATCCTTTATGAACCATACGCTACTTTATTAGTACGTTAGGACTCACCTGATCTTGAGATGGTCTGGAAGTATAATATAAGAATGAAAAACGACCCGACGCATGTCGCCAGAAACATCCGACCCACTCTGGGCTTTATCATTCTGATACTCCTCTAACGGACGATGCCGGACTCTCGCCCGGCGACGGAGGTCCGAGAAGGGCTGTTGTCACCGAAGAAAGATCCTAAAAGCCTCTGTCCAACGGGTTCCTCATGTTAGAAAGAAGCACAGTCCAGAAACAACTCGGTGGAAACTAATTCCGATACACCCTGTAACCAACGCAGCCCGCTTGTCTACCGGAGAACAGATGGCTGTATAGTTGGGTGTTAAACGAACCATTCACCTAAAAAACTTAACAAGTCCAACTCTTTCAGCAAACCTTCGCTTTCGAAGAGGTCGCGTTAATTACGCAAAAATTCCATTGATCGTCTACATGTCTTCGGTACGTCACATGTTGCTGTTGTCAGTTGAACAGTCAACTTCCCCTAAACATGGAGGGCATTGTATCAAACTTTCGTGCATGACGTCACGCCCACCAGCATCTAGCCGAGTGCCCAGGGGCCCCTGGATGTGACGCAACAACTGGAACCCCTGAGGAGCTCGAGTAAAACTCGAGCTTTTTCTAACGTAACTGAGAACGTAAAGAGATTTGAAGTAGGCCTACATTAATAATTCACTGTCGTGTCTTTTAAAAAGAAATAGCCTATCTAATCTGTTTTTATTTTTTATTATTTTTACAATTTCAAACGTTTCCGTGTGATAACCATACACACTTTTATAAACGTGTCTAATTCGAAAATACTATACATTATGTGTCAAAAGTGATTTTTTTTTTTTTTTTTTTTTTTTTTTTTTTTTTTTTACAAATAATGTATGTTTAGTGACATCTGGTGGAAAATAGAGGAACATTCTGACTGGCTGCTTCGTTCTTCTCTAAACCAAGGATCTTTAAACTTCAAGATCTCCTAATAAAAAGACAGATGCTGTTACATAATATATACAATTGAGCGATGCAGTCTACATAAGCTACTTTATGATACAAATCCTCTACTCTTACTTAAACATAAAAAATTGACTAACAACTTTGGGAGAAACAATGAAAAATGCAGCTAAATGAGTCAATGTAATATTGGGTTTTAACTAGTTTTTTTCTTCATACATTTTTGCTCTAACCTGAAGGATGTTGTTAGGTTCATTTGAGGTCTACAGCAATGATTGTGAATTCTCTTGAGTTTGTGGCGAACTGTCCTTTTTCAGCTCACAAAGAAAAAAAAGCATGCATATAAATTTACTGTTAAGTACATATACAGTGAATGCAGCGATGTTTCAAGTTTCCTGTGTTAGATCAAGATGTCAATATTAAGACAATGTAAATAGGAAGCAGGTTTTAAACAATAGTGGCTGTGACAAACTTTAGTGATAAGCCCTATAGGAACAGGTCATGTTGATTTAGTCAAAGTCCGATAACAACTAGTCTGGTTCATGTTAATTCAGAGTCAAAATGACCTAGAGCTAAAGGAAATGCGCTTTGTCCAAAAGTATTTAAAAACATTTGGTGACGTTTCTGTAGTGACATTATTGATTTTTTTTGGGATGTTATTAAATAATTTTGTCACTACCAAAACAGTCACAACCAAAACGTGTTATGATAGTGACAAAAGGAAACATAAAAAAATTTTCAACTAAGATAGTGTTTGGTTCAATGTTTATTCAAACTAATGAATCCTTGACTTTAAAATCAGTATGACCAACCTGTACAAAGAAAAATTGGATTCAAAATACAACAAATAAATTACACTTGCCTTGAAATATTGTTAAATATATATATATATATTTTTTTTTTATAAAATAACAAAAAATATATATTTACATTGTAAATTTAAGCAAAATCTTAATGTGTCAATATAACCCTTCTAATTTAATTATATATTACTGGGTTTTGGTAGTGACAAATTTGGGGAGAGCACAAATATTCCAAAACTTTATGAAAATGCAATATGAGAATAACTGGACAATTACTAGAAATGTGTCAATTACAATTACAATTACATGTCCTGTGGTCTGATGAGACTAAAATATACTTGATTGGCTCAGATGGTGTCCAGCATGTGTGGCGATGTCCTGGTGAGGAGTACCAAGAAAATTGTGTCGTGCCTACAGTCAAGCATGTTGCTGGTAGCATCATGGTCTGGGGCTGCTCAAGTGCTGCTGGTACTGTGGAGCTGCAGTTCATTGAGGGAAACATGGATTCCATTATGTACAGTACATTCAGAAGCAGAACATGATGCCTTTCCATCAAAAACAAGGCCCAACGGCAGTTTTCCAACATGATAATGACCCCAAACACGCCACCAAGATGACAGGTGAAGGGGTGGCCAAGTATCCAGACCTGAACCCTATTAAACACCTGTGGGGCATCCTCAAGTGGAAGGTAGAGAAGCACCATGTGTCTAATATCCAGCAGCTCTGTGATGTCAATATAGAGGGGTGGAAGAGGATCCCAGCAACAACCTGTGCAGCTCTGGTCAGTTCCATACCCAGGATGATTAAGGCAGTGCTAGATAACAATGGTGCTAACACAAAATACCGACACGTTGGACACAGTTTGACAAGTTCACTTAGGGTGTACTCACTTTTGTTGCCAGCTATTTTGACAATAATGGCTGTATGTTGAGTTATTTTCAGAGGACAGTAAATATATACTGCTATACAAGCTGCACATTGACTACTCTAAAATATATCCAAGTTTTATTTCTATAGTATTGTCCCTTGAGAAGATATACTAAAATGGTTGCTGAAATGTGAGGGGTGTACTCACTTTTGTGAGATACTGTACATATGAAGTGAAATGCCACATGAATGTAGGAATTAACAGGTCAGCTACTGCATGAAGTTGAACAGATGGACATTAACTATTGCATCAATAATTGTGCTACATGGAACATATGCATCAAATGTGTTTCCTTGTCCACAGAGGTGTACTAAAAGCACACCAACACATTTGGATATTTATAGATATTCTGATTCAGACCGAGACGCTTGCTTCATGCTCAAAACACCTCCTGAAAATCAAAAGGTGAAGCTGATTTACATTAGTATTGGTAAGATGCAGAAGAACCAGAACTCACAAAGAGGTCATGCTTCCTTCTTATGGGTTTAATGTTAGGGTACATCATATTTTCCCTCATTTTATCTCCCTGAACAGATCCTTGGAGATCAATCAGTTTCTAAAAGCGAGAATGAACTAGGTGTGTGTGTGTGTGTGTGTGTGTGTGTGTGTGTGTGTGTTAAAGTTCACAGGATTCAGCAACTGCTTTTACGGAGTGACATTAAGACACTTCACAGGGGTGTTTGAAGTGAAATATGTTTGATATGTAGCCTGGCCGTATCTTTCCTGTCAGGATAGTCAGTGCTGTAAGATTGAGTGATCCATTTTATGAGCCAAATTTGGTCATGATACTTTATGGGTATGCCTATTTAAATGTACCGGTATGTGTTAAAAAACACACTTTATGTATTGTCCATTTATGCATTTATTTTTGATGCTTAAAAACAGTACATACTTTTATAAAGAGTACTTATTATGGAAATAACATTCTTTAATAAAATTGTATGTGTTATTTTTAATTAAATGAAAATGTATCATACTTTAACTTTACAGTGGTGGCCTAAATTATTAGAACACTATTATTTTTACCAGCTAAAAATGGTTTTAAGTCAGTTATTTCTATCTTTTGCTGTAGTGTGTCAGTAGGAAATTTCCAAACATTCATTTTGTCATTAATTATAATAATCCAGTGAGGTTTTTCTGCACAAAGAATCTGACAGCCAGTGCTCCACACAGAGATCTGATCTCATCATCATCCAGTCTGTCTGGCATGACATGAAGAAACAGAACAAAGTAATCCAGAAGAACTATGGCAATGTCTCCAAGATGCTTCAAAAGACCTACCTGCAAAGCTACCTGAACAAATATGCACAAGTGCACCTAGAACAAAAGCAAAGGCAAATGTTGATTTAATTTAGTTAATAGAAGTTAATTGATAAAGAAAATCTAATTATGACATTATTTTTGACAGCATCCTCATTTTACAGCATTTTGGCACAAGTGCCTAAAACTTTTAACAGTACTGTAGCTTTTGCAGGTAGGTTTCTTGAAGCATTTTGGCGACGTTGCCAAAGTTCTTCTCTGTTTGTTCTGTTTCTTCATGTCATTCCAGACAGACTGGATGATGATGAGATCAGGTCTCTGTCTGGCTGTTGTCAGACTTTTTGTGCAAATAAAAATCTCACTGGATTATTACAATTAATGGCAAAATGAATGTTTGGAAATGTGAACTGATATTTCCTACTGACACACTACATGAAAAGATAAAAAGAACTGACTTAAAACCATTTTTAGCTGGTGAAAATACTTGAATTGTAATCATTTCAGCCACCACTGTATTAAATTTAAACTTATGTGTTTTATCTTTTATCTTTATGTGTAATTTCATAATTACTTCATGGTAAACTAAATGATACTTTAATGTCATTTCTACTGACATTCAAAGTTTAAATTTAGCACATTTAAAATGCATTTACTTTAAATGTAATATCAAATAATTAGTACTTTATATATGCAAGTCAACCCTGTATAAAACTATTCGCTGAGTTAACTTAAAATAATTTGTTACCCAGCTGCCTTAAAATTGTAAGTTCAGTCAACTCAAAGAAGTTTAGTCAACTTGAAAAGGTAAGCTTTACTAAGTGACAACTTAGATATTATATTTTTTACAGTGTATATTTTAATGTACAACAGAAGATTGTTAAAACAAAGATTTAAAATGTACTTGTAAACGTTTGATTTGACATTATCAGAAAGTGATTTTATTTCATCAATATTATATTGTCTGCAAGTATAGTTTATATAAATAAAACAAGTTTTGAAGTACACTAAAAGTGCACATTACATGCATAACTTTTTAAAAAGGGTATCTCTGCAATGCTCAATTATTAGACACTTTTTCTTTAATTATTGATTGAGTTTTACTGAATTAATCACAGACTACACAACACACATTTCATGCAACTTTAAAGCTGAAAACATCACTAAAACAAATAATTAATTCATATGTTTACGTTTTTTAGATGTTAATGTCACATCTTTGAAGACACCACTGAGTAAATAATCAGTCCAGCCTCCCTCTGCATTAGAACTATAGCTCTTTAATGTTATGTTTTCTCTGGCCTGTGTCGTGCTTGTTTTGGCAGGCGGCTCAGCGCCTCTGTGAGTCAGCATGAACGTGCTTCCACTGAGATCAGCCAGAGTTGCTCTCAAAAAGACCTTTATCTGAACCCTTTTTATTCAGGATGAGCATTGCACGAGGCTGTTGAAACAAGAAACATTTTATGACCTCAGCTGACCTCTGATTTAAGAAAATCTCTAATTTAGCTTTCCCTCTCTCTCTCTCTCTCTCTCTGTTTTTAATGATCTATCAATTAAAAGCAGCAGGATGGGTCAATGACTTTATGTTCTCTGACCAGACCAACAGATGTCAAAGCAATTTTAACATGATATTCATATGACAAAGCTTTGAGTTGCTCTGAACTGCTAGATAAGGAGATGTAAAGGTCAGATGGTGAGTTGAAGATCTTTTTGTGGATGTATTGTAATCTGAGAAGAAGGTGGTGTTACAAATCACATTTCTATACTATTTTTTAACAAATTAAATACAAATGAAAATGCCTTTAACAAAAAATGTGTGTGCAAATGACAGCTCCTTTACCTCCTGAGGATTCTCTCTTCTTGTACAGGAAAAAAAACTCCACATAAAGTAAAATAAAAAATAAACCTGAACTACAAAGTCAAAATATTACTCAGTTTTTCCCCTTTATCCACCTTTTCTATTTTCAGCACACACCGTTTGTGAGGCGTTTACAGAATGGGACTAGCACCATTGATCCATAATTCATCACTTAATCAATCAGTGGAATCGCTAAGTTAAAAAAAAAAAAAGTCAGATGAGACCTCATTCTTGGTAACACATTCACTGAGTTGCAATTTTACTTGATTTATTAAAAAATGATAAATTAATTTATTCCAGCATGTGCACTGAGCTCTTCTGCATAAAGAGTCTTACTACCTCAGGCCAAATGGCTGATTCTAGTGTGTAAATGCTAGCAATTAAGTAAATGTGAGTTTGTGGGTCGGTTTTTAACATTTAGTATTACACAAGCAAGGTTATGCGCAAGTAGATTATATCGTACACTAAAGTTCAAAAGCTTTACGTCAGAATTAATTTTTGATTGTTTTTGAAAGAAGTCTCTGATGCCCACTAACGTTAATTTATTTGATGATAAATAAAGGAAAGACAGTAATATTGTGAAACATTATTCAGTTTAAAATAACTGATTTTATTATATTTAAAAATGTAATTTATTTCTTTAATGGTAATTTGTTTTAAATAAATATTTTGATATATTTTGAAATATTGTATTTAATATATTTTAAATGTCTTGACTGTCACTTTTGATTATTTAATGCATCCTTGCTCAATAAAAAGCTTAATTTATTAATTTAAACAAATCTTACTACACTACCAGTTTACACTGCCAAGATTTTTAATGTTTTACATTTTTAAATCTGTCTCTTCTGCTCACCGAGCCTGAATTTATTTGATCTAAAGTAAAGCAAAATGTTGAAATATTTTTTACTATTTAAAATAACTGTTTTAATTTGAATATATTTTAAAATGTAATTATCCCTGTGATTTCAAAGCTGAATTGTTAGCATCATTACTCCAATCACATGATCCTTCAGAAACCATTCTAATATTCTGATTTGCTGCTCAAAAAAGTAATTATTGATTATTATGTTGAATTATTATGTTGAAAACAGCTGAGTAGATCTTTGATTACTATTCATCTTTACCATCACTTTTGATCAATTTAATGCACCCCTACTAAATAAAAGTTTCTTTTCCAAAAAAAAAAAAAAAAAAAAAAAAATCAATAAATAAAATTATACTGACTCCAAGCTTTTACAGTGTATAATGTTACAAAAGCTTTTTATTTCAGATAAATGCTGATCTTTGGATCTTTCTATTCATCAAAGAATCCTGAAAAGATTTACTGAACTGTTTTAAATATTGATAATAATAATAATAATAATAATAATAATAAAAACCTTCTTGAACAGCAAATTAACATATTAGAATTATTTCTGAAGGGTCATGTGACACTGAAGACTGGAGTAATGATGCTGAATATTACAAGAATAAATTATATTTCAAAATCTATTCAAATAGAAAGCAGTTATTTTAAATAGTAAAAATATTTCAATATTTTACTGATTTTGCTGTACTTTGGATCAAATAAATGCAGGCTTGGTGAAGAGACTTCTTTAGATGAAACTGGTAGTTTATCATTTGTTAATATATAATAAATAAATTATTTTACATGTGCAGCCCTTTCAAGCCCACTTCTGAAAAAAGAAAAAAAAAAAAAGGTAGATGAGATGACCCCCAAGAGCTCTGACACAATTCCAACGCTGATGTGAACTTTAATTAAGTTTTGTTAATCAAAGTGGCACTGGACTGTAAAAACAAACTCAAGGTATGCCTCATTGTTGCCGTTCTGCCTTTCAGCCTCCCCCTGCTCTTGCTTTAAACATAGCTCTTGATTCAGACGCTTAAACATTTCATCCACACTTTAAAATTCCTCTTATATGCATTCCATTATTCAAATGCATTATAGGAGACCTTCTCTTCCTATGAGAAGGTGACAGACTGGTCAAGCGTGAAGAGATGAGGCGTGTCAGATAGTTCAGAGAAGAAGACGACAGCGGGCTGAGCAGAGACTGATAGGTGAGAGATGGTATATGAAAGATTTTCTGATCAAAAGAACCGCACTGCAGTTCTTAATCAATAATGTGTACACACATGCAGACTTTTTTAAGGTCATATGTTACAATAAACTAAAGTATGATAGTATCTATAATCTTCCACATCTAGAATAAATGTCACACTAGGATCAATCATGTTGGCTGTGTATGTTCTACAGTTTAACACTGGATAAACACTGAATTCATAAGGTCTTACCTGAGAGAGTGAGCTGTGATTATGAGGGCTCGACCTGGAGATGAGAAGAAGGAAAGGAAGCAAGCACAGGCCTAGGTAAACAGGCTCAGAGAGTATTCCTGCACTGCACCGTCTCAGCCAGAAGGTGGGACTAAAGACACACGCCACTGTGGAACCAGGGGTATAAGAGGAGGAACTAAATTATTCTCACGATATGATTTTTAACACTTTTTTTTATAAACATTGAGATCATTGTTATATTTAGATTGAAAATCGTAAGTGTGTAAATTAGACATACCTCATTAAGTTCTTCAGAAATATAAATTCCGTTTACAGTATTCCTCAGTTGTGCGTGATGTTACACACAGCCCCAGGACAATATGAAATCTTTGATTAATGAGAACAAACTGTGACTAACTTCAACACTTACATTCGTGTTGTTTATTCACATTTAGCATATGCTTTTGGCAAACGCTCTTATTGACAGCGACATACAAATATCGGAACCTCTAAAAAACATTATACATCAAGACGTTTGGTTCTATTGGTTCTCGCATATGCTTTCTTCCGTAGATACGGGCCAATACTAGCCAATGGCATAGCAAAAATAGTACATATTTTGCAGTCACTGTTCAAAACCAAGCTCAAAGGCTCATTACCTGTGGCCCTATTTCACAAAACATCGTCCGTAGTTTTATCACCGGAAGAATATGAAATATTTCAGTACAACCATTTCAGTCAAATATAGGATACGCAAAAGAGTGTTTATACTTACTTGGCGATTTGATCAGTTACCCGGATGCGCGGCCTCGTATGTAAACAACATGGATTGCAGTTAATCTACTACTAAACATGTTGTTCTGCTAATTTATGCTGTCTAAAATGAAAACAAAAAGGTGTGGAAGCTGCTAAATCATATAAATAAGGACTTAGTGAGCAGAAATGGGCGCAATATTTTGACAAACTAAAGTTAATAGATGGTAAGATAAGTACTAGCACGTATTAATTAAGATATTAGCTTAATATCTCACCTACCCAAACGAGGATAATAACAACAAACACGAATGTTGTCAAGATTCTTGCCCTGGAAATCCTGGTTCAGTTTGGCCAACCGCAAACGCCTTTTGTTCCTCAGTTTTTGCGCTCTTTTTCATTATTGTTATAACTTTTGGCAGTCTATAGTAGGCTACTCCAAATGTGTTTCCCGGTCCAAACGATTAGTACAGCTCAAAACATGACAATAATTGACCATTTTCCGCAGCAATAATCAGCAAGTTTTGTTCAGTTCAGTGCCACCAATATGGTCGATTGATGATGTGTTGTGAAAACACTGGAACGGTGCTTTACATTTCTGGTTTCTGGTGTTTCTAGTGAAATTAACATTTTCCGAGCCGATAATATAGTATTAAACCTGCACATATTATTTAGTTATATATCAGTCAATTGATCTTTTTCACCCCATGTTAACATGGATTTTTTATTGAGACCGGAACAAGAAAGCACCAAAATGGAAGTTACAATCCATCATTGCGCCACTCATTGGTTACTCAGGAAAAAGTTGGAAATGTCAAACCCGCAGGAAAAAAATGAAACCCGTGGCAACCTTTTAAACATAGCCCTATTTCACATGACTTGGCAACCCCTGCCATAATATAAATTGCGTCTTAGTGGATAGCTGGATGCGGATAAGACCGGAAGTCAGACCCATTAAATGAACAAATTGCCACAACCACTCTCTTACCTTTTTTTTTTTTCTTTTCTTCAGTGATTCAAAAAACTTAGGAGTGCAAGAATGATCACTAAGTGGGTTCATTTTAGTGACTTAACCAGTGTAGTTTTAATTTTTACAAATCAATTAATTAAATATTTTACCACATATCTGTTTAGTATTGCTGTGTTAATGCCATTAGACTGCGTTTATTGCCTCCTCTAAACAGACATCATAAACGCTCCTTCTTAATTAAATGCACCTCAAAATTAAAATACCTCATAATTTGGTTATGGAATTTTCTTTCCCAAATACTTCATTATTAAAAGCACACCTATAAGGAACTAGAATTATTGAGAGGAATGGAAACCCATGAACTGTTAAATTCTTTTTGATTCCCATCCCTGAAACACACAACCACACAGATGTATCAAGCTTAGTTTTAAGAAAATAATAATCTCATGAACAATTTATTTATTTCACTTCAAAACAATTCAGTTCATAAAACATACCGCTCCTCGCTGTGAAGTTCAACCAGATGTTACTTTTTAATCTAGATGTTACATTTTTCAGAAATGATATTCCATATCCCTGTATCGCCTGCAGTGGGCAACACATCAAAGGCGTCTTGATCTTCTTCTCTGTCCTCTGCTGCCAGACAGAAACCGAAGAGATGTAAGAACTCTGATAGGACCAAAAACAGCAGGTCATCCCAAAGACACAAAGCATGAAAGATTCTTAAACCAGGTTATGTAGTGAGAGCTTTTTTTAACACAGCCAGGTCAAAGCTGTCACATAAGTTGGGGTCAAATACATTTTTCAACCTGAAATATTACTTTATGCTACAAATGATATGATCGGCACAACAATTTCAGTAAAAAGTGATTTAGTATTTGGTATGTCTATGATAGAGTATCTTACCGTCAGATACATATGTACTCATTCAAGTATAGTCTAAGCATAAAAAGGAATTTAAAAAAATAGCAAAGATCCCTATAGGCCAAATAATGCTGGCACTACTAAATATCACACTCATTTTTATAAAATATAATTAAGACTTGGATGTTAATGCAATACATTTTCTTCCCTTATCTGAAAACTTGCCCACAACTTACCTAACCCTACAGCAATATTAAAATAGCAAATGTTTGTCAGGAATGTCCTTTTATAGTCTCTCAATAGAACATGAAAGTGTGACTTTTTAAGAGGTGCTCTGGCTGTTCTTCTGTTCTCTGCTGGGCGTCTCTCACATGCGGCACAGCTTCTCTTCTGAGCCGACGGAATAAAACCTGCATGGATTTTTGTATCAATTCTGCAATTCAGTAGAAGTGTAAAAGTATTTAGACCGTGAGAAAAAAAGAAAGCACTTTGCCAAGGAATAATACAGCTTAAAGTCAACTTTAGTTAAGCATTATTTATTTCTTTATTAAAGACAGTTTCATCCCAAAAATGTAAATTCTGTCATCATTTACTTACCCTCATCCGAAATCCATATGATTTTCTTTCTTCTCTGTGTTTAAAATGTTCTGAAAGGAAAGAATGTTATATATTATTTACAGGTGCATAAATTAATAAATTAGGATGTTGTGGAAAAGTTCATTTATTTCAGTAATTCAACTTAAATAGTGAAACTTGTGTATTAAATTCAATGCACACAGACTGAAGTATAGTTTAAGTCTTTGGTTCTTTTAATTGTGATGATTTTAGCTCACATTTAACAAAAACCCACCAATTCACTATCTCATCAAAGTAGAATATGGTGACATGCCAATCAGCTAATCAATTCAAAACACCTTTAAAGGTTTCCTGAGCCTTCAAAATGGTCTCTCAGTTTGGTTCACTAGGGTACACAATCATGGGGAAGACTGCTGATCTGACAGTTGTCCAGAAGACAATCATTGACACCCTTCACAAGGAGGGTAGGCCATAAACATTCATTGCCAAAGAAGCTGGCTGTTCACAGAGTGCTGTATCCAAGCATGTTAATAGAAAGTTGAGTGGAAGGAAAAAGATGCACAACCAACAGAGAGAACCGCAGCCTTGAGAGGCTTGTCAAGCAAAATCGATTCAAGAATTTGGGTGAACTTTACAAGGAATGGACTGAGGCTGGGGTCAAGGCATCAAGAGCCACCACACACAGACGTGTCAAGGAATTTGGCTAGAGTTGTCGTCAGAGGCGCCTTACCTGGGCTAAGGAGAAGAAGAACTGGACTGTTGCCAAGTGGTCCAAAGTCCTCTTTTCAGATGAAGTTTTGTATTTCATTTGGAAACCATGGTCCTAGAGTCTGGAGGAAGGGTGGAGAAGCTCATAGCCCAAGTTGCTTGAAGTCCAGTGTTAAGTTTCCATGGTCTGTGATGATTTGGGATGCAATGTCATCTGCTGGTGTTGGTCCACTGTGTTTTTGAAAACCAAAGTCACTGCACCCCGTTTACCAAGGAATTTTAGAGCACTTCATGCTTCCTTCTGATGACCAGCTTTTTAAAGATGCTGATTTCATTTTCTAGCAGGATTTGACACCTGCCCACACTGCCAAAAGCACCAAAGGTTGGTTAAATTACCATGGTGTTGGTGTGCTTGACTGGCCAGCAAACTCACCAGACCTGAAGGAAAATGAGAAACAAGAGAGCTGAAGGCCACTGTCAAAGAAACCTGGGCTTCTATACCACCTCAGCAGTGCCACAGACTGATCACCTCCATGCCACGCTGAATTGTGACAGTAATTAAAGCAAAAGGAGCCCCTACCAAGTATTGAGTACATATACAGTAAATGAACATACTTTCCAGAAGGCCAACAATTCACTATTTGTTGTTGACCAGAAATTATAAGCAGAAACACAATGTCACATCTAAAGGGGCTATCCTTCCAATAAATAAACAAACTGAATGTTGTCAGGATTCTTGCCCTAGTAATCCTGGTTCAGTTTGGCCAACCACAAATGCCTTTTGTTCCTCAGTTTTTTGCACTCTTCTCCTCGATTTGTTATAACTTTTGGCAGTCTATAGTATTCCAAATGTTTTTCTCTTCCCCGTCCGATTAGTACAGCTAAAACATGACAATAATTTATCTTTTTCATCATCATTAATCAGCAAAATATGTGTTTTGTTTGGTTCAGTGAAATTGTTTACATTCAATGGCGCCAATTTTGCCAATTGATTACATGTAGTGAAAACACTCTATTGGTCTAAAAAAAAAAAAATCAAAAGAGCCCAATCAAAAGTCTCAATGATATTTGATATTCATTTTTTCTATGTAACACTATAGGACTTTTCACAGAGAGATTACTGTAGTCACACTAATCAGCAGGGCAGAGTGCAGCTCTTCTGACAGTCACACACCGGTGGCCGCTAGTCACACATAGAGAGCCCTGTGAGGGAATTCAGGTATTACACGCAGATAGTTTCACCCAGAGAGACAGAGATAAAGACTGAGAGACTGTAGGGTGAAGGATCAGGTTGATGACAGGCTGTTTGTGACGTAAAACCCATGACTAGATTGACAACTTTAACTGTCCATTGAAAAAAACATGTACAAACCTTAAACATCCATGGAATCTTTCCATTTTACAAAATGTTCTTAAAATGTTCTTCACATTAAGAAAAATGGTACTTTTTAGAACTGTTCACTGAAAGGTTTATTGGGGAACCCAAAATGGCTCTTATATGGCATTGGAAAACCTGTATTTTTAAGGATGTAGTATGAATAGGGTTCATCATAGTTCGAGGAGTTAATCTGGACATCACAATTACGGCATTAAACACGTCATGAATCACATCTGGCTTCAAATTAACACAGTTCAGCCTAATCCAAGTTTAGAGTTAAAACCTGTGTAGTTTTTTGCTAATCACAATATTGCATTTCGAGAGTCACATATTTACTTACTTTTTTTGACTGCATCGTCTAACCACGTGGTTGCATTGATCAGATCGACTCCACAAAACATTTTACACTTGTATGACGAATGTAGAGCTGCTCAGAGCTCTTTACCTGTAAAGCAGTAATTTAAGTAACACTGCATTTGTGTTGTGAACAACCGCATATTTCTGAAGACGTTCAGCCTATACATGCAATACACATAGGTTTAACATACATATGCTGTACCCACTTGGTCCATTAGAGGGCAGTAGTGCTTCATGCATTAAAACTGAAGCGTCTTAATCATCGCTCAAAGCCTTTTCTCGTTGATTATTTCCTTCAGCGAGAGGTTAACTGTTCTGACAAACCGTATTAAAACCATATGGATGCAAAGATGGCATTTAATGGTGACACCAAACACTCCTGATTCTGACACTGCAGCAGCGTCCTAAAATACAAGACTAAAGTACTTCGAATGTTAGTTTAGTAATGCCAGAGTCTAATAAACATGCCTTCAGCATAGTAACCAGGAGGAGCTGATCAATATGCCGATGCTGTAAGCAAGTCTGAGAAGCGCAGAAAGGACCAAATTGCCCCACGCTGAGCGAAAATGTTGAGTGTTTTGTGTCATTCAAACTTGAGCGTCGCTCCTCTTATCGTGATTGGTTTGTCAGATCATCATTTGATGGAGGATAAACACACACTCGTAGACTTTGGAAATCATTGAGGTTTTTAATTTCCAAATCACCTCTCATCTTATATGGAGAGATGCCCAGAGTGCCCTTACTTACCGGCTTTTCATTGGCAAATTACCACACTTTTCAGTCAAACACGGTTCTTTAGCAGCTGTATCTGAATCGGTCAGACGTATACTGAGAACTGCAAAATGGTGGATGTCAAAACCTAAAAGAGGACTTCAACATGAAAAATTGCAGGGCGGTGTATAATTGAACACATGCATGGCACATCAGAGCAGGTCAAAGATTTTCTAAATCGCTCCTACGCCAAGGTGGTTACGGAGGATTACAGTCAGCGGCTGATACAGAAAGTGAAGGGACCTTGTGTAGTTCTCGAGAGCTTTGCGGTTTGAGCGACGTCGCATTACATTATTTATTTACATCCTCATTCTATAATAAAACAAACCCTGCCTGAATGTGCTAAGGCCATTTGAAATTCCTCCTTTTTCCCTCTTCTGTGAATTATCATAAGAAGATTACCAAAGTTCCATGATGACAGAGCAGAAGTCTATCAAACGCCTTTGATCTGCGGCTCCAGTCCCAGGTACTGCACAAAGCTTTTGACAGGGATTTGCTCTGGGCTGACTCTTTTTCAAATGATAATTACTGTTTTGTTGCTGTGCTCGCACTGAGCACGCACCGACTTTAACAAGCTAAAGAAGCTTGAAAATCCACCCAAATAACCAAAGTGCATCTATGGATAGCCCTGATTATGTGTGTCCTTCAGTTAGGCCTGTGATTGGACCTTTTATTGTAGAGGACAGGTCATTCAGATAACACTCTTATTTTCTGTTGGATCTTATTTTCATGCGTCTTTATTTCATTGTGTGCACAACTAACAGTATTTTGTCCATTAGAAAACTCATTATTTGTGACCCTGCACATGTCGTAAGTAGCAGGGGTATTTATATTTATGTTTTTAGATATTTATAGCAATAGCCAAAATGACATTGTAAAGGCAAAATTAAATTAAATTTTCCTTTTATGCCAAAAATCATCAGAAAATTAAGTAAACATCATGTTTCATGAAGATATTTAGTAAATTTACAACCGTAAATATATCAAAACATAATTTTTAATTAGTAATATTCATTGCTAAGAACTTCATTTGGACAACTTTGAAGGCAATTTTCTCAATATTTACATTATTTTGCAATACTTTTTAAATAGTTCTATCTGTAATATTGTTATATCCTAACAAACCATACATCAATGGAAAGCTGATTCAGCTTTCAGATGAAGTATAAATTTAAAAAAATTTACCCTTATCATATTTCATATTTACTCTGGTTAAAACCTGTAGTCTATGTAGACATTCTAAAGAAATTAACTCTTTTCCATTTCTTAGTGGCCTTGTGTTAATGTTATTTTGTTTACAAAAATGTGAGAATGAGTCATTTCAGTTGTAAACGACTCTATTTTGAACAAATCGGTTAAGTGAATGATTCAAATGACTTCGCTTAAACACACCAAAGACACTTGGTTGTCACCACCTACTGATGTAACCATGTTACCTGCAGAAAACGTCACTGGACAAATCAATAAATTAATACAAGTAAACAAATGAAAAAGATTCACCTTTTACTTGTAAGCACATCTGTGATATTTGAAAAAAGCCAATACATTGTATGGGTCAAAATGATCGATTCTTCTTTTATGCTAAAAATCATTCGGATATTAAGTAAAGATCATGTTCCATGCAGATATTTTCCTACCGTAAATATATAAAAAACTTTAAAGGTGATTTTCTCCATATTTAGATTTTTTTGCACTCTCATATTCCAGATGTTCAAATAGTTGTAGACCAAATATTGTCATATTCTAACAAACCATACATCAATGGAGCGCTTATTTATTCAGCTTTCGGGTGATGTATAAATCCCAATTTCAAAACATTGACCCTTTTGACTGATTTTGTGGTCCAGGGTCATATTTACTCTTGTTCAAACCTGTAGTCTATGTAGACATTCTAAAGAAATGAACTCTTTTCCATTTCAGAGTGGCCTTCCGTTAATTAATCTTTATTTTTTGGACGAATCATTTAAGCGAACAAATCATTCTTGTTCACTTTTGTGCTCACTGAAGTCCTGAACATGGCATTTCATTCATGAATTAGCAAATCTTTTTTTCTGAAGTAGGATACGCTGACTGACTAAACCAGAGGTATATCATCTTATATTTTGTTCACAACAAAGTGAGAATGAGTCATTTCGGTTGTAAACGACTGGATTTTGAACAAAACATCTTAAAATGTCACTGGACAAATCAATAAATTAACACAAGTAAACAAATGAAAAAGATTCACTTGGGTGAAATAATAAAGTGATATTTGTAGCAATAGCCAATGCATTGTATGGGTCAAAATTATCGATTTTTCTTTTATGCCAAAAATCATTAGGATATTAAGTAAGGATAATGTTCCATGCAGATATTTTCCTACCGTGAATATATAAAAACTTAATTTTTGATTAGTAATATGCATTGCTAAGAACTTCATTAGAACAACTTTAAAGGTGATTTTCTCAATATTTAGATTTTTTTGCACCCTCAGATTCCAGATTTTTAAATAGTTCTAAATATCTAGACTTTAGAACTATTCATCAATGAAACACTTATTTATTCAGCTTTCAGATGATGTATAAATCTCGATTTCATAAAATTGACCCTTATGACTGGTTTTGTGGTCCAGGGTCACATTTGTGAAGCACCCTATAAACAGTCCATACTATGTCACTGACACCTAACCGCTTCTGGTTTATGCCAAAACTGGAAACAACATAAATAATGACAGAATTGAATCTGAAATGTTTCTTATAAAAATCATGTAAAGTATTTGTTTTGCTCAGCATTAAAGGCCACGGGTAACACTAAAATCAAGCCTGATTTTAACAATCTGTGCAATCAAACACAAACCTACCCTTCACCTGTACGTAAGAGGAAAAAAGATGAGACATGAAAAATGTGCATGTCTGTATTTTCGTACATGCCACGGATGACTAAGCAGAGAAATGGCAGCATTTCCAAATTAAAATTTAAGCACTAAAATTGCTTAATTGTGCGGTTATTTCACCGGCTTTATTAACATAAGCAATTCCTGGGACATAGCACTACTATAGCAGAAAATTGGCATTCTGGCCAGAGGGAATTAAAAAGCTCAGC
This sequence comes from Cirrhinus molitorella, assembly GCA_033026305.1. Classification (NCBI taxonomy): domain Eukaryota; kingdom Metazoa; phylum Chordata; class Actinopteri; order Cypriniformes; family Cyprinidae; genus Cirrhinus; species Cirrhinus molitorella. The sequence continues at coordinate 6,197,497 of CM065132.1, forward strand.
TTGTAAACGGTAGACTGAGATTTCTAAGCTAGCGGAACTGACATTTTCAGTTTCTCACCAATTATGATCCCGGCCCTGTTCCTCCCTCGCCTCTTGAACACACTTTTAAACATTACAGATTACTATGCACATAGGGAGCGAATGCTTTAGCATGCGATACTGATATAAGTCTATGGACTGGCATGATACTGTGGCCCGGTGACCTCCAAACACTCAGCATATGATTATTCTTTTATATGTGATAGCAATATTACAGCAATTCAACCCATTTATTAAGGCTTGAAATCATCTGAAATCATCTCATGCCACATATTATTGCATGATAATGCAAGTGATGGAAGCACTGAAGCTTTTTGATTCCAAAACCCAAAATATGCAAATCTCAAAAAAAAAACTTTGCATGTTCTGTTGTAACATTCCCCCCATTTTTCTTGCTCATTTCCCTTCAGCCGAGCTCATCCATCCACAGCGAACGAGTAAATAAAACGTTTTTGAACGAGATCCATACACCATGTAATCTCGCTAAATAACTGCAAGACACCCGCTGCTTTTTGTGGGGAATGAAAATGATTTGCGTGCTCGCAGACTAAATGCATCACGCAGATGCGGAAATGAAGATGGGACGGGCGCGTCTGGAGCCTGTTGAAATATCTGAATCGATTTTAAAACGCAGCGAGTTTGAAGACAGAAGCCATTCGCACCTGAAGAGCAAAGAGGGGTGGCAGATATATATTTAAAGAGCGAAAATGACTTGTTTTTTAATGCTTCAGGGTGGAATTGCCTGGGTATATGGGAAAATGACAGTCTGAATCACATTGTCAAGGGAAACCGAGTGATTCTGGCTATTATAAAAAACAAAAACAATTACAAAACAGACTCTATTTGCAGTATTGCGCAGCCTTATGTACCTTATTGCTTAAATCACTTAAAGCACTGTCGGTTAGAAAACAGTCCAAGAGGAAGTATGATTGCTCTCTTACCTTACAGTGGCTCAAAGAACCTGTTTTGTACAGGAGCGGCATATGAGAGTCATTATTTGCTATCTAGAGAAACACAAGAGTGCAGTTAAATGAAAAGCCAAAGAAGTTGCAAAGAAATAATTTAGCAAACCAACCAGCTGTCTGATGTTAATTTGAGCAAAGATCCATGACGCACTAAATCAAACAATGAATTTTTGAGGAATATTAAAAAATATGGACACACTGCAGCTTTTTGGCTTTAACAATAAAGGGAATTAGTGATTGACAAATTGCAGTGGCCTGTTGGGTCAGACTCACGTTTGTAATGCCCAATAAATCCCATGCTCTATTAGAAACACGCCTAGAATAGTTTTATTAATTGTGAGGTTATGACACACGACTGCTTTCGTTTGATCAGTTTTTTTCACTCTCGTGAATAATGCCACCTCATCTGCACACTTAAGCCCTCACCCATCACCTTTCATCTGTGCACCATGTGCTAACCTTCATTTTAGGTGACCAGGCAACTTTCCATGAATAAGGGCCAGAAAAATGGTCTGTGAAAGTAAAATTATTAACCTCTGGAGGTCAAATGAACTATTATATGTGCATTTATTTTTTATTTTCTCTGAGGTTTAAAATCGTGTGACTAAAATTTGTAACATGACAAAATGCAGCTTAAATCAGCTTAATTTTGCTTTATAATGTTAGTAATGATTTATAACCTGTTAGATTAGTTAAACATCAGAAGATGTTCAAAAAAAGTGATTGTTTTTTTTTTTAGTAAAAATATTTTATGTACACTACCAGTCAAAAGTTTTTGGACAGTAAGACTGTTTTTTTAAAGACTTTTTTTTTTTTTTTTTTAAATAGTAAAATAGTACAATTTCTAAATGTTTAACTTTTTAAAACAACTATTTTCTATTTGAATATATTTTCAAATGTAATTTATTCCTGTGATTGTTACAAAAGCTTTTCATTTCAGATAAATGCTGATCTTTGGATCTTTCTATTCATCAAAGAATCCTGAAAAAAAGGAACTGTTTACATATTCATAATAATAATAAATGTTTCTTGAAAAGCAAATCAGCATATTAGAATGCATTCTGAAGGATTATGTGACACTGAAGAAAATGATGCTGAAAATGTAGCTTTGATCACAGGAATAAATCACATTTTAAAATATATTCAAATAGAATGCAATTATTTGAAATAGTAAAAATATTTCACAATATTACTGCTTTTGCTGTATTTTGATTCAAATAAATGCAGGCTTGGTAACTTCTTTAAAAAACATTAAAAAATCTTACTATCCAAAAACTGGTAGTGTAAAACAGTATTTTATATAAAAAACTATTCTTCAGTTTGAAGCACTTATGCATTTGTTTCATTCACTTATTTATTTTTTAATTTATTTCCAAAAATAAAAGGCTTAACACTACATGCCACTGCTGGTTTCTCATGGTTGAAAAAGCACAAAGCATAGAGAAAACATTTATTTATAGGAACCAAAGCTAAGCTAATTAACAAGATAAATGTCCTTAAAACGTATCTGCTCATTTTGACACTTCGCACTTATTTGAGCTGCAGGAAATTAAAGAATAGTTAAAAAATAAAAATAAATTCTGTCATTACTTAGGCCTACTCACTTTCATGTAGTTCCAAATCTTTATGGCTTTCAGTCTCCTGTGAAATATAACATAAAACGATTTTGAAGAATGTTCTGGCTATTTTGTTTGTACAATAAAAGTCAATGACGTCGAAAAAAGCATTTGATCCTACTGACATTCATTGCAAGGACAAAAACACAGATTAAACCATTTTTTTTTTTTTTTTTTGGTTTTTAGTTCATGTTCCCATGTAACCCACCTCATCTGATCAGGTGATACAGCACAGGAACTGTCCAGGGTGCTGAAGAACATCTACAGTCCAATCCTGAGAGTGAGGAAGTGAGATAAAACACAGATGTTTCAGAAACTGCTTATACAGAGGACTAATGACGGTCTTCAAAATCCTCCTGGGAGGTTCCTACTTATGAGTTCGGAAATCATAATTATAACATGATGTGCATTCAGCTGAATTTAGGCTAAATTAAATGCATGTGATCTCATAGGCGTTTCATTCCTGAGAAATACAGAATGCCATTTAGCACTACACTCTTAAAAATAAAGGTGTGTTAATTGATGTTTGGTAGTCAAAGTATTTTATCTTTCTCATGGTGCCAAAACTGCACTTTAGGCTCATGCAGCAACTAAATACAGTGTGTTTCAGTTAACTTTTTGGCTAATCTTCATCAACAGTACACTAAATGGCTTTTCATACTTGAAACAGTTAACTCTGTGTCTAAACCAGGGGTAAATTGTTTTTTGACACTGCTTTTAACTTACCCTGAAGTTAAAAATCAATCCTGGGTATTCAAAAACTGACATTTCACACTGTGCATTCCTAAACAGCGGGTCTTGTTTGCATATTTGCGGTGTCAGTGTCATTGACTGAACGAACGCAGCAAGCCACACTAGCTTTAGCATAGCGTATCCTCATATTACTGCCGCCTATAAAGTTTTTTTCTTGTACTATAAAGGTAAGAATGAAACAGCCTCTTCTTCACTCCATTTCACGGATTTTCTGTAACCATTTATTTCGCGACTGTTTATCCAACATATTTTTCCTTGTAAGAGTGGGCGCGGCTATTTGTAAATAGTATATGGGTTGGACTTCCGGTTTTTTCCTCGTCCGGCTCGTTTTCTTACTTGATATTGCACATTTGTGTGTCTTACAATGTATTTAATGTATTATCTTAATTATGAACACACTGGTTTGTAGTGCAACACTTTTACGTTTTACTGCAAGTTGTTATTCTCGAACCGGAAGTCTCGCCCGGTTAAGGTTAAGACATACTTACTCGTTGAAGAATAAGGTGGATACAAAGCCTGGTGTTTCCTAAAGCACCTGAATATGAAGCACGCGATTGGTTGTTTTTTTGTATAAAACATACCTTTAACCTTGGTTAAAAGCAGACCAACACTTGATTAGTTTTACAGTCCAATATTCATATTTACTCCTCATACCAAAACCAATTAGCCTAGCTGTCATTGTGAACACCCTCCCCTAAACCATAAAGTTGTGTCTCAGTGCAAATCCTCCTGATTGTGCTTCTTGTTTCCAAAACTTTTATTTCACAGTGCAACAGTCAGCAAAAACAGAATGACCTATTATTTCCCTGACAGGCTTTCTCTTCTTGACCCTTAAAGTCTTATTTAGCTTGCTGGCAGTCACATTGGCCGCCGCTGGAACGTTTCAGGCTGTAATCCCACCTCTTAATGCTTTAGTGCTTTCCTTGGCTATAAAGCCTGTAATTACGCTTCCTCCTGGATTTCCATACACAAACAGCCTGCCTATGATGGATTTGCATTCATTCATCCCAGCTTCAGTAGTCAGAATGATTGTTTTATGGTCATGTAAGGATCCCGACCCCCGTTTTCCCCAGATTAATCACTTTATTCTTTAACGAGTATGCAGACACACACAGGAATACTTGATCAGGGTGCAATTAGAACAACCGACCATGCAATGCTTCTCAGATTGAATCCCCGTTCACATTTATTTTACATTCATCATGTATTTCTGAGTGAAACAGGATATCAGACCTCATTTTAGCCACCAGGAATCAATTCAAATGTGAAAATTAAGTATTCGATAAAACTAGCAATGTTTATTTAGGTGGCCTAAATGAATCATGTGATTGATGCAGAGGCCAAAAATGTTACAAATTGTGCATTGTTAAACAAAAAGACTTATGCATTTTTAATGAAGTGTTATTATGTTTTATAGACTGGTATTTTGGCCAGAAGCGATGGATTACAATAACACACCTTATTGATGGAGTGTTTTTTTTTTTTTTTTTTTTAACTAAACATGTTATTCAGTTGGCCAGATTAGAAAATAAACTCTGTGGTTGGTGCATAGGGAGAAAATGCGTTACATTTTGTATTTTTTTTTTTTTTTTAAAGTGTTATTATGGATTATGGACTGGTATTTTGGCCAGAAGCGATGGTTCATTTTTATGTTGATCATTTCATTTTGATCTGTTAAGCAGTGCTTCTCAGATTGCAACCCCTTTCATATAAATTTGTTTTTTTCGCAATGTATTTCTGATTGAAACAGGCTATCAGACCTAATTTTATCCATCAGGAATTGATCAGAAAGTGAAAACACACTAACTAAAAATGTTATTCAGGTGGCCAAAAGAGAAAACAAACCATGTGGTTGATGCATATGCCACAAATGTTGTTACATTTTGTATTGTTAAACAAAATAATCTATCAATTTTTAATGAAGTGTCATTATGGATTATGGACTGGTATTTTGGCCAGAACTGATGGATTTGTTAATTACAGATTTCCGCTTCACAAGATTGACTGGTGTCATTTTATCAGCTGTTTGGACTCTCATTCTGACAGCACCCATTCACTGGAGAGGATCCATCGGTGAGCAAGTGATGTATTGCCAAATTTCTCCAAATCTGTTCAAATGAAGAAACAAACTCATCTACATCTTGGATGGCCTGAGGGTAAGTCAATTTTCAGCAAATTTTCAGCAAACAACCGACCATGCAATGCTTCTCAGATTGAAACCTTTCATATCCATTCTACCTTTGGAATGTATTTCTGATTGAAACTGGTTATCAAACCTGATTTTATCCACCAGGAATCAATCAAAATGTGAAAACTGAGTATTCGATAAAGCACTAAAAATGTTATTCAGGTGGCCAGAAAACAAACCATGTGTATGATGCATAGGAAAAAATTGTTAAATGTTTAACATTAAAATGCTTTATTTATGGATTTGTTTCTTACAAACACACATATTTTCACTTTACAAGACATTAATTGATGGACTGGAGAAGTGTGGAGTACTTGTGGATTATTGTGTTGTTTTTATCAGCTGTTTGGACTCTCATTTTAACGGCACCCATTCACTACAGTGGATCCATTGGTCAGGCTATCAGACCTGACTTTTATCCATCAGGAATTGATCAGAAAGTGAAAACCGAGTATTCAATAGAACACACTAACTAAATATGTTGTTCAGGTGGCCAAAATAGAAAAAAAAAAAAAACATGTGGTTGATGCATAGGCCAAAAATGTTGTTACATTTTGTATTGTTAAACAAAATAAGCTATCAAGTGTTATTATGGATTATGGACTGGTATTTTGTCCAGAAGCAGGGTTTAAAGTTAAAATACCTTATTGATAGATGTGTTTCTTACAAACATGCAGATTTTTACTTCACAAGATGGACTGGAGTCATTTTATCAGCTGTTTAGACTCTCATTTTGACGGCACCCATTCATTGTAGAGGGTCCATTGGTGAGCAAGTGATGTAATGCTACATTTCTCCAAATCTGTTCAGATGAAGAAATAAACTCATCTACATCTTGGATGGCCTGAGGGTGAGTCAGTTTTCAGCAAATTTTCATTTAGATCAGGTTATACTTAGAACAACCAACCAAGTAGTGCTTCTCACACTGAAAACCCTTTCATATCCATTCTACCTTTGTAATGCATTTTTGATTGAAACTGGCTATCAGACCTGATTTTATCCATCAGGAATCGATCAAAATGTGAAAAATAAGTATTTGATAAAACACACTAACTAAAAATGTTATTCAAGTGGCCAAAATAGAAAATAAACCTTGTTGATGCATAGGGAAAACATTTGTTACATTTTGTGTTGTTAAACAAAATAGCGTTATTATGGATTAAGAACTGGTATTTTGGCCAGAAGCAATGGTTTAATGGCTTATTTATGGATTAGTTTCACACAAACATGTAGATTTTCACTTCACAAGACATTAATTGATAGACTGGATTAGTGTGGACTTGTGATGTTTTAATCAGATGCTTGGACTCTCATTTTGACGGCACCCATTTACTACAGAGAATCCATTGGTTAGCAAGTGATGTTAATGCTACATTTCTCCAAATCTGTTTCAATTAAGAAACAAACTCATCTAAATTTTGGATGGCCTGAGGGTAAGGCAATTTTCAGCTAATTTTAATTTTGATCAGGTTGCAATTAGAACAACCAACCATGCAATGCTTCTCAGATTGAATCCCCGTTCACATTCATTTTACATTCATCATGTATTTCAGGAATCGTTTGGAACATGAAAATGGAGTATTCGATAAAATAAAACTACAAATGTTAAAAATGTAAGAAAATATATTACATTTTGTATTGTTAAAAAGGTGATCAGGAGTCATTTTATCAGCTGTTTGGACTCGCATTCTGACGGCGCCCATTCACTACAGACGGTCCATTGGTGAGCAAGTGATGTAATGCCAAAATTCTTCAAATCTGTACCAAAGAAGATGGCCTGAGGGTGAGTTAAATTTCATGTTGATCATTTCATTTCATTTTGACCAATCATGCAATGCTTGAAACCCCTTTAATATCCATTCTACCTTCGTAATGTATTTCTGATTAAAACAAACCATCAGACCTGATTTTATCCATCAGGAATTGATCAGAAAGTGAAAACTGAGTATTTGATAAAACACACTAACTAAAAATGTTTATTCAGGAGCTCAAAATAGAATAACAATCATGTGATTATTGCATAGGCCAAAAATGCTGTTACATTTTTTATCGTTCAACAAAACAAAACAAAACAAAAAAACCCTATCCATTTTTAATGAGGGCGGCCGACACACCTGAATAATGGTGGAATTTGTTTGGCTACTTTCATAATCAGACAGTGGTAAATATAAAATTAATTATGCATGAATCCGATGCATAAATTACAGGCAGGAAGTACAATTTTGGGAGAGGAAAATGTTAGTCACGGAAGCTATCAAAGGACAGTGTCAGAAAATCTTCGAAGTGTGCAGAAGATGGGAAAATAAATGTTTATTCTCGGGTCAGTGGGAATGTTAATTAGAATGTGTTTTTTCCTTCGCTTTGAATATGCGTGCGTGTTTGGATACGGGAAGGGGGGCCGAGTGAAATTGCTATCGTGTTTTGTCGTCTCCCAAGCATTGTAAATGACAGCTTGTCAGCCGAGAGGACGTTTTCAATGACAAGTGGCCCGCACCAGGATACGGCAGCCTTTTACAACACAGCAGTTTACAACACAACCTTGCGAGAAACCCCTAATATTCATTATTATTTCTCAAAGCGATACATCTGAGAAGACCAATGATGTTGGGCTTGATGAAACTCATCTTCATACATGCTACACAAAACTCCATTCAGCACTGGTTTATCTTCCACCCACGTGTGCAGAAACCTTTCATCATAACTGTAGGGTACACATACTTTCTATTAAGCTCAGCCACATGTTCTTAAGCAAAATGAATGATGTTCTGAAAAGATACTCTAACAAGCTGAAGAAATAAACCTTTCAGATGAAGCAGACAACATTCTAAGCAATACTGTAAATATAGTATAGACTTTGTCGTGCTAAGGCTAATTTTATAGCATACCTATAATACACAATTAGACATGCAAATTACATGAAAATAAAAACATTGTGAATACAAAGTGATATTTACCTGAATATTTCTTCACACATCTTGTTTTCTTCCCACATTGCATGCCTCGTCTCAAGATCTTGTCATCTTAGTAAACAAGTACACTAATATTTGGAAAAAGAAAAAAGGTTTATTGGGGCAAAATAGTTTATGTTGGGAATAATGGGAGAATACAGTATTTTTTTTATTAAAAAAAAAATATTTTACTTACAACAAACTTTAATATAAACAATAAATATTTAAGATTATAAAAAACAAAACAAAAAAACACACACATAAGTAGACACACATAGTAGCCGAGTAGATTTTTTTCAGGTTTGTTTGATGAATAGAAAGATTTTTTGGGAAAGAAATTAATTCTTTTATTTAGCAAGGGTGCTTTAAGTTGATTAAAAGTGATGAAAAAGACATTTATAATGTTACAAAAGATTTCCATTTCAGATAAATGCTGTTCTTTTGAATTTTCTGTTCATCCAAAAAAAGGAAAAATTCTAAATAAATGTTTTTGAGCAGCAAATTAGAATGTTAGAATGATTTCTAAAGGATCACGTGACTGGAGTAATGATGCTAAAAATTCAGCTTTGAAATCACAGGAATAAATTATATTTTAAAATATATTTAAATAGAAAACAATTATTTAAAATATAAAATCTGAAATAAATATAAAAATATTGTACTGTTTTTGCTTTGGATCAAATAAATGCAGACTTGGTGAGCAGAAGAGACCTCTTAAAAACAAAAACATTGAAAATCTTGACTGGTAATGTATATACACACAGTATATGAAATATAAATGATGCATCTCAAGTTCTTGTTGCCCTGGTACACTAATAAACTGAGAAAAAAAGTTTATTGGACCAAAAAATCTATTAAAAAAATGTTTACATAAATTTTGAAATACTTTCTTAATGGTGAATTTAAGGTCTGGGATAAAGTTAAAAATTATATTATTTTAGCAAAAGCATGGTAAAAGCATAAATTAAAGAAAAATAAGTTTTTTACATTTTAAAGGCTCTTATTTGGCACAACATTCAGTGGATCAATACAAGATCTGAACAAGATCTAGTTTAGAACTTGCTTTTACTCATCTAGCAGTTATATAGATGAGGCCAAGTAAAGAAAATAACAAATTCGAGTTCGTAATGCCGGCACAAAGCCTAAAGCCTAAAGCAATCTCTCTCAAATGAAAGCTTTTATTTTACTAGATGGGCTAAACATGGAATAGGGCACTTTAATGAAGAGTCCTTGTTAAGATTCACAGCGAAAAACCTGTAAACACCTCTATTCTAGACACAAGAAAAGAAACAGACTGCCTGATAAGGGCACTTATTGCTGTTCTGGAACTGGAGTGTTTCATGAGGCGGAGGAAGAACGGCTTAATAACCACATCTTACCGGGACTGCGGCTCTTAAATATTACTGACTGCAGGAGACTGCTGTGTGTTTGCAGAGCTCACTGGACTGAGACAGCCATCAGCAGACAGTGAGCGCTCCAAACACTGCCAAAATCACTCACTAGATAGGAAACCATGTCTCTGGGAGCGATTGAATGCACTTCCATAGGGCCTCGCTCTTGCCTGCACCTCCATTTTTCTGCATCTGTATTGATTTCGACTCTATAGATGGATCTAAGAAGCCTAATACTTACAGGAATGCTGGAACTAAAACTGACCCTTATGTTGGCCCAAACCCAGATGATGTTTTTATTTACCGAAAAAGAAAGTTCATACATTTATTTTAAAAGTTTATGGTTTACAGTGACCACATGTCAAGCTCCAAAAGGACTAAAAACACAATAAAAGTAATTTATGTCAGGGGCTTTCAAGCTTTACGATCCCAAGGATTAAATACGATGATCTCCTTGCAAAGAACCCCCTTCTTAAAAAGGAAATGCAGATATTTTATATTTATATTTTAAGATTCACTTATATTGTGAGAAAAACTGTGTGATATAAAAACTATATATTCTTTATAGTTTATTTTTATTATCATTTTACCATGCTTTTTTACTATAAATCGCTCTTTTTATTTATTTTTTTCTTATTTTTTAAGAGAAGTTTGAAAACACTGGTCTATATAATCAAAATTCACATCAGTATTATTCTATGGAATCTATGGAATAAACTGTAATATTATAATATACATAATTACAATAAATAAATAAATGCATACACTACCAGTCAAAAGTTTTTAAACAGCAAGATTTTTTATGTTTTTTTAAAGAAGTCTCTTTTGCTCACCAAACCTGCAGTGATTTTACAGCAAATTTTTTTTACTATTTTAAAATAACTTTTCTATTTTAATATATTTTAAAATGTAATTTATTCCTGTGATTTCAAAGCTAAATTTTTAGCATCATTCCTCCAGTCAGAAATAATTCTAATATTCTGATTTGCTGCTCAAAAAACATTTATTATTAATTATTATTATGTTAAAAACAGCTAAGTATATTTTTTTCCAGGTTTCTTTGAAAGTTTTTTGAAAGTTCAAAAGAACAGCATTTATCTGAAATAGAAATCTTTTATAACATTATAAATGTCTTTTTCATCACCTTTGATCAATTTAACTGAAGACTAGAGTAATGATGCTAAAAATGTAGGTTTGATCACAGAAATAAATTACATTTTAACATACTTAAATGGAAAGCAGTTATTTTAAATAGCAAAAATATTTCACAATATTACTGTTTTTGCTGTATTTTAGATCAAGTAAATGCAGGCTTGGTGAGCAGAAGAGACTTCTTTAAAAACATTAAAAATCCTCCTGTTCAAAAACTTTTGACTGGTAGTGTACACATACAGAAATATAACATAATGCAATAATTCATATATTGTATATATTGCAAGTCCCTGTTTAAATTTTGTCTCTAAAATGTAGAGAATTTTGAAAACGCTGGTCCATATAACTGAAATAGTCCGAAATTCAAGTCAATACTTGAAAACCTACTCTGTTGCTGCTCTCACATCTCATTCTCTTTGAACTGAGACATATTTTGAGACACATTTTCGCCTTTTGAATGTTTCGGCGGCATGTTTCAGGGCATGCCAGAACATTCCATCAGCAGGGATAAAGGATGCTGCAGCTGCATGCTGGGTATTTTAAATACAGATATTACCCACACGCACACAGGCGAACAGCCACATACACAACACCAAAGGTTTTGGGGCGAGATGTGGATTTAGAACCCACCATCTGTTCTTTTGTGTACTCTTTGTGAATGCATTAAAACCAGCATTAAAGGCTTATTAGGCTTCATTATCTTTAAGTGCCACCCATTGTGAAAACAGATGCGAATGTTTAAATAATGAGGAAACATTTTTAAAAATTTGAATTTCCTGCACATACAAAAGAGTTTGATGAAGACCGCGGCTGGTAGCTCTTAGTTATGTGGCGTTCCTCTGTACCTATCCAAACATCCTGCGCGAAGCCGTTTAAGAGAAAACCAAAAGCAAATTATCTACGAGGATCCAGCCGCAGCCAAGGTGCTAAATTTGAATCAAGAGGACGGAGATAAAAGCTCACTGTCTGCTCTTTCTTAAGGATTAGGCTGGTGTTTTTATGTTAATTCTAAACATTCTTTAGACAAACAATTAATGGATTTCTGCTTGAGTTTGGACATTCACTCATAATAGCAGCCTCTCCACACACATCACCCACACTAATGAAAAGAGATTCTTCTAAGGAATGCTGAAGTACTTCCATGTGGCAAATAAACTTTTGCTTTTTCACCCCTCTCTCAGTTTACTTGCCTTTTCATAGAGCTTTGAGACTTTTGACTTAGGCCAGCAAGCAACCAGAACACCCTAATTACCACACAGAACACTTTAGCAACTGCATATCTATTAGGACTGTCACGATATTAGTTTTTTCACACCACGGTTATTGTGGCCAAAAAAAAAAAAAAAAAAAAAATCACGATATTGATATATCACGATATCTATAAAAAAAAAACTTGGGGAATCAGCCAAATAATTATAATTCAGTATTAATGTGTGTCTAGAACTACCACAGATGAGGCATTAAGTGCATGGCACTACGACCAGCTTAACATTTTACAAGCAATGTGGTCACTCAGTTTTTATCTATCTATCTATCTATCTATCTATCTATCTATCTATCTATCTATCTATCTATCTATCTATCTATCGCCGTCCATTCATCTATCTTTCTTCTGTCCGTCTGTCTGTCTGTCCGTCCGTCTATCTGTCGTTCATCTTCTGTATGTCTATCTAGCAGCTGTCCATCTTCTGTCCGTCCGTCTGTCCTTCCATCCGTCCGTCCATCTATCTATCAGTCTCCCGTCTGTTTATCTATCGTCTGTCCATCTTCTGTCTGCCTATCGGCCTGTCTGTCCGTCCGTCCGTCCGTCCATCCATCCATCTATCATCTGTATTATCTGTCCATTTTTGTCTATCTGTCCACCCGTCTGTCTGTCGATCGCCTGTCTATCTATTGTCTGTTCATCTTTTTTCTGTCTATCATCTGTCCATCTTTTGTCTGTCTATCTGTCCACCCGTCTGTTTATCTATCGTCTGTCCATCTTCTGTCTGTCTATCGGTCCGTCTGTCCATCTATCTATCTGTTTGTTTATATATTGTCTGTCTATCTGTCCACCCGTCTGTCTGTCGATCGCCTGTCTATCTATTGTCTGTTCATCTTTTTTCTGTCTATCATCTGTCCATCTTTTGTCTGTCTATCTGTCCACCCGTCTGTTTATCTATCGTCTGTCCATCTTCTGTCTGTCTATCGGTCCGTCTGTCCATCTATCTATCTGTTTGTTTATATATTGTCTGTCTATCTGTCCACCCGTCTGTCTGTCTCTGTCTGTCTATGATCTAATAATCATCCGTCTAATTATTGTCTGTTCATCTTTTTTCGGTCTATCTATCATCTGTCCATCTTCTGTCTGTCTGTCTATCTATCTATCTATCTATCTATTGTCTGTCTCTATCTATTGTCTGTTCATCTTTTTTTCTGTCTATCATCTGTCCATCTTTTGTCTGTCTATCTGTCCATCCGTCTGTCTGTCTGTCTGTCTGTCTATCTATCTATCTATCTCCCATCTGTTTATCTATCGTCTGTCCATCTTCTGTCTGTCTATCGGTCCGTCTGTCCATCTATCTATCTGTTTGTCTATCTATTGTCTGTCTATCTGTCCACCCGTCTGTCTGTCTCTGTCTGTCTATCTATCTAATAATCGTCTGTCTAATTATTGTCTGTTCATCTTTTTTCGGTCTATCTATCATCTGTCCATCTTCTGTCTGTCTGTCTATCTATATATCTATTGTCTGTCTCTATCTATTGTCTGTTCATCTTTTTTTCTGTCTATCATCTGTCCATCTTTTGTCTGTCTATCTGTCCATCCGTCTGTCTGTCTGTCTGTCTGTCTGTCTGTCTATCTATCTATCTATCTATCTATCTATCTATCTCCCATCTGTTTATCTATCGTCTGTCCATCTTCTGTCTGTCTATCGGTCCGTCTGTCCATCTATCTATCTGTTTGTCTATCTATTGTCTGTCTATCTGTCCACCCGTCTGTCTGTTGATCGTCTGTCTATATATCTAATAATCGTCTGTCTAATTATTGTCTGTTCATCTTTTTTCTGTCTATCATCTGTCCATCTTTTGTCTGTCTATCTGTCTATCACTCACTCTCCTGTCTGTTTATCTATCATCTATCCATCTTCTGTCTGTCTATCGGTCCATCTGTCCATCTCTCTATCTGTCTATCTATTGTATGTCCATCTTTTCTCTGTCTATCTGTCCACCTGTCCACCTATCTATCATCCGTATCATCTGTCCATCTTTTGTCTATCTGTCCACCCGTCTGTCTGTTGATCGTCTGTCTATATATCATCTGTCCATCTTTCGTCTGTCTGTCTGTCCACCGGTCTGTCTGTCTGTCTGTCAATCGTCTGTCTATTGTCTGTTCATCTTTTTTCTGTCTATCATCTGTCCATCTTTTGTCTGTCTATCTGTCCACTGGTCTATCTCTTTGTCTGTCTGTCTATCTATCTATCACTCTCCTGTCTGTTTATCTATCGTCTGTCCATCTTCTGTCTGTATATCGGTCTATCTGTCCATCTCTCTATCTTTCTCTCTATCTATTGTCTGTCTATCTGTCCACCTGTCTATCTGTCCACCTGTCTATCTAATCTATCTATCGCCCGTCCATTCACCTATCTTTCTTCTGTCCGTCTGTCTATCTATTGTTCTTCTGTATATCTATCTATCATCTGTCCATCTTCTGTCTATCTATCTATCTATCTATCTATCTATCTATCTATCTATCTATCTATCTATCTATCTATCTATCTGTCGTCTGTTTGTCTGTCCATCTGTTCATTCATCTATCCATCCATCCATCTTCTGTCTATCTAGCATTCAAGTTTTGTCTCAATAAACTTTGCTTTTCTCTAGGAAAGTAGTTTGCTATCTAATTCTGCTTCCTTTAATTCAAACTGAAGTGCATTTTGAGTTTTACAAATGCAAGCGCCACTCACATTTTCTTCAAAGATGAGAAAGTCTAGTTCATGTTGTTTACACTTACATTTAAATAGTCCGAACACTAAATAAAAGAAGAGAAAGAATGCTGTACACTAAACACATGCTTTTCAATGCTGTTTTCAATTATCAGGGTGTGTTCTTATATAAAACAAGTTAACAAGCATATCTGTCAATTATTCCATTCTAATACACTGTGAGCGGTGCCCTTTACACCAGAGCCGCTGACCTTTTCTTTTATGTCCCACAATTCATCTCTCCACACTGTCCTGGAGCTTTTAGCCTGCATCACAACACTCTCCCTGAAATCCTGCAATCAATTGAACGAAAGCGCAAACCAATTAAACAATTCCACAAAGCACTCAAGGCTGACAGGGTGCTGCTTTCTGTTTGGAAAATGCCATTTCAGAAGAGAAACCCATGAATACATAATTTCACAAATGAATCAGAAGAGTGCTGCTTCCATCTCACGAATTCGCTGCGGACGTGTTAGGCTGGTTTGTGGTGTGCTTACTGTTCAGGCATCCCGGATATCAAGCAGAGCTGTGGAAAACACAAGAACAAGATCAAATCATATTAATTATCCCACTTTCTTAGACATGGCAGTAAGTAATGTTGTTCTAAAGTGTTGTAATAAAATAAAATATTAAATTGCTTATCTGTGGAAAATTTCGTATGCCTCTTTCTGTGAATAAGTAATGTTCTGAAGCATTAAAATAAAATAAAATTTTTCATTTTAATCTATGCAAAACTACTTATCTCTCTTTCTTATACTTCTGTAATGTTGTTATAAAGCATAAAAAAAACCTCACATTTTTATCTGTACAAAATTTACAATTATAACGCAAGGGAGTTTTCAGGAAAACATCTTACACTTTTCTACTACTGTTCCAAAGTGTAGTAGAAAATATGATTAAAATAAAATAAAATAAAATACAAATTTCTATTTAATCTGTGCAAAATTACTTATCTCCCATTCTTACACTTATGAATAAGTAATATACATAATATACAATAAAAATTAAGAAAAGAACAAATTAATAAATAACAAAAAAAATTCAATTTAGTTAAATAAAAACAATTGTTCTAAAGTGTAATAAAAATATGATTACAAATTAAATATTATAAAATAAATAAAATATTACATGTTTTATCACAAAGCTAGGGTGTTGTGGGTGGTTATCTCTGGAAATCATGATTAAAATAAAATAAAAATACTAAATTTTTACAACATTTTTAAAAACGTACGGTCATAACTTACACTTATGAATAAGTATTATATACAATGTAATACAATACAATAAATTAACAAAAATACAATAAAAATTAGATTCAAAATTGAAACCAAAATAAAAAAATAAATAAAATAAAAATTATGCTATATTAAATAATAAAAACTATTGTTCTGACATGTAATAAAAATATGATTACAAATTAAATATTAAAATAAAAGAAAATTACATGTTTTATCACAGTGCTAGGATGTTGTGGATGGTTATCTCTGGAAATCATGATTAAAATAAAATAAAAATACTACATTTTTACTACATTTTTAAAAACGTACTGTCGTAACTTACACTTATGAATAAGTAATATATACAGTGTAATACAATACAATAAATGAACAAAAAATTTATTAAAATTAGATTAAAAATTTAAATTAAAATAAAAAAAATAAAAACCATGCTAAATTAAATAATAAAAAACAATTGTTCTGAAGTGTAATAAAAATATGATTACAAATTAAATATTATAAAATAAAATAAAATATTACGTTTTATCACAATGCTAGGGTGTTGTGGGTGGTTATCTCTTGAAATCATGATTAAAATAAAATAAAATAAAATAAAAATACTACATTTTTACTACATTTTTAAAAATGTACTGTCTTAACTTACACTTATGAATAAGTAATATATACAATGTAATACAATAATTTAACAAAAATAAAATAAAATATTGATAAATATTGATAAATAATAAAAAACAATTGTTCTGAAGTGTAATAAAAATATGATTACAAATGAAATATTATGAAATAAAATATTACATGTTTTATCACAATGCTAGGGTGTTGTGGGTGGTTATCTCTGGAAATCATGATTAAAATAAAATAAAAATACTAAATTTTTACTACATTTTTAAAAACATACTGTCATAACTTACACTTATGAATAAGTCATATATACAATGTAATACAATACAACAAATTAACAAAAAATACAATTAAAATTAGATTAAAAAATAAATAATAAAAAACATGTTAATTAATAATAAAAACTATTGTTCTGAAGTGTAATAAAAATATGATTACAAATTAAATATTATAAAATAAAATATTACATGGTTTATCACAATGTTACTACATTTTTAAAAACGTACTGTCATAACTTACACGTATGAATAAGTAATATATACAGTGTAATACAATACAATAAATTATCAAAAATAAAATAAAAAATAGAACAAAAAAATCATGCTAAATTAAATAATAACAACTATTGTTCTGAAGTGTAATAAAAATATGATTACAAATTAAATATTATAAAATAAAATATTGCATGGTTTATCACAGTGTTAGTGTGTTGTGGGTGGTTATCTCTGGAAATCATGATTAAAATAAAATAAAAATAAAAATACTATATTTTTACTACATATTTAAAAATGTACTGTCATAACGTAAGTAATATATACAATGTAGTACAATACAATAAATTAACAAAAATAAAATAAAATTAGATTAAAAATTTTAATAAAAAATAAAATAAAATTCATGGTAATTACTAATAAAAACTATTGTTCTGAAGTAACAATAGTAATAGTAATAAAATTATGGTTAAAAACAATATCAAATTAAGTAAAAAATATAAATGCATGTTGTGGGGGGTTATCAAGTATTAAAATTCAATATTAAATAAACGGTCTCTCTTCAGCGTGCGTCTATGATTGACAACCATTCACGTCTATACCACAAACACTGCAAGACAAGCTATTACACCAAAGTTGAATACTTCAGCACCCTCCTCTAAAGATTCATTAGAGGAAATAATTGATCTTCTCCAAAATGAAGCATTAATACAAAAGATGAAGATACAATTAAATCAAAGTGTTAATTGTTCATGCTTTCACGCTGGGCATCATTTGACTTTGATGTCTTTTTCCTCAATTTCAAAACTTTCAGTACAACATTAATTGATTCCGAAGGCAGTCACAGAAATCTAATTTGAGCGCTGGCAACGACACACAATCAATCCTGACAAACGGATAAGAAAAAAAATATATAGGTTCTAGTAATTACGCACACACACACAGATTACAAAGATGCAAACAGTAATTGCCGTTGTTGGTTTATGGGTCTCGTATTTGAATGTGGCCCCCGCCTGCACCCCTAGTCCTGCTCGTTACCCACAATGCCTAGGTTTCTAGGTTTCATTTGATACACACGAGATAATTGAGCCCAAATTAGATGTGTCAAATGAAGAGATATGCGAACGCTTCCTCACAGTGGTGGTCTCTAAAAGCTTCAGCACTGGATGGAAATCACAAACATTTCTCCAGAACAAATGTGACATCCTTAACAGTTACCCTGTGATGTTTTAACTAGGCAGCCATGGAGACTTCCAGCGGATGAGAAGCCTTGCGCATTCGAAACAGATGGCACTTAGGCTTTTACACTCATTAGAGCCGTCCGCATAAACTCACCACAGTAAAAACACAACACTACCGCGGTATTTCCCCTCAGACACCTGTTGAATCGACTCCGAACTTGTTTTAATTCTCCTAACGAGTGAAGGGTTTTTTTTTCCTGGCAGGCTTTGAAATAGAAACTCCTACTCATCAATTAGAGCGTTTAGCATTAAATGAATTGTAAGAGCTAGCAGCTGCTGTCTTATCCCCCCGTAATACATCAACACGTCGGTTTTAAGCCGTCTATGTACTTTTAAAAACGACATGTTGCATTCCTCATCGTGCTTATCTCACCCCATAGAAAAACGGATTGGTCTCTCTGACTGTAAACACTAAACACCTTTCCCGCTCTCGGCCCTGACAAGATTAGGTTTCAAAAGATTTCCTCAGTCGAAGGCACTTCGCTGACCGGCGCGAATCGCTCGAGTGGAAATTTTTCAGAGATTACATGTTGATTCGCTAATCGCCGGCCGGCTTAATGCATCGAGGAAGAGGCTTTTTAATTGGTCCCTTTGTGGAAGCGCCGGGTTTTGATGATGATGTCGCGATCAGGAGGGATGTTTTGGGGGAACCTTTAAGTAATTGATAACCAAAGGCTCCCGCGGCACAAATCTGAGCGCAGCTGATCCAGCGAAATCCGCAGCAGAAATGCTGATTCATGGCATGCTACACCGAAATGCAATCTTATCTCAAGCTAAAATGTGTGTCTGTGCTCTGGGTGTTTTTTTTTCTTTCCACAGCATCAGATTTGTAAAGGCGTACATTTATAGCGAGGGGGTATAGAGGTGTAATCAAATATGAGCACCAGGGGGCACTGTTAACTTCAGGAAAATCTCAGAAGTGAGGTGGATCTTTTTAACCCATGTGGCAACATGCCAAAAACTCGGAGATCTTCATTGCACTGCGGTGCGTGTGTTATAAAAACAGCCCTGGAGTCATCCCACGTGAACGCGTTCACCACTAGGCTACTTCCTGTTTCACCTACTCGGTCGCGCTTCACATTTTCATTCAGCACAATCCCGGCGCTTCTCCGGCTCAGCTCAGTCGACACTTGGATAAATATTACATGAGGAACGGTAATAGCTGACACAGCCATTGAAATTTAATAGGTTACTTATTATGGACAAGATCCTTGAGTGATGTCTCTGTTCTGGGCCTTCAGCTAAACATTTCCTTATTCAGGATGTTCATGGTTTTATAATGTCACCTGTATAAAGTCAAAACTCGCCGTAATTGGTTCTAAAAGCCTATAAATATTAACTTTTCTCATTTCACGTCACACGTAGAGTGATTTCATCACTGGTAAGGGGGTGTTTATAGGGCTGCTAAATCATTGACACACATGGCAAGCAGCTTACTCCGTAAAGGCAGCAACGGTAAAATAGAGTTCAGTAAATAGTAGGTGTAGTAGTAATAAATATATACAGATTTATTGTTATTAATAAATAATATTTATATTTTTATGTGAATAATAACAACTTTAATAATTGTAAAATACTTCATTTAATTTAACAATTAAATTATTTGTATATGTGTATAATTATTAATTATTAATTAAGCAAATAATAATAATAATAATAATAATAATAATAATAATTATTATTATTATTATTATTATTATTATATTATTATCATTATTATAAATATACCTAACTGACTGCCTTTAATATTATGGTACTACTACTACCAATAATATACAATAATATACAAATATAAATGATTGTATGTAATATAATAGTAATAAATTAACAACAATACATTATTTTTATTTCTATTTGTATCATTATCAAAATATAAATGATTGCTTTTAATATTATGGTACTACTACTACTAATATACAAATATAAATACATGATTGCATTTAAAATCATAGTAATAAAGTAACAACAATAAATTATTATTATTATTATTATTATTATTACTGATAATAAAATATATACATATAAATTACTCTCATTAATAAAATAACATTAATATTTTTGTGTATAATAATAATAATATTATAGTGCTTCTACTAATAATAATATACATACTGTATTTAATAATATAGTAGTAAATTAACAATAAATTATTATTATTATTATTATAAAATAAATAAACAATAATAAATTCCTATCATTAATAAAAAAAACATTTTCATAAATGATTGATTGCCTTTAATATTATTGTAATAATATAAAAAATAACAATAATAACAATAATAATAAAAAAATGTCAATATTGTCTTTAATATTTAGTAGTAGTAGTAGTAGTAATAATAATACTAATAATAATAATAATAATAATATACACAAAAAGTATTATTGGATTATATTATTAATAATAAATTCTTATTATTGACAATAATAATAATAATAATAATAATAATACATTTATTGGATTATATTATTAATAATGAAATAATAATAAAATAATAATAATAAATATATAAATATAATTGGTCATTAATAACATTATTTGTATGTATAATAATAATAATAATAATAATAATAATAATAAATATATAAATTTATTGGATTATATTATTAATAATAAATTAATAATAATAATAATAATAAATATAATTGTCATTAATAACATTATTTTTTGTATGTATAATAATAATAATAATAATAATAATATACACAATGTATTGATTATATTAATAACAATAATTTGTTGTTATTATTATTATTAACATTATTGATATAATACAATTATTAAATATAAAAGTAATTTATTGTCATTAATATAAACATTCATACTTTTATTTATTATTATAAAAATGATTGATTGATTGTTCTTAATATAATAAAATATTATTTATGTACAATAATAATAATGTTGTTATTATTATACATTTTTGTCAAGTAGTTCATTAACCTATTGTATACAAGCAATGTAGCCATTTACATATAACATGAATTAATATTAAATGGACTGCACATTCAATATTGTGCATTTTCAATTTGCAATTTAATAAAGTTGGATTTTAGTTGAAGTTGAAATTTAACTCCATCTATGAATTTATTTGTGCTGCACTGAGTACTAAAACCATTATTTTGTTAAGATGCACCCGGTACGTTTCAAAGAGAAATATGATGAGCTTTGAAGCTGAATGTGGTAGCAAAAGTCTGAATGTTTTATAGTTTGATATGTCAAAATGAGCTTCTATAGCTGCTGTAATTACTGTATGTTTCAGTAAAGCAGATTCCACTTTCCAGCGAATCAATAACTCCAGCAGTTCAGGAACATAAGAAACGTCAATAGTTAAAAGTTCACAGGGCAAAAAGAGCATCTCTGCCCCAAATCAGCCAGGCTCCCCCATTAAGGAGATCAGAGAGATGTGCGTCTATCCCTCTGTAGGACCTGTGTCACCTTGAAGAGCTCTTACCGATGCCAGGGTAATTACTTAGAGAACATGCGTGTAAAGGAGAAAGAGCTATTAATATGAAGCACGTTCCCCCCCCGCACCCCTCGCTAAACCTTCAAAGAGCAGTTCAGTCGGCGGGGCTCTAGTCTCTGAACGTTCGGCATGTTTATTTATTTTCTAAATAATTTTGCGGTGAATCATTGCGAAATGGCTACAGCTGTAATCACTAGATAAGTAGGAACCAACATGGCAGGTGTTTGGGCAGAGATAAGCAGGAACCATTGTGAGGAAAGACGATGCTTCCAGGAGGGAATGTTTTGGGGCTCGGATTCCTGTTTGATTTGTTACCTACAGCCCTCCTCGAGGGTAGGGAGAAGATAGGGCGAGCGTCTCCTTAATATATTTTCAGCAGAGTGTGTTTATACATCCTCTAGACGTATTCAGAGAGAGCTGCGTTTTTTTTTTTTTTTTAAACCCGACCGCTACGCTTGTCTTCTTGTGTCAAAGTGATGAACTGTTGGGAAAACTGTACACCATTGTAAAAAAAACATATCTGGTTTTGTCTTTGTCTTGTTAAACTCGGAGTCCAATCAACATGTTAGAATTATTCCACAGACGTTACAGATACCATATAATCAGCCTAATGAATTCAATGAAAATTCACACAATATGCAAAAGTATGCGACCCTGGACTACAAAACCAGTCATAAGGGTCATTTTTTTAAATTGAGATTTATACATAATCTGAAATACATAATATTAATAACTAAGCTTTCCATTGATGTATGGTTTGTTAGGATGGGATAATATTTGGCTGAGATACAACTATTTGAAAATCTGGAAACTGAGGGTGCAAAAAAATCTTAAAAAGTTGTCCAAATGAAGTTCTTAGCAAAGTGTATTACTAATCAAAAATGTATATGATATTAAGATTAATTAAGATGATGGTAGGAAATTTACAAAATATTTTCATGGAACATGATCATTACTTAATACCCTAATGATTTTTGGCATAAAAGAAAAATGATAAATTTAGACCCATACAATGTATTTTTGGCTATTGTTACAAATATATACCCATGCTACTTAAGGTTTTGTGGGCCAGGTTCACATATTATATTATTATTATTATATTTAAAAAGTTTGGAATAATTAAGATTTAACAAAAAAAAATTTATTTTGAAAGAAGTGTCTTAAACTCACTTAGACTAAATTTCTTGATCCGTGACCTGAGGTGTATGAATATGTAATAATAAGAAAAAAAGAAAAAAAAAAGTTTAAATAAAATGTACATTAATTGTATTTTTAATATAAAACTGCTATACTTTAAAAATAACATAACAGCATAATATTAAAAATTAACATACTATTTAATTTTTTTTACAATTATTTGAATAACTAAACTTCAAGATAATCTGTAAAAATTAAGATATAGATTTTTAAAATGTTTTTAAAAGAAGTGTCTTAAACTCACCTAGACTAAATTTCTTGATCCGTGACCATGGTGTATAAATATATAATAAAAATGAAAATAAAAATGAAAATAGTTTAAAGACAATTTACATTAATTGTAGTTTTATATATATATATATATATATATATATATATATATATATATATATATATATATATATATATATATATATAACTGCTATACTTTAAAAGTAACATAATATTAAATATTAGCAAAATGTGTTTTTTTTTAATTACTTGAATGACTAAACTTTAAGATAATCTGTATAATTAAGATAAAATGTTTTTGAAAGAAGTGTCTTAAACTCACCTAGACTAAATTTCTTGATCTGAATAAAAAAAAGTAGTTTAAATAAAATGTACATTAATTGCATTTGTGATACAAAACTGCTATACTTTAAAAATAACAAAGCATAATATTAAATTATTAACAAAATGTTTAAAAAATGTAATTACTTGAATAACTAAACTTTAATATAATCTGTAAAAATTAAGATATAGTTATGTTTTAAGTAAACAAAAAAAGTATTATTATATTATATTAAATTAAATTAAATTAAATTAAATTAAATTATATTATATTATATTACATTACATTATGCAAGTTTGGAATAAATACATAATTTAAACTTTTTTTTTTTTTGACAAGTCACTGTATTTCTTAGACCAAAAATCCAGTAATACTGTAACATTTTATTATACTTTAACAATTTCTTTTGAATATATTTAAATATATTTTTAATAATAAGAAATGTCTCTTGAGCAATAAGAAAATTTGAGTACATAAAACTATTTTAAATTGTAATATTCTTTTACATTAAAAAAATATATATAAAAAATTTTACACGTTCCAATTTTTGACCCGTACTGTATAAATAAGTAATAAAAAAAGAAAATAGTTTCAATAAAATTTACAATCATTGTATTTTTTTTTATAGAAAAGTGTATAGAAAAATAATATTACAGCATAATTAAAAAAATATTAAATATCAACAACATTTTCAAAATTACTTGAATGACTTTAAGATAAGATAAACTTTAAGATAATCTGTAAAATTAAGATATTATATTACAAAAGTATAGAATAATTATGATTTTTAAAAATGTTTTTGAAAGAAGTCCTATGCTTACTAAGAATTTCTTAGACCATAAATACAGTAAAACCAGTAATATTGTAAAATTATTTGAAATGTTTGAATATATTTTGATATATTTTTGGTAAGAAATGTTTTAAATGGCAATAATATTTGACAATATAACTCTTTTTACTGTGTTTTGGGATTAAATAAATTCAGCCTTGATGAGCATGAAGGAACTTGTTTTACTTTAAAAAAAATTGTACATGTTCAGATTTTTAATCTGTAGTGTATAAATATTGAATAAATTTACATTCATTGTATTTTTTAATATAAATATAAAATATAGTTTATGCTTAATATAAAATAAATTTTAATTACTTTAACTAAAATTTTAAGAATTATATACAAAGGATTAAGGCATGCTGTGTAACATGCATTATCCTCATCAACAAGGTCAATCTGTTGACTTTAAACTTTAAACTCTCTAAAACTAAGTTGATACAAGACGGCAGTTATTGAGCCTGAAACTTTTGCCTTTTATTTTGTTTTGACTTTGAAAATAAGAACACAAGCCAGACAACATCTTGAAAACATGAGTGCTGGACTGTGCACTGGAGCAGACAGCAAAGGCTGGATCTTTAATCTGCTGTAGAGCTATGTGATGTTTCTCTTCATCGCATTGCCTTTACAGGGAGTCACAGAGGGATTCCTGCAGCACTAACCCCAAAAAGTCAACTTTACTGAGAGTTACACCGCTGATGAAGGCTGGAGCTGCATCTACACAAGCACCAATAAATACTTTATACTTAATACACTCGTTCACTCTCGTTCTCCTTGGGATACAAGAAGCAAAGTAGATACTTTTTGATTGCCTATATCTAAATATGTAAAGTCTTATGCCTCGAGGCGACATGCCCATTCAGATTTTAAAGCCAAGTTGTTGTTCAAACTTCAAAAATGTGTATGTGTGTGTGTGTATATATATATATATATATATATATATATATATATATATATATATATATATATATATATATATATATATATATATATATATATATATACATACACACACACACACACACACACACACACACACACACACACTTTAAAAAAAACAACAACTGTATTTTGTTTATTTATTTGGATGCTGCTGCTGTATGGAAAATATATATATATATATATATATATATATATATATATATATTATTTTTATAATACTGTAACTCCTTATATATTATTAATGGATGAACAAATAAATTAAATAAACAAACTGTATATACAATTATAAATTATCAATTCATCTTATTTATTAAATAATTATATTATTATTATTTTTTAAAATCAAATTAAGTAATGATCTTTCATACATAATTTTAACTAATTTCTGTCAACATATACTCACCTTTACAACTCATTTATTTATTATTTAATTTTTTTGTTTGGTCATTTGTTTGTTTATTTGTTCATTCTTTCATTTATTCATTAAAAATGTGTTACTTTTTTCCCCATACAGCGGCAGCAACAAAATTAATAAACCAAAAATAATTTTTTTTTTTAAATAAAAATGTACTAATATTTTTAATATTTTTTTGTATTTTCAAAATATTTTACATAATATTTTTGTATAATAAAAAAGAACAAATATTGTATGTTAAATACAGTTTTTTTTAAACAAACTTTAACAAATGAACATTTTTAGTTTTTTTATTATTATTAATACATTTTTATTAGTATCAGTTTTAACACTAATTTTATTAATATAAATTAATTCATCATATATGATTGATTTTTTTATTAAATATAAACATATAAGTATAATCATTTATAATAAAATATAAATTACAGCAGCAGAAACAAAATTACTAAAATAATGTTTTTAAAATAAAAAATCTTTTTTTGTATTTTTGCAATATCTTATATAATATTTTTGTATAACATAACATATTAACAAATATTGTACAATAAATATTAACAAATTATTAAATATTACATTATGCAATGTAATGCTGCATAATATTAAATATTAACAAATTATTAAAACATAAAAAAGATTACTTGAATAACAAACTTTATAATAATACATACAAATAATCTAATATTTTTTTTCCAAACAACAAAAATGCATGATCATCACTGGCTGTCAAGTTCATCTGTAATTTTGCTCAGTCACATATGTAACCATGGACCACAAAACCAGTCATAAGGGTCAATTTTTTTGTTATGATATTTAGCTGAGATATTTGAAAATCTGGAATCTGAGGATGCAAAAAAATACAAATATTGAGAAAATCGCCTTTAAAATTGTCCAAATGAAGTTCTTAGCAATGCATATTACTTTTCAGAAATGAAGTTTTGAAAATATCTTCATGGAACATGATCTTTACTAAATATCCTAATGATTTTTGTCATAAAAGAAAAATCAATAATTTTTACCCATACAGTGTATTTTTGCCTATTGCTACAAATATACCCAAGCAACTTAGGACTGGTTTTGTGGTCCAGGGTGACATATTAGGACCAGAAGAGACTAATACGTCTTATACATGCATACTGAGACAAACACACAAGGTAATGCCACCTGACACTGTCATTTTACCCTAATACTGCAATAGTACAGAACCTGTTTGTTTGTTTCTGGTAGAGTCTTTGTTGAAAATAAAAATGTCTGCCTAAAAAAATATTCAATAAAATATCTGCATGAATTATGTTCCTTTCTGAATACATCTAACTGACTTCTTGTAGCATTCCAGAGTTTGTGAGTTATTACAGCTTTTGACAAAAAAAAAGTGCATACTTGAAACAACACCAACATGCAAGAATACGATAACAATGAGTGGTTTAGCCTTGGTTACCATAGAAACGCAAGTAAGGTTTTCAGAGGTATGATGAAAATAAGACCTGAGGTCCAGATTTATCAAGTGTCTCTATTAAACAAATGTTGCTGTTGCCATTAGCCACCAAGTAAAGAGTCACGATACACCTACCTTCTGTGTTAAAAACAAGCATTTTAAAATGTCGAACAATTGGCAAGTGCATTTTTTCACAAACAACAGTTTAGTCAGACCTGAGCTTTTCTTTAAAGGAACATTTCACTTAAAAATCTCAGGTCACGTTGTTCCAAACCCATACGATTCTCTTTCTTGTTGAACACAAAAGGATTTTTCTTTGCGACTGCAATAATTAGCTTTCAAAGCTTCAAAAAGTACCATAAAAATATAAACGTAGTCCAGCAATAAAATAGCTTTGTGTGACAGACAAAAATGTATGTCCTTGAAAATATCTTTTCAATGAATTAGGTTACTCTGATTCACAAAACCTCACTCTGAACTGATTTTTCACCCATCTGACTTATTGACTGAGGTGATTTACTGACTCTTTACTAACTGACTCAGTGTCAAATTCGGTCACAGCTCAGTGGAAGTGAACATAAGTTCAGTTTTGGTTTGTTCTTCTGGTAAAGTTTTGCTTCCGAATATTTGAAATACAGTACACAAGCCATGTGAACTGCTTTTGAGTCATTTGAAGTATAAAAACGCAAGTCCCCATTTTTAGAAATTGCATCATGAAAACATTTTTTGTTCCACTGAGAAAAGTAAGTCATGCACATTTGAAAAAGGAGCATAAGAATGACAGAAATGCAATTATTGGGTGAACTATTCCTTCAAAAATTATAATATAAAGCATTATTTAAGCTAAGCACTATGACTCTTTGACACAAATCTGACTTTTCCTATTGAAAAAACACATGGTCAAAGTGACAAAGGCGCAAACTTTCCAGCCACATAATGGCCCCCCTCTCTGTTTAAGTCGATATACCACAGAGTATCATAACACTGTGATATTGTGCACCTAAAGAGGCCAGGAATTAATCTGAGGCAGCACTTCAGCCAAATTGATCAATTTCAAACAAGCACTCGAGTTTCCGCGAGGACTGAGACGCGGCCTACAGTACATCAGTGGGGGGTACATAATGACTCTCGGAAGCAGGTAAGGAGAAATGTTTCCACAGGAGACTCTTTGCTTCTCGCTAAGAAACTGTGAGTGGTTGCCACTGCAGTAATGCTCTAAAATCCTCTCTGTTGGCAAAATAAAAAGGGAACCAGCTGAATAACATTAGATCTGAGGTTCAGTGACTGTTAGGCAGCCTTTCTGCCTTGCTCTCTGCAAGTTCTGGATTCAATTTAAGACGGCCTTGACCGAGGGTGAAAGGTTCACTTGACACACGGACCTCGAGGTGGATGTGTCTATTAATTTTGGCTTTTAATCCTGATGTTTCTGCACCCTGAAGTGCTGAAATGGTTCTACTAAAAAGATAGTCTGTAATTAACTAACCTCATGTCATTCCATCTTTTAAATCTTACAGTATTCGCAAGGTACACTGTGTGAGAATCGACAGAGTCAAACCTAGTGCAAAGGGCTGAGGAACTATTTTTTTTTTTTTTGCAAACTTAATACGATTACAAATTAGTTTTGAGTGAGACTATCAGTGAATCTTTAATGTGATGTAATAATTTATTTAATGAAATATGTTCCTTCATAGAGTTTAAAGTATCAGATTTGTGCACCATACAGTACTCTATTGAGCATGTAGGCAGCAAAACTGGCTGCTGAATTTGAATGCAAGGACACATGTTACAATGAATGAAAAATGTATTTAATTAAAAATACAAAGTTTGTCAAGACAAAAATTTGACAAATAATTTGTTAGATGGATGGATGGACAGACTGACGGACAGACAAACAGATATACAAATGGACAGATGGCCTGACAAACATATAGATAGAAGATGGACGGATGGATAGACAGACAGACAGACAAATAGACAAATAGACAGCCAGATAGACAGACAGACAGACAGACAGACAGACAGACAAATAGACAAATGGACAGCCAGCCAGCCAGACAGACAGACAGACAGACAGACAGACAGACAGACAGACAGACAGACAAATGGACAGACAGACAGACAGACAGACAGACAGACAGACAGACAGACAGATAGATAGATAGATAGATAGATAATGGACGGACACACAGATAGACAAATGGACAGACAGACAGACAAATGGACAGCCAGACAGATAGACAAATGGACAGACAGACAGACAGACAGACAGACAGACAAACAAACAAACAAATGGACAGACAGATGGATGGACTGGCGGACAGACAAATGGATGGACAGATAGACAGACAAACGGATGGACAGACAGACAGACAAATGAAAGGACAGACAGACAGACAGACAGACAGACAGACAGACAGACAGACAGACAGATAGATTGACAGAGATAGATGGACAGAATGACAGGTAGACAGACAGACTGATAGATAGACAGACAGATGTAAATCTGTAAATTTGGATGAATTACACACGTTCTATGGCTGTGACAGAGGTTAAAATCCGACACACAGACCTCAAGGTGGATGCATCTATTAATTGTGCCTTTTAATCAAGTCATTTTTGCACATTATGTCAAGCGGGGCATCTCAGCGGTGAAGAGATCTGTCTGGACGCTTGATCTCCCATGATAAAGAAGTCTATTTATCCTGCCTTTCATCTTCAACTCCAGGCACTCCAATAAAGTTGTGGTATATTTTTTTGTGCGCGTTTGATAGCTTCATACGCCACTGCTTTGAAGCTCCCTAAACATCATTTTTCCACACGAGAAGCTCACCCCTGTCTAACTCCACTCAGAGCTGCATTGGTGTTGAGCCAACCTGTCTACTCCTTAGCGCAAGAAAGCCATGTTTTCCACTAATTGGGAGGTCTGTGCTTGGCATATTAATGGCTGACAGCTTCTAAGGTTTGTGTTAATATTCTGGACATCCCTGCAGCATCACCCAAATAAGACCAGCTTCCTTCTGACAGAGAGAGAGAGAGTACAGCACACGCAAAACGAGATCAGAATTGTAAGTAGCGTTACAAAACTCTGCCGTGACTCGTCCAGGGTAGCGTTTTCCAAGGTTATGTCCACGCCGAGACAGACTTCAATATTGGAGGAACAGAGGCGACCTAAATGCCAAACGGGCAGATAAAAGCCTGAAAATAGCACGTCACTGATAGAGCGCCTGGAGCCCACAAAGACTCAAGATGGCCGCCGCAGTGACCATGTGCAAGTGCAATGTGTGTGGGCTTGTCTTCCTTGTCATCTCCTGGTCTCTTTGAGTGGATTTGGCAAAGCAAGGAGGAGTTACAGATGGCAAGAAAGGCATGGATGATGAACGCGCACACACACAGACTGCTATGGTGATGCGCGTATTGGTCTACGTTAGCGGTCCTTCATTTAGCCCAACATACAGGCAGAGAAACTCACATGCGTGATGCGTCTTTTGTCAACGCCCACGCCGGCAGAACGCGCGCAGGATGCCATGCCTCCACACACGCTGCGTGATCGCTCTTTGTTTTAAGTAATTATCTTTCTTTCACTGCGGCTGCTTCGTTTCTTTACTTTGATTATGTGTGTGTGTGTGCATGACAAGAGCCCTATTTCTGAGGCTCTGAGCTAGAAAATTAATGTCGCTTTTCTCAGAGATAAATAAACTCTCTTTATTCAATTTTGTCAGTTCCTATTCCAAACATTTTAAACAGATTAAAAATGTGAAAAAAACAAAAATGCCATTTGTTTTCCAGTGCTATAGGAAATATATAATATATTTAGATATGACCTTTTCTGAAGAAAAATGCATGCTTGACCGCTCAAAACTTGCCACCATGATGTGAAGAATGTTGTGAACAGTTGCCAGGGTGTCACTATGGTTTCTAGTTGGTTTTGAACGGGCCCAAATCATTATAGTGTTAAAGTAGTGCTATACTTTATATGAATACCATGGTACCACAGTATGAATACTATTAAATAATTAGACATACAACTGAGTTGAAATATTTAAATGCAAAGCTTCAGTGAAGAAAGCTCTTACAAGAAAGCGTTAAGTTCAAACTAAACGGCATTTAAGCGAGATGCTGCAGTCATAGCACTTATTACAAAACCTTTCACCACAGAAAATAATTATGGTGATAACATCTTGATTTAAGATGAAAATGTTTCAAAATCTTACCAGTTTGTTAGTTATCTTATTTTAAGATAACGTTAATAATACATTAACGTTACAGTGTACAAAACAATCGTCCCAAAATAGCAGAAGCTGCGTTTGTATGAAAGGAAAGAGGGAGTCTGTGATACCAGGATGACATAATTAATTAAATAATTTGTACTTGTAATATTGAATTGAGTTTTAATGTTTTATTAGCCAAACAAAACGCAAAGTTTCCACAAAGAAAAAAAATCCTATCAAGCTAACAGCGCCGACTGCAGGCAGTTCATATGCAGGCAGTGGTGACTGACCAATCAGAATCGAGTATTCCACGAAGCAGTGTAATAAAAATAAATAAATTAATAAAATCATAATATGATTCGTTAAATGGAACAAACAAACAGCTATGGTATATAAAAATAAATGAGTAAATACCCACTATGGTATATTAAATACATAAATAAACAAATAAAAACAAAAATCAACAAAAAAATTGAAAACTGTATTGTTTGTTTAATGTAAACAAACAAAGAAATTGCTATGGTATGTTAAATAGAACAAACAAACAAACAAATACTGGTATGATATGTTAAATAAAAAAATTACAACATAATTAAATATAAATAATAAATTAAATATATATAAATAAATAATTAAATAAATAAAACAAAAATTAAAAAAATGGAATGTTTAAAATAATTAAATAAAGCTATGGTATGTTAAATGGAATGAGCAAATAAACAAAAAAATAAATAAATAAATCTGTTATGGTATGTATAAATAAATAAATAAATAAATAATACCACTTTAGTATATTAAATAAAAACAAAAATCTAGGAAAAATTAAAAACTGTATTGTATGTTTAAATAAATAAAT
>CM065132.1:6235000-6325000 GCA_033026305.1 Cirrhinus molitorella
CAAGCAGGTGTGTGTATAATATTCTTTTTTGTTTGAAAGCACTCTGAGGACGTCTGATATTGTCATGGACATGAATATGAAGAGTCGCTAGGGTAATGGTTTAATGCAAAACTAGATTTTGTCCTCAAAATGTCTTTGAAAAGTAGATGTTGGTGGTATTTAGCCATTCAAAACTTGCCGCTGTGTTGCTAATGTGTTGTGAAAGGTCACCAGGGCATTTCTAGGTCGTTACTAATAAAATCGATTCAGAACCGCAATTACATCACAACAATTTCCAAGCAGCAGTCTTAGGAAAGAAGTTACTTATGTAATGCAATAACACTAATATTTATATTTTATGTGATATTTATATAAATATCAGTACAACAGGGAAATCAAATCAATATATTTATTTATGTATATATATATATATATATATATATTAGGGTTATGTATGTAATGCAATACCAATAATATTTAATAACATAATAATATATAATATTTTGTGAAATAATAATAATAATAATAATCGATATAATTTAATAATATTTTATTTATTAACATAATAATATATAATATTTTAAGTAATATTTTGTTATTAATAATAGGTACAAAAAAAATCTTAAACAGTTTTTCTAGTTTTAAAATGCATAATAATAATAATAATAATAATAATAATAATAATAATAATAATTTATATAATTTAATAATATTTTATTTATTAACATAATAATATATAATATTTTGTGTAATATTTTGTTATTAATAATAGGTACAAAAAAATCTTAAACAGTTTTTATAATAATTATTATTATTATTATTTAACAATATTTTATTTAATTATATAATGCAATAACAATAATATTTAATAACAATAATATATAATATTTTATGTAAATATTTTATTTTGTTCAATATGTACAATAGGGCAAAAAACTTAAAAAAAATTATAGTTTTAAAATGCATGAAAACTACTACTACTACTACTACTACTACTACTACTACTAATAATAATATATAATTTACGAGTTTTTTGTTTATTTATGTGATAATATTTATATATAAGTTTTTCTAATTTTAAAAGGCATGAAAAACTAATAGTGTTAACAATAATAATAATAATAATAATAATAACAACAATAGAAAAAAGTAATAATAATAACAATAGAAATAAAAGTAATAATAATAATAATAATAATAATAATTATTATTATTATTATTATTATTATTATTATTGTTATTTATATAATTTAATACTATTTTTTTTTATTTATGTAATGCAACACCAATAATATTAGAGGTATAAAATTAAAGGTAAAATAAGGCAAATGTGCATCTGAAAATCTGAAAATGCATGAAAAACTAATAATAAAAATAATAGTAATAAAAGTAATAATAATAATAATAATAATAATAATAATAATAATAAATGACTGGATCAATGATGCTAAAAATGCTGCTTTGAAATCACAGGAATAAATGTTTTTTTTTATATAAAAATTATTAAATAGTCAAAATATTTCACCATTTCACTGTTTTTGCTGTACTTTTGATCAAATAAATGTATTCTTGGTGAGCAGAGGAGACTTCTTTTAAAAAACTTTTGAATGGTAGTGTATATGACATTTAGTAAGACAAGTCAATGATATTTTATAGCGTTTTATATTGTTTCGAAGCAGCTTTATGTAAAATCATGATGTTAATGTTATAAAGTTTTAATATCTTCATGCCTAGGCAATATTTAGCAGATGTAATATAGTTTACATATAAACAACGATATAAACAATCATGCAAATGAGATTTAATATACAGTATATATTGCTTTACATGCAAGTGTACTGTATATATCCTGTTTAAGGTTGGATTTACTTGGATTTACTGGCACTTTTTTTAAATAAAATAAAATAAAATAAAATAAAATAAAATAAAAATTCAGTTAGTCATGGCTACAAATTAAGAATTTGTTCCTATGATTTAATAAGTACTCTCATTTTGGTTAATTTGTTGCGCCCGTGTTCAACTAATTCACACAATTTAATTTAGCCCCTTATTTTAGTTAACTTGTGACCACGATTACATGTAATTTACAATTACATTAATTAAAACAAGGGAACAAAGTAATACAACATGGCCTTAATTTGACTAAAATTAGGAAATGATTTAGTAAATTGTAGGAATAAATTCTTAATTCGAGATGGTTTACATTCTATATATATATATATATATATATATATATATATATATATATATACATATATATATATATATATACATATATATATATATATATATATATATATATATTATTTAGCACAGACAACTGTTATCACATCAAACGTCCCTGAACATCTAAAAACATCACAAAACGGCGCCAAAAAGCTGAAAGCGTCATTCAAAATGACATCTGTCACATGAACACGTTTGAAACTGTTTGAAGCCATTTCTTAGTGTCTACAAACGGTATTAGCTCAGCTCTCAGTGGTTCCTTCTACACTTACACTGAGAAAAAAAATAAGTTTCCACAAGACGAGAACATGAAATGAAACTTTCAGGTATAATATGCTTTAATTTGAAGTATTTTCGAGCGTTATTAGGAATAATTGCCGGATCAATTAGACTGATGTTGAGGTGTGAGGTGTTGAGGTGGTGTGTGGGCACTGCAATTATTTAAACCAGCGTGACCTTCAATTGAAAGGTGCGTGTTTTTTGAGTCCATATCTTTTTTGCGAATGCAGAAGAGCAGGATTTCGCTCCTTCGGCATGCTAGCTTGCTATGCTCCAACGCCCACTCGCGTACACACACACACACACACACACACACACACACACTTTATACACATACACAGGCAAACACAAGACACTCTTCAGAGTTTAATTAGAAGCCTCTGTGTTGCTTTAAGAAGCATCTGTAAAGGAGAGTGTGTGGGAGGAGGCTAATTGACTCGTGGCGCTAATTCGGCTCTGACCCTCAGCGATTCTCAGAGTCTGTGTGTGTGTGTGTGTGTGTGTGTGTGTGTGCGTGTGTATGTGTGAGGGCTGTGTGGTGAAATGTGAAGAACAAAGAAAGAGCAAAAGAAAATGATCAGCCCTAAAGGACAAGCGGATACTCCCAAAACTCTTTTGTGTCTAACTACACCTCTCACCCACATCAGTTAGCTGTCAATTAGCACAGCAGTCCCGACATCTGTGTATCAACATCAGCCTAATCAGAGTCTTTAAGCATCTAACCTCCTACGTAATTGAAAGCGGGATTCGCCAAATACGTTACAGACAAATTTAAACAGCTACATTGCAAATGAGGTGCATCTTAGGGCTAAATGTCTCCCACTTCAGCTGTCTCTTTTTCATGAAACAACAGAGTTTGTTAGAGCAAACATGAAACTGAAAGAAGCCCTTTTACTTTTCTTATTGGTCTGATCAAAACCATCAAAAACCATCAAATGACTTTCCAGTTGTCATTTAATTTTCATTGTCACTTTTCATCTAGGTCACTAGTTCATCTATTTTACTCAGAAATAAGGGTTAACAAAAACTAAAAGTAAGCTTAGATATATAAAAGGTTAACAGAAATGAAATGTAAAAAAAAAAAAAAAAACTTATTTCACCTAGTTGCCAAGGCAACATTTCTCTTTTTAGTTTAGTTGTACTTGTTTGTGCTAAAATAACTATAAATACATACAGTACACACACACACACACACACACACACACACACACACACACACACACACACACACGTTGTTATCATGTTTTTTGGCATGATTAGCATGTTGCTAGCATGTTTTTAACACGATTAACATTTTGTTAACATGTTTTTAGATTGTTTCTAGCATGACTAACATGTTGCTATCATGTTTTTAACATGATAAGCATGCTGCTAACATGTTGCTGGGATGATCTGCATGTTGCTAGCAGGTTTTAACATGATTAACATGTTGCTAGCAGGTTTTAACATGATTAACATGTTGCTAGCATAACACGTTCTTAGCATGTTTGAACATGTTTTATCATGATAAATTTTAAATCAGGATTAACATGTTCTTAAATGTTCTTATGTTGCTATCATGTTTTACTCTGACTATCATGTTCTTTAGCATGTTGCTAACATAAGCATGTTGATAGCATTTTTTAACATGATTAGCTATCATGTTCCTGTCATGCAGCTAACATGTTGCTAGCATGTTTCTAGCAAAATTAAAATGTTGTTAGCATGTTTTAACATAATTACCATATTTTAGTAGGCTTTAGCATGACTAACATGCTCTTCACATGTTGATGGCATGTTTTAGCATGATTAGCATGTTTTTTAGCATGTTGGGAAATGTTTTAGGCATGTCTAACATGTTTCTAGCATGTTTCTAACATGATTACCATGTTGCTGACATGTTTAGCATTATTGGCATGTTCTTTTTTAACGTTATTTAGCATGATGCTAGAATGTTTTATTATGATTTACATGTTTTTAACATGTTTTCAGCATGTTTTAAACATGACTAACATTGCTTGCATTTCTTACATAAGCATGTTAACATGTTTCTAGATTGTTTCTAGCATGATTAACATGTTGCTAGCATGTTTTACTATGATTATCATTGTTTATGATGTTGCTAGCATGTTTTTAGCATGACTAACATGTTGCTGGGATGATCTGCATTTTGCTAGCATGTTTTAACATAATTAACATGCTGCTAGCATAATTAACACATTCGTAGCATGTTTGAGCATGTTTTATCATGATAAGCATGTTGCTAGCATAGTAAATCATGATTAGCATGTTCTTAAATGTTTTTATGTTTTTAGCATGACTAACCTGTTGCTATCACGTTTTACTGATTATCATGTTCTTTAGCATGTTGCTAACGTGTTTTAACATAAGCATGTTGATAGCATTTTTTAACATGATTAGCTATCATGTTCCTGTCATGCTGCTAACATGTTGCTAGCACGTTTCTAGCATAATTAACATGTTGTTAGCATATTTTAACATAATTACCATATTGTTAGTATGTTTTAGCATGTTTTGTCATGATTATCATGCTCTTCACGTTGCTAGCATGTTTTGTCATGATTAGCATGTTTAGCGTGTTGAGAAAATGTTTTACGCATGTCTAACATGTTTCTAGCATGTTTTAACATAATAAGCATGTTGTTAGCATGTTTCTAACATGATTAACATGTTGCTGACATGTTTAGCATTATTGCCATGTTCTTTTTTAATGTTCTTTAGCATGTCGCTAGAATGTTTTATCGTGATTTGCATGTTTTTAACATGTTTCCAGCATGTTTTAAACATGACTAACATTGCTTGCATTTCTAACATAAGCATGTTGTTAACATGTTTCTAGCATGATTAGCATGTTGCTAGCATGTTTTACTATGATTATCATTCTTTATGATGTTGCTAGCATGTTTTTAGCATGACTAACATGTTGCTATAATGTTTTTAACATGATAAGCATGTTGCTAACATGTTGCTGGGATGATCTGCATGTTGCTAGCATAAAATAACACATTCTTAGCATGTTTGAGCATGTTTTATCATGATAAGCATGTTGCTAGCATGGTAAATCATGATTAGCATGTTCTTAAATGTTCTTATGTTTTTAGCATGACTAACCTGTTGCTATCATTCATTCTATTCTGATTATCATGTTCTTTAGCATGTTGCTAACATTGATAGCATTTTTAACATGATTAGCTATCATGTTCCTGTCATGCTGCTAACATGTTGCTAGCATGTTTCTAGCATAATTAACATGTTAGCATGTTTTAACATATCATATTTTAGTATGTTTTTAGCATGTTTTATCATGACTAACATGCTCTTCACATGTTTCTAGCATGTTTTAACATGATAAGCATATTGTTAGCATGTTTCTAACATGATTAACAGGTTGCTGACATGTTTAGCATTATTGGCATGTTCTTTTTTAACGTTATTTAGCATGTCGCCAGAATGTTTTATCATGATTTGCATGTTTTTAACATGTTTCCAGCATGTTTTTAACATGACTAACATTGCTTGCATTTCTAACATAAGCATGTTGTTAACATGTTTCTAGATTGTTTCTAGCATGATTAACATGTTTGTAGCATGTTTGACTATGATATCATGTTCTTTAGCAGTTGCTAGCATGTTTTAACATAAGTATGTTGATAGCATGTTTTAACATGATTATGTTGTTCATGTCATGCTGGGAACATGTTGCTAGCATGTTTCTAGCATAATTAACATAATTAACATGTTGTTAGTATATGTTGTTAGTATGTTCTATCGTGATTAACAAGTTCTTCACATGACGCTCGCAGGTTTTGTCATGATTAACAAGTTCATTAGCATGTTGACAACATGTTTTGCATTTCTAACATGTTTCTAGCATGTTTTTAACATAAGAACGTTGTTAACATGTTGTTAGCATGGTTAGCACTATGCTGGCATGTTTCTAACATAATTAAAAGCATGTTTTTATCATGATTAGCATGTTCTTTAACATGTTTTTAGCATGTTGCTAACATGTTTATTATGATTAACATGATGCTAACATGTTTTTAACAAGCATGCTGGTAACATGTTAGTGAGATGATTTGCATGTTGCTAGCATGTTTTAACATGATTAACATGTTGCTAGCAATGTTTTAGCATAATTAACACATTCTTAACATGTTTTATCATGATAGGCATGTTGTTAGCATGGTTAATCATGACGCTAATCATGATTAACCATGCTAACAACATGCCTATTTTTTCACAACATGCCTATGATTTGCATGTTCTTTAACATGTTTTTAACATGACTTTAACATTAGCATGTTGTTAACATGTTTATTATGATTAACATGTTGCCAACATGTTTTAACCTGCTTAATATGTTAGCATATTGCTAGCATGTCTTAACATTATTTAACATGTTGTTAACATTTTAACACATTGTTAGCATGTTTAACATGATTTAGCTTATTGCTAAGATGTTTACAATCATTTAACACATTGCTAGTATGTTTTGGCAAATTGTTAAACTTATTTCAGCTACTTGCAAAGGCAACACTTCTCATTTTAGCTTAGTTTAACTTGATGTACTAAAATAACTATAAATACATCTGTATAAAATACTAAAAATGACAAACCGCAAAATCACTACAATTTCGACTAAAATTTTAATAAAAGCAAAACAAAAAAACAAATAAATAAAAATTGTTTTAAATGATAAAATAAAAATATAATAGTACCTCAATTATACTAAAATCTAAAACTGTGAATAAAATTCATTCAGAATTTCAAGAAATACAGCAACCAATAATGAAAATGTGGTCATCATTTATGCACCTTTGTGCCTCCGTAAAACACAAAAGAATATCGTAGGTGGCATCTCCAAGCTGCTATTTTTCATACATAGAAAACAAATGGGAATTGATACTGCCAAGCTCCAAACTAGACCAAAAAAAAAAAAAAAAAAATAATCACATGCAGTTCAGTGTGTTACTTGCCACTTCTTTGAAATTATTTGTGAAATTTACTAGCAATATGCTGGTAAAAATAGTTTTAAGGTAAATCAGTATTGTCAGTGTAGTCCATTTGACCTGTGTGCTATGTTCAAGAATAGGCTGAAATTTTTAAAAAGAGAGTTACAGTATAAAT
Source organism: Cirrhinus molitorella (assembly GCA_033026305.1). Classification (NCBI taxonomy): domain Eukaryota; kingdom Metazoa; phylum Chordata; class Actinopteri; order Cypriniformes; family Cyprinidae; genus Cirrhinus; species Cirrhinus molitorella. The sequence goes on from CM065132.1 coordinate 6,242,615, forward strand.
AAAAATCCACATTCATTTTGTGGAAACAGAAGACTGGCATCTTATTTTGTGTTTCAAGGTTAGAATGATATGTGAGTGAGTAAATGATAATAAAAAAAATGCATCTTACAGTAAGCTGCTTCCTATTGTAAATAAAAAACTTTTAGATTAAAGTGCCACATCTGTGAATATGAGGTGAGGCTTTCATCAAGACCTCAGCACCTGTTCTTCTGCTAAACTGCAAGTCGAATTTATGGAGAATCAAAAGGTTTTGTAATTTTTCCTCTTCACTTTTGCTCCAAGGCCATCCAGACCTGAACGCTTCGACGGTAGGCTTGCTTGGGTGAAATGCCTGCCAAAGAGATGTTTTCACCCTGGAAAGTCCGGGAACTCGGGGGTCAAAGCTGTCTCCTGTCTGGCTAATTGGATGAGTTTGTAGTCAGAGCTTGGACAGATTGAATCATCAAGCTGTTCCTTTACAAAGCTCCAGGGTTTTCTCTCATTGACTGTTAATGACCACTCCGTCTTCACTGCGGAAAGTCTTAGCTCTTCTTTTCTTTGGATTATACAGTCGGACAACCGGTTTCTAAGAGCAAAAAAACACAGCCAATGCACGGAGGTCATTGTGGGGAAGCGGAAGCTCACCCGCTTCAAAGGGAAATTTGGACAGTGGCGTCTGTTCTGCTGTGAAGACAGAGCGAGTTCGAGCATGAATTATTCAGTGTTTGTTAGAAATTGGGCAACGTTCACTGCGAGCATACAGATATTTCCTAGCCAACTAAGAGTCCCCATGATGTACCGTGTGTGAACGCATGTTTCTTTCTGAACATTATTAGGTGTAAAAGAAGCATTTATTTTTATTCTCACATCACTTTCGTTGCTAGGTTTGTGTAGAATAGAAAAAAAAATCAATTTGTTTCTTTCTTTCGCACAAAAGGAAACAGCCGGTCCTGGCAGTAGTGCCAGGGAGGAGTGCGACCGCTGTGGCCAGGCTCCCTGCTGATTTCCTGACAAACCTAGCATTACAGGACAATCACTATTCACTGTGTAAGTCTCCCAACTGTATTCTTAAATACAGGGGGAGTACGCACTCAGACACACAGGATAAGACAGAAATTTTAAGAGAAATGTTTCAATTCTGGCAAAATCTAGAGAGAAGTAAACTCAATAGAGAACATTTTTAATGTGCAGCTTAAAGAGGTTAGGCAGCTGACAATGTGAATTAGTGTCTTCTAACCTGATAATCTACTGTAGCACAGAAATAGAGATAAATATAGATATATATAATTCTATATAAATATACAGTTGAGGTCAAAAGTTTACACACACCTTGCAGAATCAGTTAACTATTTTACCAAAATAAGAGGGATTGTGCAAAATGCATGTTATTTTTTAGCTAGTACTGACCTGAATAAGATATTTTGCATAAAAGACGTTTACATATAGTCCACAAAAAAGTTAAGTTTAAAAAATGACCCTATTCAAAAGTTTACTTAGACTTGATTCTTAATACTGTGTTGTTACCTGAATAATCCACAGCTGTTTTTTTTTTTTTTTTACATTTATTTAGTTTAGTGATAGTTCATGAATCCCTTGTTTGTCCTGAACTTTGTGTTGTTCTTCAGAAAATCCTTCAGGTCCCACAAATTCTTTGGTTTTTGAGCATTTTGTTTTTTTTTAACACTTGACAATGACTCTATGATTTTGAGATCCATCTTTTCATACTGAGGACAACTGAGGCAACTATTACAGAAGGTTGAAACTCTCACTGATGCTTCAGAAGGAAACACAATGCATTAAGAGCCAGGGGGTGAAAACTTTTGAACAGAATGAAGATTTTCTTATTTTGCCTAAATATCATATTTTCATAATTTAGTACTGCCCTTCAGAAGCTACAATAGATACTTACATTTTTCCCAGAAGGCAAAACAAGTTAAATTTACCCTAATCTTCAAATTCCAAAAGTTTTGTATATGAGTCCCTCAGTTGTCCTCACTGTGAAAAGATGGATCTCAAAATCATAAAGTCGTTGCTGGAAAGGGTTCAAATACACAAAAATGGTGAAAAAACAAAGAATTTGTGGGACCTGAAGCATTTTGCGGAAGAACAGCAGGCAGTTTAAATGTTCAGGACAAACAAAAAAAAAAAAGCTGTGGATCATTGACGTAACAACACAATATTAATAATCACATTTATGAATGGGGACACTTTTATAAATTCATCTATTATTTTCTCTTGTGGACAATATGTAAACTTTTATTATGTGAAATATCTTATTCAGGTTAGTGCTAAATAAAAAAATAACATGCATTTTGTATGATCCTTCTTATTTCGGTAAAATAATTACCATTTGGCAGATTCTGCAAGGTGTATGTAAACTTTTATATTTCTCAGCTCTATATTGGGGATATTTTATCTACATTACACTTTGGAAGAACTAATTTTTTTTATTCAATACAAATCTCCTTTCTACATAGGGATAGGACATTGCGTTATTACACTTCTTTCTTTATAGTGAATTTTTATGAAGCTACACAAAATAACTTTAACAACAAAAATGACAACTTTATTGTTCTCTTTTGTGTCGGTCTTTGATGCGTGTTCACAACAGTATCACAATGCATGTATGTGGTGCTTTTGTGAACATGCGCCGAAGACTAACACGTAAGAGAAGAAATTATTGAATGAAGTCATTATTTTTGTTTTCTTTGCGCACAAAAAGTTTTCTTTTAGCTTCATAACATTAAGGTTAAACCACTGATGTCACATGGACTATTTTAACAATGTCCTTACTACCTTTCTGGGTCTTGAATGTGGTAGTTGTGTTGCTGTCTATGCAGGGTCAGAAAGCTCTCAGATTGAATCAAAAATATCCTAATTTGTGTTCAGAAGATGAACAAAGGTCTTACAGGTTTGGAACGACATGAGGGTGAGTAATTCATGTCAGAATTTTCATTTTGGGTGAACTATCTCTTTAAAACAAACTCCAAACTTAAAGGTAAAGTGTAGTTTCACAGTGTTTCCAGTCCTGGATCTTCTAGGCACTGTTTTCTACAAGATCTGCATGCATCCACACGACCTCTAGCCTACTGCATCAAGCCTGGGGAGATTTCCCTTTGATTTGGTTCCTTGGGTTTGTTCAGCTCGATACCTGCTACAGTGTTAATGAACCCGAGAATATCCAGCATGTCCTCTAGAGCACTATGCCCTGTTCAAACACCCACCTGAACCAACAAGGTGAATCATCTCTCAGCAAACACCTGATGATTTCGTTTGCAGAGAGAAAGAGTCTGATTTTTTCCCAATAAGTACTTGGATGAGATGGTAATACATCTGGAAATCTGCAGGATGAAACATACAGAGACTTTCATTACATTACATAAACTCTACCATTTTTTTATAAAGTTGGAATAAAAAGAAATATTATTGAAGTGTATACAAGAAAATACTATTTCAGAAATTTGCCATTTCTTTGTAATTGTTTGTGTTTCAGAACTAAAACTACTAACTGAGAATAAATAAAAAATGGTAACATTTTATAATAAGGTTTTTATTATAATGTTTGTTAACATTAATGTATTAACTAACATGAACCAAAATTTAACAATACATTTATTACACCATTTATTAATGGTTGTTAATGTTAGTTAATAAAAATATATTTGTTCATGTTAGTTAACAGTGCATTAGCTAATGTTAACAAACACAACTTGTGATTTTAATAATGCATTAGTAAATGCTGAAATTAACATTAAATAAGATTAATAAATGCTGTAGAAGTGTTGCTTGTTCTTAGTTTGTTAATGTAGCTAACTAATGTTAACTAATGAACCTTATTGTAAAGTCTTACCATAAAAACGTAAACTATAAAAAGTAAAACCTGAATAATAATATTTAAAAGGTGATAATAATTAATAATATAATTTATTTAAAATTAAAATTAATAATAATAATAATTATTATAATAATAATTATAATTATAATTGTGTGATAAAGTCAAAAAAGTAAAATCTGAAAATACACAAATATTTTAATAAAAATATAAAAAAAAATATTAAACAAAATAGTAATAAAAACTATAATAGTATATAAACAACACTGTAATTATGTATATTCTATTATTGTTTTATCAGTTATTTCACTGAAAAATAAATTGGTGTAGAAACCATTTTCATAAACAATATTCTATTAAATTTCACAATTAATAGCAATTAATTATTTAAACACAAATAGATAGTAATGCATTAAATTAAATGTGAAATTTTTAAGCAGAAAGACTGAAAGAGTGTTATCTTGGAAAAATTCCAATAACCATTATTTATTAATTCTTTTTTTTAATTCAAATTATTTATTTATTTTATTATTATTATATTTTTGCAGTGTAGTGATATTATGAAAATGTTTTTAAAAAATAAATATATTTTTCATAATAATGCAGAGAAATATGTATTATTCAAAATATTTGAAAATCACAAAATAAAATTGTGTAATAAAAAATAAATAAATAAATGATATATATAAACAACACTGCAATTATCTATACTGTAATAATTTATCAATTATTTACTAACAATTACTTTCATTCAATTTCAGTGTTCATTAAATTCCAATAATCATTATTTTACAAAAAAAAAAAAAATTTGTTGTTGATTTTATTTATTTATTTTTTTGCAGTGCAGTAATATTATTAAAATGTAAATACATAAATAAATAAATAAATCAAAATTCACAATAATGCAGAAAAATATGTATTATTCAAAATATTTGGAAAAAAGCAAAAAAAAATCAAAATCACAAAAAAATAATAATAAATAATAAATAATACTAAAATCATACAAAAATGTTAACATAAAACAAAACATTAATAAAAATATATAATTGTACATAATTGTATAAATATTTATATTCTATTATTGTTTTAGCAGTTATTTATAAACAACAATTTCTCATTCAATTTCAATTTTCATTAAATTCCAATAATCATTATTTACAAATGTTTTTAAAAAACAAATATTATCCTTTTTTACAGTAATGCAGAAAAATATATATTATTCAAAACATTTTTTACTGATGCGTAATAAATTATGTCTGAAATTATAATTTTTATTTATTTTTTATTTTTTTTTGTAATGTAGCACAAAAAAAAAAGTTTTTTTTCTTATGCATCCACAAATTTTCTTGAAATCATTGCTGAAAACATCTGCATACAACAACATGCATATCAGCAACATATTTTGGGATTAGCAAGCAAGTCTACTTTGTAAATCTCTTAAACCAGCAATAACCAGCAGATTCAAACTTGGAAAATGGAAATTCATGCTAGTCAGCAGGACTATTGTGTGAGAAGCTTTTGCAAACATCTCCCTCAAACAAATGACAAACCCACCAAACATCTAATCACCGCACAGTGAAGCTCTCGCTTGCAAAGTTGAAGGCTGCACTTCTTCACCTTGAACTCAATTACTCTGCTTTTGTCTCGCGTCAATGAGTTTGAACTTCCCCATTCTAATTCCGTCCTCCTCCTCCTTATCCGCCGCTCCTCTCCCTCCCTCCCGTCGCCGACAGCTTTTCAGAAGTAGGCCGTGAGTGGGAGCCCCTTTCATATGCAGACAGTTTGCAGGCCCTGCTACTGTACAGGGCTCCCAGAGGGACCTATTATCAGTGACACCAGACTCCAGCGTAAAGGATCTGCAGAGCAGGGCAGAATCAGAAGCTAGATCCCAGCGCTGGCTCAGTTATTAATGCCGCTCGGCTCTCGCCGACACCCACCGCTGCAGCTGCACGGGCAGCAAAGGGCATACAGTATGTGATGTCATAACCCAAGCGCACATACGGCCGCTGGACTTACAGACGTGTTTAATCTCACTGTGACAAGGAGATGCTCAGAGTCAGAAGGTTCATGGTGCAGATCAGATGACCATCCACGCAATGCTGATGGAAAAGGTCTTTTCTGACTCTCTTGAGGTCTGTGTAGATTTATTGCTCTAGGGTGAATCTCAAAACCTGTCAGGAACGTGTCTGGGTCATATTTCACTCCAGACTCTAAAGGAAAAATGAAATACTGAAATGATATTGTGTAAAATCTACAAGTAGGACCAATAGGGCTTTTGGTGACACTTTAATTCACTTTAATTTAAAATCAATTCCATTAGTTAACTACATTTATTAACAAGAGCAAACCATGAACAATACCTCTACAGCATTTATTAACTTTAGTTTGTGTTAATCTCAGCATTTACTAATAATTTACTAACTTGTGAACATGAACATATTTTAATAACTACAATTAACAAAGGTTAATTCATGTTGTAAATTGTTAGTTCATGTTAGTTAATGGATTAACAAATGAGACCTTATTTTAGTGATTTATTTTTCTTCATTTAGATGTTTTCATGATCATTACAACTAGTAAAAACATTTTTGTTAATGAAATGAGCTGAAATAACACACACACACACACACACTTCCGCTTGCTGCAATAAATCACTATTTTTCTGCACTAAACAAGTTAATTTTGCCAAAATATTTCTAGAGATGATAGACAAGATGTTATAGAATAATAATTGAATGAAACCCTAATTTTGACAAAAAGTGACATTCAACCTATTTTTTGAATTTCGAATATATATATATATATATGAAGAGTTCAAATGCAAAACCAGCTAAAAGCCATCTCAGTCAAAAATGAGATAATGATACTGAGTGAATGCTCTTGACACATTATACGTCCATCAAATACTTCTACTTCAAACTCGCTAAAATCCCAGTCTCAGCCCAATCAGAAATACCAGTACTTACATAGAAACCTATGCATCAGAGCCTGATAAAACAGCATTTTTTAAAGAAAGATGTCAGATGGATTTAGAAGCCTTTGCATCTGAACTCTTCATATATATATATATAAATGAAACCGAACAAAAAAGTAAATAAAGTCTAAAACTACAAAATTTTTATTCAATTAAATAGGAAACTGAAAAAGAACAACACAAAATTTGTTGCATTATTAATATATATATATATTATAACATTACACTTAAAATAAAATATTTATAAAATACTACAGTTTTATATATACATATTTTATTTACATTTATTTTATTTGCTTTTATGTAATGCTACAATGCTATAAAAACTGTATTACTGTTTACAAATATTTCTAATATATATTTATTGTTTTCATTTTTCACAATTAATTCTAAATAGTTAATTCAGAAAATAGTCAAATTTCTTTTTAATGAAATGTTAAGCTAACAATAAATATTTTAATGAATTAAAAAAAACTATTTCAACTTGACTAGTAAATATATATATATATACATATATATTAATGACAATCACAACTGTTAAAAACATTTTTGTTACCTGAAATGAGCTGAAATAAAACAAATAAATATAAATATGGAATATAAACCTGAAAAAAAAAAAAAATAATAATAATAAAATAAATAAATAAAACCTAAAAAACAAAACAAAACAAAACAAACAAAAAAATTAAAATTAAAAAGAATACTGAAAAATAAAAGCAAATAAAAAATATGAATCAAAACTATAATAGTAAAAAAAAACTATTACTGTTTACAAATATGTAAAAATTGATATTTATCATTTATTTTTATTTTTTTTACCATAATTCAAAATGGTTATTTCTCAAAATGTTTACATTTCTAATTTCTGTTTAATTAAATGTTATTATAAAAAAATACAGTTTAATGAATTTAAATATATAATATTTGAACTTCATAAGTAAATCAAAAGTAAAATGTCTGGAATTATGTGAACTGGAAATGAAAATATGCTTAATTGTTTTGAACAAAGTGGCACAATTCAAAAATAAAGTTTAAAAATTATTCCGGTGTAATAATCAAGTAACTTTGCGGCCGTGCCATGGTTGCAGCTGGCGCAGTGATATTAAGCAGCGCCTGAAAATAGTCCCCAACTAGGTAACTTCCAACATGATCAGCACTAAGCCAATATCATTACATTACATTATCATACAGCGCTGCGTAATATCATTGCGCCTGTTGCCCCCATGGTACGGCAGCAAAGTTCCTAGATTATTACGCCAAAATAAGAGTAGAGTTCCTATCCATATCAGCCTGGAAAATCACAACTTTTCATTTTCTGTCGGTCTTAGTACATGATGTAACTACAGAAGAGTCAAGTTTTAAATAGGAAAAATATCTAAAACCTTTGGTCATTTCTGAGCGAGATGAACCGTCTAATCAGATTCAATGATTCATGCTAAGCTATGCTAAAAGTGCTAACGGCAGACCCGGAGATCGGCTGAATGGATTCAAAAACGGTAAAACTCATCTGTTTAACTCTAGGGGATTTGGAAAATTAGCGGTGTGTTAGTGGAGTGTTCCTTTAAAGATCAGCCATTATCACACAATCCTTTGACCCAGCCAAAGAACAAAACCTCACAAAAGGTCTCGAGGCCTCCAGCAAAAGCGTCATTTCTCCCCAATAATGGTGCGCAGTTGTTGAGATGCAGTTATTAGGCTGACAGACGAGTCAACCTCGGTACGCAGATGTTGACTCTCCTCGCCCGTCTGTTGGGTTGTCTGAGAGGCAACAATGTGGCAAGAACGGCTCAGAGTCAATTAGCTAAAAGAGAGATAATGACGAGAATAATCACGGTGATGGTGATAACAATGATAATTATGTTGACAATGGTAATGACTGAGGGGGACAGCATTCAGAAACGCCTAGGACGCTTTCTTTTAAATATCACGGATTTCTCTCTGTAGTTACAAATGACCCGTCTTTTGTGCAATGCACTCTTTTTGTTGGTTTGTTTTTCATTCGCACGAATTGAATTTTTTTTGTCAGCTTCTATCCTGCTGATTCTAAAGATTAGCTTTGGATTAGTGTATCGTCGCAAATATTTAAAGAAACAGTTCATATCAAAATTGTTTACTCACCCTCAAGTTGTTCCATTGAACTTTTGTGAAACATTCATAAATGAGACCCAGGTTTAGAATGACATGACAGTAAATAAACAATGACAGAATATTTATTTTTGGACAAACTCTCCAGGGCTTTGTGACACTGAGAGTGTGTTTAAAGCGCAACATGTCAAGTAACGTTGAGTGTTTGCTAAAGCGCCAATAAAAAGCACTCAGACTCTCTCTTCAAGAACTATTTGAGGACTATAAAAAGCGTTTGCTTAAACCAAACGCCTCCCTGATGCGCTGCAACCTTCTTTCTTCTTTTCATCTGTTTCATTAGGTTGTACAGTAAGAGAAAGTGACTATGACAGCTATAAAAACACCTGCTTTGAGCGCTGCTTAATTTATTTAGTTACCATGGCAACTCTTCACGGCACATACAGAAAGCTGTGCTGCTTTTTTATGGAAAAAAGTTAACTTGTTGCAAAACGTGAAATTTAGTGGCAGAGGAAAAGTGATTCTTTTCATAACACTGCTGTAAGAGATGAAAAATATAATTGTATGTTATAGGAGTCAAACTATTTGCTAGTTGTCAAACTAGTGAATATTTCTTAAGTTGAGTCTATTTTTGTATTGGTACATAAAAAAAACATGTCCACTGTTATTAAATAGGAGAATGTTGTCACACTATATTGGGTAAGGATTTTCAGCTGAATTTAAACAGTAAAACAATTACACCATAAAAATAATAATCAATATCAAATCAGTTAATATTTTATTTAGGGCATAGTATACATTTATAACATTTTACAACTTGCACTGGCTTGACGTGCTCTAAAATGCTACTAAACTGTATTATTGTTTACAAATATGTCAGAAATAAATATTTATTTTCCTTTTTCACAATTCAAAATAGCTATTCCTCAAAATATATATATATAAAAAAAATCTGTTTAATAAAATGTTATGCTAATAAAAAATAATAATAAAATTTGAACTTCATGGGCAAATCACCCAAAAGTAAAATGTCTGGAATTATGCTAACTGGGAATGAAAATATGCTTAATTGTTCTGAACACAACGACTAACTAACTAAACTAAAATGATATTTTCCTGATAACTATTGAAACTATTAAAAACATTTTTTATTATGTGAATAAATGTTGGATGAAAAAAAAAACATATAAAACAAATCAAAACAAAAAACAAAAATAAAACTAAAACTAAATGAAATCTTTAAAAAAAGACAAAAAACCCTGAAAAATAAAAATAATATTGCAATAAATTTAGCAGTGTTTTGTATTATTAATATATACCATATTCCATTGCGACAATCCACAAATAAAATAAAATAAAATAAAATAAAATGTTAATACTTTACAATAACTTTCCATTAGTTAAGATATGTTCAAAAGCTCTCATGGTAAATCATTAAATAATATTAACTAACAATTAGCAGAATAATAATTAATATTTGATAACGTCAATAAATTAATAAAGTTTATTGTTATTTTAATGTTAGCTATAGTCCAGTTAATAATATTAACAGATACAACTTTTGATTTTAATAATGTTTCTTTTTTCACTAATAGGTAAACTAAGTGTCATTTTATTTTTTTTATTTTTTTTTATATCTGCAGTGGATTCTGTGTAATCAATCAATCAATCAAAAATAAATAAATAAATAAATAAATAAATAAGAATTCACTTTACAATAAGGCTCCTTTATTTAACACTGGTTAAATGTACTAACCAACAAGAGCAATACAATAGTTAGTCTTTCTTAACTGTAGTTAATTTAAAAAAAAACAACAACAACTGTTCATTAACATTTTCTCAGGTATCTCAGGTCCATTCAATAATATTAACAGATGCTTGATTTTAATCATGTAAAGTAAATGATAAGGTTTACACCACCCAAGATAAATAAGATTAATAAATGCTTTAGAAGTATTTTTCATTTCTTACTTCATATTAAAAGAATAATTCACCCCAAAATTAAAACTGTCATGATTTACTTATCCTTGTGTTGTTTCAAACCCATAGAAGTTTCTTTCTTATGTTAAACATAAAAGAAGATATTCTGAAGAATGCAGTTGACGGTCCCCATCGACTTCCATAGTATTTCTTTCCCTACTATGGAAGTCAGTGGGGACCAACAACTCTTTGATTCTTCAAAATTCTTCATACAGTTTTGGAACAACATGAGGGTGAATAAATGATGACAACATTTAGATTTTTGTGTGAACTATCCCTATTGATAACTAATGTTAGCAACTGATTATACTGCAAAAAGTTACCAAATATATAGTAAATTAGTAACTGTAGAGGTTCAAAACATATGCTACCATTTGCTTTACATGCTAGCATTTGCCTGAAGGCAGTTGTGTCTATTTGTCCTCATTTCTTTCTCAAATAAAATCAACTTCAAAGACCTTATAGCGTTGAACTCTCCATGAGCCGCTTCTATTTTCCCCGATGCATTTGGCTAAGTTTGGCTACGCATTCATGCGAACAGGAAATGGCTTTGGATGATAAGGTTGCGTTGATGGCCGGGAAGCGAGGACGTGGCGTGGCAGCTGAAGAAAGCAGAGGGAGGACAATGACAGGGCAAAGCGGGCCCATATGGATGAGGAAAGTAAAGTTCAAACGTTTCAGGTGCCATTTCCCCATTACGATTATCACCCCTACACACGCTGATGATAGAGGCAGATAGAGTAAGCGCCGTGTTTACTGCCAATATTGCTTTTAAAATACAGCTGCCCTTCAAGGCCTTTGAAGATGGCCATGACATTTGGAGGGAAAAATCTTAAAGGAATTCTCTTTATTGTGATGGCTATTGAAAACGACAACAGCAGCATATTCAGTGGCACACGGGGAGCGGCAACATCCCGCCATGCAATTTACTCTCTGGATGTCACAGTCTTACAGCATTTCCACAAACTACCCTGAGAAAACGCTGCAAAATATCAGCAGCTCTTTCTGCTGCAATGACATTCCACTTTGGTAATAGGCAAACTGTGTACAAATCTTATTTCATTTTGTTTGTGGTTGTTTTTTTTTTTCTGGTCTGCTGCAGATTCTGTTTAATCACAGTCATTTGTAGTGATTCTGTACTATTCCTGAGCTCTCGAAAAGCTGAATATACCAGACTTGGCAGAGAATGTGAGGCACTTTGTGCGCTCACATGGTGAATGTGTAAATCTTTGAATCTATTTTGATATTTGGATCAGAATTATCTTTGTGTTCATATTTTGCACATGCAGAAAATATCAGTGAATCAAGCAAGCTGATGATATACACAGACTCATGTTTTCTGTCAAAAGCAAACTCTGGTAAATGTTTATGACATTAGACCTTCTATGCAAATGAATAAAAAAAAATTATAACTGTGATAATAATAATGATAATAATAATAATTGTAATTTAATAATAATAATAATAATAATAATAATAATAAATGTATTATTTGTATTGTGTATTATTTTTAACAATTAATAATAACATACATAATATACATTACTACTACTACCACTAATCAAATGCATTATTATTGTTGTTGTTTTTCATAATAATAAATTATAATAATAAAAAATCATTTCAATCCTCTGAGAACAACAATTAACAATCTACATTAATAATAATAACAACAACAATAATCCTAATCTGAATCCTTTTAATCTCAAAGAACAATTAATTAACAATTTAATAATAAAAAGTAATACAAATTATCAATTAATAATAATACACATTAATACTACTAATAATAACAATAACAGGTAACACTTTATTTTGATGGTCCCTTTTGAACATTCTGTTGACACTAAGTAACGTTTCACATACATGTCAACTAACTCTCATTAGAGTATTAGTAGACTGTCTAATTAATATCTGCCAACTCTTTATTGAGATGGTGTCCCAACAGACATTCTGTTGACTATAAGTAACTTTGCAAGTACATGTGAACTTACTCTAACCCTAACAGTCTACTAATACTCTACTAATACTCTAATGAGAGTTAGTAGACATGTAGGTGCAACATTACTTATAGTCAACAGAATGTGTTAAAGGGACCATCAAAATAAAGTGAAACCCAATAACAATATACAACAACAACAACAACAACAACAACAATAATAATAATAATAATAATAATAAACACATTATTATTGTTGTTGTTGTTCTTAATAACAACAACAACAATTAATAATAACAATCTGTTTTATTATTATTATTATTATTATTATTAATAATAATAATAATAAATGCATTATTGTTGTGGTTCTTAATAATAACAACAACAATCATCATTTGAATCTGTTTTACCTCAAAGAACAATTAATTAACAATTTATGAATAAAAAATGTAATAAAAAATAACAATTAATAATACTACACATTACTAATAATAATAGCAATAACAATATACATTATTATTATTATTATTATTATTATTATTATTAATAATAATAATAATAATAATAATAATAATAAACATTATTATTGTTGTTGTTCTTAACAACAACAACAACAACAACAACAACAACAACAACAACAACAACGACAACAATAACAATAACAACAACAATCATCATTTTAATCCTCTAAGAACACCAACAATTAATAACAATCTACTTTAATAATAATAATAATAATAATAATAATAAATGTATTATTGTTGTTGTTGTTCTTAATAGTAATAATCACAACAATAATCATAATTTTTATTCTCTAAGACCAACAATTAATAATAACAATCTACTTTAATAATAATAATAATAATAATAATAATAATAATAATAATAAAAATGATAATTTTAATCCTCTATGAACAACAACAGCAACAATTAATAATAACAATATACATTTATAATGGCATTCATAATAATGCATTATTATTATTACTATTATTGATGTTTTAATAATAATAATAATAATAATAATAATAATAATAATAATAATAATAATAATAAATTATAATTATTTGAATCCGCTATGAACACCAACAGCAATTAATAATAATAATAATAATAATAATAATAATAATAATAATAATAATAATAATAAATATTGTTGTTGTTGTTGTTGTTGTTGTTGTTGTTGTTGTGAATAGTATATAATAATAATCATATGTCTACATTGTTTTTCATGTGGATCTTAAAGCATCACAATGTACTTGGACTACGTTATGTGAAACTGCCTAAACATGTTATAGAAGTTAACAATTAGTTGAATATAGCTCTGAATAATCTGTGTTTTATTCCAATTTACTGTTTTTGTTGTAGTAGTCGTTAACCGATTGGTCAGTTTATACTTTGAGTCTCTCTCACATGAGCCGTGGAGCTGATTGATCCCCTTTCTCCACCCCCTCCATCCATTATCCCACCTGATCCCTCAATGAACTCTCTTCTCATGATCTGTCTGATTGTTGCCCCCCTTCAAACCTTTGTCTCTCACTTCCTCTGTCTCCTACTTCCTTTCTTCTCCCTTAAACAGCTCCCACCTCAATTAATCACCTTCACCCATCCATCCCTCCACCTCCTCTTTCCCTTTATGAGACACTTCCAGTAATTGCACTGTTAGCTTAAGGGATGGCCAGGACTTTCCAAAGCAATCAGTGTGATTGGACGGGACCGCACCACTTGGCGTCTGTGATTTGATGTGATTGGATGGGGTTCCTGGAGGGCTAACCTGAAGGAGACAGGAGGGGATCAATCCGAAGGTCTGCAGGCTCCTGTCTGAGGCCTCGGGGCTCAAAGTCATTAACAAGAAGAGAATGTGTGACTTTCAACCATCCAAGTCTTCATATCGGTCATTCCAGTGACCTGGAACCAAAAAGAAGACATTCACATCTTAATAGTGCATCTTGGTATAGACATACACCTGAAGAACTCTTTTTCATGGTTATATGACTTATAATATAGGAAGATAATGATGATATCGTCAGTCTGCAGCAATTGAACCTGCTGGATAAAAAAGCTCCTAACAACTCAAGCTTGTTTTGGCAATATCCCAGATAAAAAACAGCTTAAGTTAGTTTGTTGATTCACCATGCTGGTTTACACTTCTCAAGTTGGCCTGATTTATATTTAAGCAGATGCTTTTTAATCCAATGCAATTTACAAAAGAAGAACAAAAGCAAATTTAATTGTTTAGAGGAGGTTTGTCCAGCTGGTCGACTAGCTACACACCAGCTGGACCAGGCAACCAGGAGTCCAAATATACCAGCAAACCACCTTAGGCTGGTGTGTTAGTCTTGAATGCCCACTACTGAGTGATAAATAACACTCAGGTTGGTCTGGTTTGATGGTTTAGAGATGTTTTGTACACTTAGGAGACCTGGAATTCAACTTGGCCTGGTTTGGTGGCTAAATACACCAGCAAACTAACTTAGGCTGGTGTGGTGGTCTTAAATGACCACCAAAGTGATGTCTAATGCTCAAGTTGGTCTGGTTTGATGGTTTAGAGCTGGCAACTAGCTAAACCAGAACATCAACTTGACATGGTTTGGTGACCAAATATACCAGCAAACCACTTTAGGCTGGTGTTGGTTTTGAATACCCACCAAGGTGCCATCTAATGTTCAAATTGGTCTAGATGATTTGCAGGTGATTCTGAGCATTTAGGAGACTTGGAGGCCAGCTGGCAACTGGCAATCTAAACTGGCTGAACCCTAACTTGACCAGATTTGGTGGCCAAATATACCAGTAAACCAACTGGTACGATGGTCTTGGATACCCACCAAGGTGCTATTCTAACGCTCAAGTTGGTTTGGTTTGATGGTTTAGAGGTGGCTTTGAGCACCTAGAAGCTTCGGAGACCAGCTGGCAACTAGCTAAATCAGCTGAACCTCAACTTGATTAGGTTTGGTGGCCAAATATACCAGCAAACCAACTTAGGCTGGTGTGATGGTCTTGGATACCCACGAAGGTGCCATCTAATGTTCAAATTGGTCTAGTTTAATGATTAGCAGGTGATTCCGAGCATTTAGGAGACTTAGAGGCCAGCTGGCAACTATCTAAACTTGCTGAACCCCAACTTGACCAGATTTGGTGGCCAAATATACCAGCAAACCAACTTAGGCTGGTGTGATGGTCTTGGATACCCACCAAGGTGCTATTCCTATGCTCAAGTTGGTTTGGTTTGATGGTTTAGAGGTGGCTTTGAGCACCTAGAAGCTTCGGAGACCAGCTGGCAACTAGCTAAATCAGCTGAACCTCAACTTGATTAGGTTTGGTGGCCAAATATACCAGCAAACCAACTTAGGCTGGTGTGATGGTCTTGGATACCCACCAAGGTGCCATCTAATGTTCAAATTGGTCTAGTTTAATGATTAGCAGGTGATTCCGAGCATTTAGGAGACTTAGAGGCCAGCTGGCAACTATCTAAACTAGCTGAACCCCAACTTGACCAGATTTGGTGGCCAAATATACCAGCAAACCAACTTAGGCTGGTGTGATGGTCTTGGATACCCACCAAGGTGCTATTCCTATGCTCAAGTTGGTTTGGTTTGATTGTTTAGAGGTGGCTTTGAGCACCTAGAAGCTTCGGAGACCAGCTGGCAACTATCTAAACCAGCTGAACCCCAACTTGACCAGATTTGGTGGCCAAATATACCAGCAAACCAACTTGGACTGGTGTGATGGTCTTGGATACCCATCAAGGTGCTATTCTAACGCTCATGTTGGTTTGGTTTGATGGTTTAGAGGTGGCTTTGAGCACCTAGAAGCTTCAGAGACCAGCTGGCAACTAGCTAAATCAGGTGAACCCCAACTTGACTGGGTTTGGTGGCCAAATATACCAGAAAACCACCTTAGGCTGGTCTGTTGGTCTTGAATGGCCACCAAAATACTTTCTAATGCTCAAGTTGGTCTGATTTTATGATTCTGATGTGGTTTTGAGCACTTAGGAGACTTGGAGACCAGTTGGCAACCAGATAAACCAGCTGAACCCAATCTTGAACTGGTTTGGTAGCCAAATATATCAACAAACCACCTTAGTCTGCTGTGTTGGTCTTGAATAGTTGCCAAGATGCTATCTAATGCTCAAGTTGGTCTGGTTTGATGGTTTAGAACGGGTTTTAAGCACTTCTGAGACTTGGAGACCAGTTGGCAACTAGCTAACCCGGCTGAACCCCAACTTGACCTAGTTTGGTGACTAAATATGCCGGTAAACCAGCTTAGGCTGGTGTGATGGTGTTGAATACCCACCAAGGTGCTATTTAATGCTCAAGTTGATCTGGTTTGATGGTTTAGAGGTGGTTTTGAGCAATTAGAAGACTTGGAGACCAGCTGCCAACAAGCGAAACCAGCTGAACCATAACTTGACCAGGATTGGTAGCAAAATATACAAGCAAACCAACTTAGACTAGTGTGTTGGTCCTGAATGGCCACCAAAATACTTTCTCATGCTCAAGTTGTCTGGTTTAATGGTTTAGAGGGTGTTTTTATGTCATTTAGGAGACTTGGAGAACAGCTGGCAACCAGTTAAACCAGCTGAACCCCAACTTAAACGGGTTTGGTGGCCAAATGTACCAGCAAACAGCCTCTGTCTGATGTGTTAGTCTTGAATATCTGCCAAAATGCATTCTAATGCTTCAGTTGGTGTGCTTTGATGGTTCAGATGGGCATTTGAGCACTTGGGAGACTTGGATACCAGCTGCCAACTAGCTCACCCAGCTGAACCTCAACTTAAACAGTTCTGGGGGCCATATAAACCAGCTAAACCACCCTAATTTAGTTTAAGCAGGTCCAAAATAAATTTCCACTTCTAAACAGTTAGACAAACACAATCTACTAAGTCGACCAAAGCCCAAACAACTGTATTCAACGTGTCAGTGATACAAACAAGCATGAGCCAATTGATGACCAGTGCAGACCAGCTAGAAACCAAACAAAGAAGCATTCCAGAAATGCTTCAAAAACACTCACCTGTGTTGGTGTGCTTTTTCAGACCATATTATTTGGCTTTGCACACTATATTGTTATTTAGGGAGAGTGACATTACCATGCAATTTTATGAAAAAATGAAAATGAAAACATGCCTACGCTATACAAAAACGTTCCCAGTACTGTTTTCAAGGTACTTGGAAGGATAATAGTGTTGCGTGTGTGTATGTGTGTGTGTGTAAATAAGGAGGACGAATCAAGGGAGAAAAGAAATGAGAGAGCGAGAGAAAATAACAAGAGAAGAGTGCAACAATAAGCCCGAGCTGCACAGGCACAAATTGCCGTATCCAGCACGGGCTCTGCCATTATGTCTTAATGTATTGAAAACTGCAAGTGTCCATGCAGACCTCTAAACCGATGCATCACCATGGCAACCAGGCCCACAGTAAAATGACAGTGTCTCTGTGTGTTTAGGAGAAATTGTGTGCGAGTATTGTGCGTGAAGTGCTCGTATAGAACATCTTTACTAATTTGCACCACACCAGTCTCCTCACAATAGGCACAATGTTATTGATGCATTATTTTCCATTTACAGTCTGAAGGACACAGCGGTGCACTTCAAAGATGCTACCAAATCACAGCGTTGAAGGATTGTGTCGAGAGTGAATTGAAAATGGGTTTCTGCTGTCCTTTAAAAGCGCAAGAAAACAGCAGCTGAACATGGGAGAGATGTCAAAAGAGTGAAACATAATGTCAGGAGTTTTGAAAACAACAGCACCTGATCATTTATTCATATTCACTTTTTTTTGCCTTTTTCTTAAAATTCACAAAGGAGAAAAATAAGAGTCCCATTAAAATACAATCAGGCCTTTCAAATAAAACACATTCAGTCTAACAGTGGTACCCAGGAGAAAATGTTATTGCTCAAATCCTTCTCTTTTATAGAGACTTAATGGACTTGTTCAGGTATTTTTCATATAAGTATTATTTGGACTCAGATGTTTATTTTAAAAGGCCTTAGGAGAAATAACTGTTGAAACACAGAATGTTAAAATATAAGCACAAATCCATACAGATAATAAAATTCAGCTCTAATAAGTCCCAGAAGACTGATGAAAAAGATTTGACTTCATATTGACTTCATCTGGTTTTCACTGAGTGTCATGTGCATTATACTTTACATAATACATTTTCTTAAGGACAATTAATATCTCAGCTAATGCTGTAAAATATACCTGAGAGTCAGTTGGTACAGCATTACTATAATATTGAAGGTTAAAATGAACTGACTTCAATGAAGTTTTTATAAAAATAAAGTTACAATTACATAATTATGTTTCTACTCCAATTCAGTTTTTAAAACATAAACATTTAATTGGTGGCATTTAACAAAAACTTGATGGATTGAATATGTTATATGGTGCATATATTTAGCCAAATGCTCCTAATTTTTCTAGCTGACTAACAAGTTTATGGTCACTGAATATGTTTTTTCACTGATTGAGTGATTACATAAAGACAGAATATGGCTTTTGGTAAGTTGTACTCTTTCCTTTAATGTTTATTTTGAAACTGGTATTAAATCGGAGAAGATGATCAGTTCATATTTGCTTTGCGCTGGCGCTTCCCTTGAACTGAGACCCAATAGCGATCTGTCACTCCACATAAAAGAGCACCAAAATGGTATTTATTCTTTGAATACTGTAATAAAACGGACATAATTTGAATCTAATTTGTTTCATATCAAAAGTAACAAAGCACAAAGCTTTTTGTGATTTATTGGATGAGAGGCGCGCTACAATGTCCCATTCGTTAACTAAAAACAAGCTAGACCAGGGGTCGGGAACCTTTTTTTTTTTTTTACCAAAGAGACATTTTTTTTTGGCGAGTGCATTTTTTCTAAAGAGCCATTGAAAAAAAAAAAAAAAGAAAAAAAAAAAATTATATATATATATATATTATATATATATATATTACTATAATAAAATAAAGGTTTTCAATAACAAAACCTTTATTTGTCCATGTACAACTCAAAAATAAACAATTATGAAGCATCACATGCTGAATGCATGAATGAAAAACATGCACATTTTAAAATTCTGGTTAATATATATTTTTTTTACAAATACAATTTAGAATAAACTAATATTTTACTATAAAAATAGCATTTCGACTTTCGCCCACGGGGTACTTTGTTTACACCGGGTCAGTTTTTATGCGTTTTCTCTGATCCTGAAAAGACCAGGATCCTAAATGCCCTCTGAAACGCTTTCGAGACCTCTCAAACCACTTCAGGAGGTAGTCTGCGCCGCATTCCAGACAAAACTGCATCTGTTGAAACCACATATGCAAATTTTACTACTCCCAAAATGTTTTAGAAGTTATGTAGCATGTTATAGTCAGATATGACAGAGCTAATGCAACAAAAATCGCAGAAGTAAGAAGTAAGTATTTAACGCACAATCATCTTCATTAAAAGTAGTGAGACAAACTTATCTTTGCATTGCGGATGCCACGATCTCTCCTCTCGTGGTTATTCATCTTGAAATTAGCTGATAATTAATAAAATGCACCGCTTATCTGTTGCTTTCCTTGATGTAATCTCCTTTAAATGTAAATATATAATGCGAGAACTGAAGATCAGATTTAAACCAATTTTGCGACAACAATGGATCTGAGCAAACCAGAAAGAGCAGAGCATATGGCTTTCAATAAAAGCAAATGTTTCAGTCCACTCATTTTGAAACTTGCTGGTCTATGCTCCTCTGAATGTTTTCTTTTTGCCATCACCACTCACTGTTGTTTCTTGAATCTGCGCACTCAAGGTATTGTGATGTTTGAACAGTAGGGCTGTGCCGATATTCGGACGCGAATTATCATACGTATCTCGTCAGTAATGGCGGTTCTGTGATTAGCCGTAAATCTCATTCACCTGTTCATTCATGCAGCCGCGTTTACTACACAGAGCCGTAGTTCGCTGACAAGCTACGCAGTTTCACGTGCATTATCGATATGTATCGCCTGCGATACTGAAGGCGATATTTGCGTAGCTTGTCAGTGAACTACGGCTCTGTGTAGTAAACGCGACTGCATTAATGAACAGGTGAATGAGATTTAGGACTAATCAGAGAACCGGCATTACTGACGAGATGCGCATGATAACGCTTCTAAAAATCGGCACAGCCCTATTGAACAGCGCCGCATATGTGCATTAGTCGAAACAACATAATATTATTGTAAGCGGACTCTTTGTTAACTTTGATTTGCTGTACAACAAAGAAAATGCACTTATTTTCTGCAAGGAACTGATTTCTAGTGACGGTTATATTTGTGTCGAAGAGCCACGTGTGGCTCACGAGCCATAGGTTCCTGACCCCTGGGCTAGACTAATCAATTTTTGGAATTTAAGAATCAATATTGTTTCATAAATCGGTTAAAATTTAGAAATGAATGTTTAACCTTTTAAGTAAGAGATCCTGGCTATGATTTTTCTTTCCTACACAGCCTCTGGAGGTCAAAGGTAAAGTCCAAGAACTGGAGGTCTGAGTTTAGAAAGAGGTAATCACAGTCAGTTAGGCTGGGCTAACCGTGTCACTGCCACTCTCTCTGATTTCATTTTACCCACGATCACGCTGAGCGGCCGGTTCCGCGCTGCTGCCTGACCCCCTTGTGCTGGAGTATCAGATCAGGTCACAGCACGACTGACACATTTCACAGTCATTATGAATCTCTGGGGTGGGACAACCATCGATAGATCTATCTGATGAGGAGCTCTGCGTTTTCAGCGAGCTTGAGAGATGAATTTAATAAGCTCATTTTGGACAAGCAATAGAATTTGAGTTCATTGTTTCAACTGGCCAAATAAAAATCGAATTGACCCAGTTCAATCCAGCAGCACTGGTGTGGTTAATGTATTTCAACGAGCCGTAAATGAGCGCAGTAAATGAGCAGGAAAAAAAAATAATAAAATCGGTGCTCGCAATGGACCAAACACTGAAATTTTCTTTATTAATTTGGACTGTATAGCATGCACGCAGAAACACACACCTGTCCGTGTTTGATAGGAGATGCATAAGTGGTAATATAGGAGAAAAAAATGACTTTAGATTAGAAAATACAAAAGCAGCGGGTGGTCTGCCATCAGTATGCGGTTGAAAGAAGCCCCAGACAATTATCTATTGATTACATTTGTAAATCCAACAGTGCAATTTAATGGGCTTTAGCTGGTAATAGGAAAGTTTCTTTGGCAAGAAGGAAACACAGATATTTTGTTGAGAGGATTAGTTTAATCTATTACCCTCTGAAATCACTAGGCAATTACACAATTGTCTCATTAAGAAAGAAAGACTATGAGCGGGAACACTGGTGATTATAAAGTGAACCTTCTAGTGTGCACCAGTAATCCCAGCTGACATGCTGACACCATAACAGAACTTTGAACTTCCTGAACTCATAATACAGGTCACAGCAACAAGTCAGACTGTAAATATAAACTGCACTTTAAAACATGATTGCAATTTTTATGGTAAAAAAACAAACAAACAAACAAACAAAAAAATTTAAATTCATCATATATCATCATTTACTCATCCTCAAGTTGCCCCAAAGTTACTTTCTTCTGTTGAGCACAATAGAGGATAATCTGAAGAATAATGCTAACCAAATACTGACTTTCATAGTATGGAAAAAAATTACTGTTGTATTTGTACTAAGTCAATGGCTACTCTTTTTTTAAGAATGAAGAATTTCGTGTTCAACAGAAGAAATTAACTCTTTCAACTTGAGGGTGAGCTATCGCAATTCTGACTTTTTTTTCTCACAATTGGGCATTTACATTTTGCAATTCAGATTTTTTTTTTTTTTATCAGAATTGCAAGATATAAACTCGCAATTGCAAGTTATAAAGTCAGAATTGTATGATATAAAGTTGCATTTCTAAGAAAAAAGCTACTTTTTTCTCGCAATTGCGACTTTATATCTTGCAATTTGGACTTTTCTTGCAATTGCGTCTTTATATTTTGCAATTCTGACTTTTTCTCGCAATTGCAAGACATGGTGACATCTTGCAATTCTGTCTTTTTTCTCTGTCAGTTGTGACTGACATCTCACAATTCTGACTTTTTTCTTGCAGTTGTGAATCTTGCAATAGGTTTTTCTCGCAATTGTCACTATATCTTGTGATTCTAGGTTTTTCTCACAGTTGTGTCTTTATATCTTGCAATTCTGACTTTTTCTCACAATTGGGAATTTATCTTGCAATTTTGACTTTTTTTCTCTTAATTGCAACTTTTTATCTTGCAATTCTGAATATTTTCTCGCAATTGTGACTTACTATATCTTCTGATTCTGACTTTTTTCTCACAATACTGACTTTATATCTTGCGATTATAGGTTTTTCTTGCAATTGTGACTTTACATCTTGTGATTCTAGGTTTTTCTCTCAATATCGACTACATATCTTGACTACATCGACTACATATATATTTATAGAAAACATGAGGGTGCTTGCCTGTGCACAAGGTGTTTTGTGTCTCTGTGATGTTCTGCTCCCCACATTTGGCTCCAGTCTCTTCAATGCAGTTTTTTTTCATATACCTGGAGAAAATCGTAAGTTCAATCATTTGGAAAAACATAACACACCCTACAAACCACACAACTGAACTGACTTTCTTTTGAATGCCTCATTTTTTGCTAAACAAATTTCAGGATTCAGTGCTTTTCAAAAGTGCACTACAGTGGCAGGGGCTTTTGGAAGTACTTGAGCCTGTGTCCTTGGTTAGCAAAAGGCTCCATGGCAACACTGATACACTGTATAATATGTAATTTTGATTCATTTTTGTACTATTGAGCTTGATTTATTCTAGTTAATGCAGTGTGGAAGTTAAAGGTGAAGTGTGGCGCTTCGGGCCGCTAGGTGAACCTAAAAGGAATCGCAAAAATAACAAGAGTTTCAAATATATACTTAATAAAATATATATCAATTTCACAACTCTAGCATGATAGACAACTTTGTCATTCTGTCTCTAAGCCACTTATTGTCAGTTATCCATAATAAATGTGACTGTTCAAACTACCACCAAGATTATTTTTTGAGTCCTCAGGCTACAAATTCCATCCATACATTTATCCATTGCTCGCGGGCTAAACATCACGCTCAAGACTAGCTTTTGGAGCTCAATACAACAGGAGCATAATAGCGCATGAGCTCTGTGAATAACACAATTAAGCACAACCTTGAACTTGCAAGCTGGGTTATTTATGACGGTGGTCAGATATAATTACACATTGATCGAGTCTCCTGACAGCCTGTGGTGAGAGTTAGATTGACCCTGCATTGGAATAATACCATCCTAATGAATGATCAGTGATACGCGGAGACACTAATGCCGCAGAAGTTTGGCTAAGCGTGTCCGTTCAGCGTGGAGAAACGGCAGAGGAGAGAGAACGATTAGGCATTCTGTGTGATCGTTCTTTTGAAATTATGGATCTGTCATGAACGGACAATACCACTGACAAATACTGTAATGGGGTGACATCAAACCGGAATGAGAGCGCGACAGCTGACAAATTACACTTTGGGCTCTCTCTCTTTTTAACTTTCTTCTTTTTCTCTCTCACCCTTTTATCTCTTTCATTGCACCTTACAGCTTCACAGTTGTTTGTCTTCTAAATCACAGGTTCTCCTAAAACTGAGCATCAGGTGTCGATCCTGCACCAACTTTATCTGAAATACAGTCAAATCAAAAATTATTCAGGCATTTTTTTATATTTTTTCACTAGTGGGTGCAGGACACTGTAGTTCATTTATGTAAGTGAGGATAGCAAAATAAAGTGAACTGTGACATTATGCGCAAAAATTCTTCATACAGTGAAATTTTTTTTTTTTTTTTTTTTTTTACATACCTTTTCTATTAAAAGTTATCTGAATTTATTCTGACAAATGTGAGACATTTTGAAGGTGTCTGAATACATTTAGCTTAGACTGTAATTTGTGATTATCAAATTGAATTTGTTCTGACACAGTTTAACTCTGAGTTCTTGTCATATTTTATTTCCATTTTCTAAGCTATAACAAATAAACTGATATTATGAGAAATGTTGAAGGTGTCTGAATAAATTTTGGTTTGATTATAACAAAAAATGTACTGACTGTACAATATTCAAAATTATTGCCATGCTAATCTGAATGTAACGATGTAAAATGTTAGATTTCTTAATGCAAATCAAAATAAAATAAAATAATCATTCTAATATGCTGCTCAAGTAACATTTCAAATCTTTTTGCGAAATAGTGAAATTGAAGTAGAAATCTTTTGTAACAATTTAAGTTTCATGCATCACTGCTTAATAAAAGTATTATTTTTTTAACTAGTTTTTTTTTTTTTTTTTTACAACTTACTGTTTAATCAAGTTACAAGCATGATACATTTTTTTTTAATGAATTGACTTTTTAATGGTTTTGAAAAAAAAAATCTCTTAAGCTCATCAAGGCTGCAGTTATTTGATAAAAAAATACAGTAATATTTTGAAATATTATTACAATTTTAAAAACTGTTTTCTATTTTAATATTCCTGTCATGGCATAGATTAATAAATAATAATAATAATAATAATAATAATAATAATAATAATAATAATAATTCTAATATGCTCAAGTAACATTTCAAATCTTTTTGCGAAATATTGAAATTGAAATCTTTTGTAACAATTTAAGTGTATGTCTTTACTGTCACCTTTGATCAATTTCATGCATAAAATAAAATAAAATAAAATAAAATAAATGATTTTATTTTAATTGAAATATAAATATTTTGTAACAATTTAAATGTATGTCTTTACTGTCACCGTCAATTTGTTGCATCACTGCTGAACAAAAGTATTAATTTCTTAACTTTTTTTTTAACCTTACTGACCCCACACTTTTGCACAGAAGTGTACATCCACAGTTGTTTTGCCCAGCCTTTTCTGTGACAAAACAACTGTGACAGTAATGAGAAATGGTGGGGGTCAGAAGTTAGCTGAAGGTAACATGAAGTGGATTCCCATTTTGGACACGCACTTCACTCACATCCATGTTGCTTATGGCTGACTGACCCCTCTGTCACTTCTCTGCTCTTCCTCTCACCAACTTGCAGACCATATAGACCACTGAAGGGGGCGAAAAAGGGAAAAATGGCACTGATTGCAAAGCCGTGACAACAGAAGCCATCGATTTGAGAGTGGAATTAATGAAGGTCCAGTCAGCGTTGACAGAGCTGTGGCAGCTTCAGAGGAATTATATTGAGCACTTTGCACTCGTGGCTATTAGACTAGAGATAAAGTGTGTCCAGTGATGACAGAATAAAGGATTCAAGCTGTTAAAAAGGCATTCATTAAAAAACAATTTACTCAAACGCTGTTTTACAAGAGACCAGACCCATTGTTTGATTTCACCCCAACTATAATTGAACTTTGTCAAAACTTTAATGTTCTGTCAGCCACATCTGACCATTTATTTCAGTGAATCTTTTGTGGAACTGAAGTTTATTATATATCTGGATGATGTATCAAACCAAACGTTAGGCTTTATTTTCAGTTAGCCACACCCACAAGACTTTATCGTGACAAAATCCATAAAGAAACTTGTTTTCGTGTATAATTTTCTGTTCAGCTTGACAGCATGCTATTAGAAGTCATATGGCACTTTTTTTTTTAAGTAATACTCTAAGTCTAAAGACTGATAATTTATTTTGCAGAGCAGTGGGGTTCAACTTCAGTCTTGAAGGTCGGGTAAAATCGACGCACGCCAAAAGTGAAGCAGACGTTTCATCATACTTTAAAAAAAAATACTGATAAAACTTCAGAAAAACAACCAGTTGGGAGTCATATCTGGCAAAACAGCAGCAGATGTGAATGGGTGCAATGGGAAAAACTATTTCTACTCAAACTAAACGTCTTTATAAAACAGACATGCATGATTCCTACAATCCTGTAGATTGTTGAGGAGAGGTATGCTGCTACTTTTCTAAGTGATCTGACTTAAGATTTTTGCCCAGCAGATGACGAAACAGGTGAAAATGAAAAGAGTAGACGGGCCAATGCAGGTGATATACAACAAACTTTTGTATTCAGTAAAACAGGTTGCATTGCTTCCACTTCAGGTCTTTTGTCTTTAAATACAGAGCTGTTTTACTCTAAATGTCTTCCCAGAAAGATAAGTATAACCAATGTCCATCCCATATGCAGGCTGACATCTAAAATCTTCATTTCTTCTACTCACCAACTAATGTCACCGTCTAGTCATATTGCTGCAGTTTTATGGAACATATACAGTTGAGGTTAATTATTTTACCAAAATAAGAGGGATCATACAAAATGCATGTTATTTTGTAGCTAGCATTGATCTGGATAATATATTTTACATAAAGGATGTTTACATATAGGTTCAAACACTCACTGCTGCCCCAGAAGAAAAAACGATGCATTAAGAGTCGGGGATGTAAACTTTTGAACAGAATGAAGGTATGTACATTTTTCTTATTTTGCCTAAATATCTTTTTTTTCCCCCACTTAGAATCAGAAGATACTTACATGTTTACCAGAAGATAAAATAAGTTAAATTCACTCTGATCTTTAAATTCACCCCCTAGCTCTTAATGCATTGTGTTTCCTTCTGAAGCATCAGCGAGTGTTTGAACCTTTTGTAATAGTTGCATATGAGTCCCTCAGTTATCCTCAATGTGAAAAGATGGATCTCAATATCATACAGTCATTGTTTGAAAGGGTTCAAATACACAAAAACGCTGAAAAACCAACAAATTTGTAGGACCAAAATATTTTTCTGTTCAGGACAAACAAGGAACTCATGAACAACTATCACTAAACAACAACAAAACACAGCTGTGGATCATTCAGGTAACAACACAGTATTAAGAATCAAGTGTAACTTTTGAATGGGGTCATTTTTAAAAATGCATTTTCTCTTATGGACTATATGTAAATATCTGGAATAGAGCTATTTCACAGACTTTGATGATGCATTTCAACAGATATATACACTACCGTTCAAAAGTTTGGGGTCAGTAAATGTTTATTCATTCTTTTTTTTTTTTTTGAAAGAAATGAATAAATTGTTACATTAATAAAAAGTGACATAATAGATTTACATTTTCATTAGCAAATAGATTTGCTAGAAAAGATTTATAGTTTGAATAAATGTTGTTCTTGAACAAATACAGGTTCAAAAAAAAAAAAAAAAAAAAAAAAAAAACATTGGCGGCACAACTGTTTCCAAAACTGATAATTCTACTAATAATTCAGAATATCAGAATGATTTCTGAGAGATCATGTGACACTTAAGCCTGGGAAACTGAGTAACAGCTGATGAAAAATCAGCTTTGCATCACAGGAATAAATTATATTTTAAAGTATATGAAAATAAAAACCATTATTTTCTATTGTAATAACATTTTGTAATATTACAGTTTATTTTCTGTATTTTTGATAAAATAAATGCAGCCTTGAGTTAATTAAAAAAACTGCAAGTCTTACTGACCCCAAACTTTTGAACGGTAGTGTAAGTTTTTAAAAATATTGTATTATGATTATTTTTTAGATAAATGTACATTTATAACACTATAAATTAACCTGAAATTAAATTACAGAAAACTAGTTTGCACTGCTGAGTGTTTTTAATACGAAAAGTGATGGTAAAGTTAACATCTTTTTATCTTAACAACATCTTTTTTTAACATAATCAATCCCCCCGTATATACTTTTTTTCTCTCTTTTTTAAGATCATAGAAATACAATTGTGCTTAACTATAAGTTGTATGTGGTCCACTTTTCCGCATTGAGCTCTTTTTCTTCTGTCTTCCATTTGTATTTCCACAGAGTAAAGGTAAGGTCGTTCAAATTTGTGAATGAACTGCTCATTTTAAAAACTACTGACATTTGTTATGACATCTGCTTTGAACATTACAATGCACATGATGCAACTTTCGTCAGCTCTACAACATGTAAATCCACTTCACCAGCTCATTACTCTTCAACAGTGATGCTACAGAGTTACAAAAGAAAAAAAAGTGACAGAGTTCAAAGTCAGAATTCTAGTTCAAAGACAGAATTCTAAAGATCTCAGTGTGCTAGTCTGTTGCATATAAGGTCTTTTGGAGCAAATGTGAATGTATCACTTCTATTTGTTGTAGTTTCCACTAACAACTATAGAAGTTTACTATGATGACTTCCACTTTGCGGAAACCCGGAAAAAAAGACCATGGTGTGAAAAATACGTAAAAAATACGGCAGCAGCGTTTCAAGTTTTAGGATTTTAACCTAAATTTACATTTAAATACCGTAATTTCATTAACTGATATAATGTTAATATACCAACCTACTGAAGTACTGAAATCTGTTTTGTACCTTTGTAATACACTGATAACCACCAAATGCAGGTTGTGATGAGAAAGCCACATGATGAACTAAAGCCCATCACAAGTAGCTTTTAAATAATAATATATATAGAACATGCACAGTGTTATTCACACAAACATTAAACACCATGAAATAATGCAATAAACATTGATTTAACAAGTTTAGGTGTAACACACAACCCTAATGTACAACACTGATTTTCAAAAAGTAACACAGGGAATTCTGTGAATGTCAATTTACGGTAATTCACTGTAAATTTTATGTTCTTTTTCACTTCCAAAAACGCTATACGACCATAAAATGTCCAATACAGTTTTTCACCGTGCATAGTAGGGGAATTTACAGTTTAACAGGCTTTACTGTAGCATTTTTACAGTCTTTGACAGTTCAATTCACAATCATTTTTTACAGTGTACACAGTATTTTGAAAGGCTTGCATCAGACGGCCTGTACAGACCTTCTGAAAACCACAGCCAGGCAAAACACCCGATGACATTTCCATTTCAGGTTAGGGCAACACTTACGACTCTTATTATGACGGGTATAAAACTGTTCCTGACCAGAAAACAATCATAATAGATGACGTTATTAACGTCCGATGGTTATTTACCCCAGCTTTCCACACAAACATTTTATATCTTCAGTCTTCTCCGAAACGCACCAGCTCAGAAATACCAATAGGATTTTCAATCTCAGCACCTGTCCTTGATCTCCAGCCCTATACAAATGCAAAGCCATGATTTATTTTTCCATTCCCTGTCAGAAAAAGAGCTGCTCGTGGCATCAGCCGCAGTGGCTCCACAGCTGGACCTTTCATACCATAAATACATCCTCCAAAAGAAGGTGCCAATACTGATTAAGGAGAAGAAGTGTCCCACTTTGACCTGGATTAGAGAGGTATTAGGTGGAGTGGGCTGTGTGCCGCGAGCCATCTCCCTTCATCGCCGCTGCTAATGCGGAGGCATAGCTCTGCTCGCATCTAAATGTTTCATTACGGCGCGAGCGGAGATACCAATTTCTCTCCCCATCTCTCCCTGCTGCCGACCGCTTCTCCCGCAGAGGGGGGGAGCAAAGCATGACAAATTGAAATAAATGAGAGTGCAGAAAAGGTGGTGGGGGAGGCCGCTGGTCTGAGAGGTTGGGGGAAAGAAGGAGGTGGGACCCTTTTTACATGCATCTCACTCTGTCTCTCTCTCTCTCACTTTACTTCTTCATCTTCTCCTTTTTTGTTGGACAAAATAATGAAATACACTTGATTGTTATTGCCCACGACCTTCATCTAGCGATGACAGCGGTGGGATACGCAGGGGCCCTTTATAGCTGTATGGTCATTTGTGTAAAGCCCCCATTTCTCAGATAGTTCCTGCGCTAGCATGTGAAGATCAAAAAATTATGTTTTTCTTTGCAATCTTGGTTTGAACTTCCATATTCATATAGTGGACGTGACTGGAGATCTCACTGGAAAACTTATGCTTCTGATGCAAGAAAAGTTCGACTCGCTCATGCATGCAGATCAAAGATGTTCAGTGGGATATAGAGGAAGGCAGTCGGTGTTTGCCAGTAACAGCTATGTAAAACATTTTTGAAACCATAAGTAAATAATGCATCAAGTCAGTGGTAAAAAAAAAAAATATGAAAGTATAAAATAAAGTTTAAAGTATTCAGACAGAATATGAATTCTCAACAATCTCTGGAAAATGTTCTGATCCCAGAAAATATTCAACAACAGAACATTAAAAAATAAAAAAATAAATAAATCACCCTACACTCGTAAAAAGTAAATAAATAAATGCATTAAAAAATCCACTGGCCATTTTTTTATATTATTATATATTAATTTTTATATATTACTTGCATTTATTTATAGATATATGCAAAACTAGCACTTTGGATGTACTTTAACAAAATTCATGCTGCCAAGTGTGTTACTGAATATTCATATTCATGTCCATATTCTGGAATAACTGGAGATTTTAAAAACCTACTTGTAAAATACCTAAGAGACACATGGGTTGTGATATTCATTGAGTGATTTGTATGGCATTTATTGATAGCCATTAATTCTTTGACCTTATTTGCTTTAAAGCAGGGTCTGTTTTTATCTGTCTGTAACTGACAGATTTCATGTATATTTCAGCTGTTTGTTTAGTAAACACTTCTGTTATATGATATTCACTGGCTTACCTACATCATCTTCTTGTATCAAACTCAAAACTTTAGTACAGAGTCTCATTTACTGCAATATGACATTTTTGGACTTGGAAGGAGACTATACATACTTTATTTTTATGCTAAAAACTCATACTTGGTGCAAAAAGGCCTAAAGGACAACCCTAAACCCACGCCTTTCTGTATTTGCATAGTGTGACTAACAATTTAAAGGGACAGTACACCCAAAAATAAAAATTCTGTTATCATTTACTCACTAATTGTCACGTCTCACCTCAATCCTGCACTTTCACCCCGGTCCCTGAGCACCAGCACCCGTGAACCATCCCCCGAATACTAATCCGGAACACCTGTGCTGCCCTGATTACCCAGTGTATTTATACCCACCTCTCTCTCATACTCACCACTCGGGATCGAAGTAACATGCCTGGTTGTTGCTCTTCTTCTTTGGATACTCTCCTTTCGGATTCCTTCGGACTTGTGAATTGTGGACTTCTACACTGTGGATGGAAACAAGAGGATTTGAGGGAAGTGACTTTGTGAACCGTAATTCTAATGTCTATGGATGGACTTACATTCCTGTGCTCGTCTCACAGTTCGGGACTCCAGCAGTTTGTATGGCTATAAATTAAGTTGTTCATGTTTCTTGGAAGCACTGTAAATAAACATTCACAAACTTACCTTCTGCCTTTCGCCCCTTCTCTGACCAAGCGTTACAGGATCCCGAGTCTAAGAAAAACATAAACAAACATGGAGACGCCGCCAACAACCAAAACCGCGGCAGTGGATCCATTCGCTGAGCTTGTGCACGCCTTACGTCAGTCTATGTCACCACAACCCGTTCCTTCTGTGATCGCTCGATCCCCGCTAGCTCGTCCTGCTACATACTCCGGCGAACCGGAGGGCTGCAATGGATTTATTCTCCAGTGTTCGCTGTATATCGAAGCCAACAGTGTGAGTTTTACCAACGAAATCTCTAAAATCTCTTTTGTGATTTCTCTGCTGACAGGACGAGCTCTACAATGGGCGGACGGGTTGTGGACATCAAAAAGCCCTGCACTAGCCACCATCACTTCCTTCTTCACTCATTTTAAGCAGGTATTCGGTACTGCACTCACCAATCTCTCTGTTCATGACGAACTGATTCATCTGCGCCAAGGCGACCTCTCCATACATGACTATACGCTGCGATTCCGCTCTTTAGCGGCCACGAGTGGTTGGAACGAGATAGCGCTGTTAGCTGCTTATCGCAAAGGATTGCATCCTGAGATACGGAGACAGATGGTGATCTACGATGACAACTCTAATATAGAGACTTTCGTTCAAAAAGCCATACATGTTTCCCAACATCTATCAGCCTGTTCTGTTCCTACTAACCAGTTTCCAGTCCGTACAGAGAGCACAGTGAGTCAAAACGCCTTGGATGAGCCTATGATCACCGATCATTACCATCTCCATTCCTCTGAACGACAACGAAGATTAAAGAGAGGCCTATGTCTATATTGTGGAGGAGCTGATCACATAATCGCCGCCTGTCCGATTCGACCTCCGAAAGCTATGGTGAGTGCAGTCCGACTTACACCCAACACCTCTCATATACCCCATTTTATCGCACAGCTCAAAATTAATCGTCACTTTTTCCCCGTCTCTGTGTTGGTGGATTCCGGCGCTGCTGGGAACTTTGTCTCCTCCCACTTCGTGGACCGCCATAATCTGAGAACCGTACCCAGTGAGACCAGTTACCAGATAACCACCATCCAGGGCACTCCGCTGGGTAATGGTAAAATCACACGGAGAACTCCGACCTGGGAATTAACCGTTCACCGTCAACACAAGGAGAAACTGACCTTCCTAATCCTTCCTGACTCGGTTGTGGACGTCATCCTTGGTCGTCCTTGGCTCGCACATCACCAACCACACATGGACTGGAAGACGGGCAAGGTTCTGGAATGGAATGAGTCATGTCAGCATCGCTGCCTCCAGAAGGAAGGAGAACGACTCCCTCTCCAATCCACTACCATCGAAAGCCCCAACACTACGATCACTGTCACTATCCCTCCAGCGTATCATACCTACCACGACGTCTTCAGTAAGGAGAAAGCCACCAGTCTTCCCCCTCACAGGCCCTGGGATTGTAGCATCGACCTGCTGCCAGGCACAAAACTCCCTCACGGACGTATCTACCCATTATCCAAACCCGAACAGGAAGCGATGAAGCAATACATCGATGAGGCGTTACATCAGGGGTTCATCAGACCATCCACCTCACCAGCAGCTTCTAGCTTCTTCTTTGTGGCTAAGAAGGATGGAGGGCTCCGACCCTGCATCGACTACCGGGTGCTAAATGAGGCCACGGTGAAATTTGCTTATCCCCTTCCACTAGTTCCAGCTGCCCTGGAGGAACTCCGTGAAGCCTGCATCTTCTCAAAGCTTGACCTCCGCAGCGCATATAACCTGATCCGTATCCGAGAGGGAGATGAATGGAAGACTGCCTTTGTCACGCCCACTGGGCACTACGAATATCGGGTAATGCCCTATGGACTTGCCAACAGCCCATCGGTATTTCAGAATTTCATGAATGAAATCTTCAGAGACTATCTTCATCAGTTTGTCATCGTTTATATTGACGATATCCTCATCTACTCACGTAATGTGGAGGAACATCAGAATCATGTCTGCAAGGTCCTCAACCGTCTCCGACAGCATCAGTTGTACCTTAAGACTGAAAAGTGCGAATTCCACGTAACAACCGTCTCCTTTCTCGGGTACGTGATCTCTGCGGAGGGAGTGAAGATGGAGCCAGGAAAGGTCGATGCGGTTAAGAAGTGGCCTTCACCTTCAACGATTAAAGAACTGCAACGTTTCCTGGGCTTCGCCAACTTTTACCGCAGGTTCATTAAAAACTACAGTCTATGTGCATCCCCTCTGACCTCCCTATTGAAGGGAGGCAAGAAGAAACTCGACTGGAGTCAACCAGCCCAGGAAGCATTTGAACGGTTGAAGGAGAAGTTTACCACCGCTCCAATCCTATCACACCCAAATCCAGAACTTCCCTTCACAGTGGAAGTAGATGCTGCAGACCAGGGGGTCGGAGCCGTTCTCTCCCAATGGTCTGGTGAGCCACGAACCCTCCATCCATGTGCGTACTTTTCCAGGAAACTTTCTCCAGCGGAACAAAATTACGGTATTGGAGATCGGGAATTGCTGGCTATTAAATTAGCCCTCGAGGAATGGCGTCACTGGCTTGAGGGAGCTCATCATCCTTTCACTGTCATTACAGACCACAAGAACCTGCAATATCTTCGTGATGCTAAACGTCTCAACGCTCGTCAAGCCCGCTGGTCCCTTTTCTTTGCACGGTTTCGATTCTCCATCACTTATCAACCAGGATCCAAAAACGTCAAAGCTGATGCTCTGTCACGTATGTATTCTCCAGACTCTGCGATTATTCCCCCGGACCCAATTCTTCCTCCATCTGTTACAGTTGCACCCATCCTTTGGCGATTTGAGGATGAACTACGTGACGCCATCCTCGAGGAGCCAGCGCCCCCTGGAGTGCCCGAAGGTCTAAAGTATGTACCCACTAGGCTGCGACTTCAGCTCCTGGAAGGTACGCACACCTCACCTGGATCCGGACACCCTGGCAGCAGGCGCACCCTCTCGCTCCTTCGCCAACGGTTCTGGTGGCCAAGGATGGACCGGGATGTCCACCGTTTCATCCAGGGTTGTTCGGTCTGTGCCGTTACTACTACACCTCGTCGTCTACCGGAAGGGAAGCTTCAACCTCTGCCCATTCCTCGTCGGCCCTGGACACACTTAGGGGTCGACTTTGCCACGGACTTACCCTCTTCCAATGGATTCACCACTATCCTGGTGGTAGTGGATCGGTTCTCGAAGGCCTGCAAGTTCATCCCACTGAAGGGTCTACCTACGGCTATGGAGACGGCGGAATCACTATTCCAAAATGTCTTCCGTAACTTTGGATTGCCCGAAGACATCGTGTCTGATAGAGGTCCCCAGTTTATCTCCAGGGTTTGGCGAGGATTCTTTTCCCTCCTGGGTACTGCTATCAGTCTCTCCTCCGGTTATCACCCGCAAACTAACGGCCAGACCGAACGTAAGATCCAAGAATTATCCCGGTACCTCCGAACATACTGTGCCCAACATCAAGAAACCTGGAGCCAGTATCTACCGTGGGCCGAATACGCCCAAAATTCTCTCCGTCAGTCTACCACTGGTTTAACTCCTTTTCAATGTGTTTTAGGATACCAACCAGCCTTGTTCCCCTGGAACGGAGAGTCTTCGGAAGTCCCTGCGGTAGATCACTGGTTCCGGGAGAGCGAGAGGGTCTGGGACTCGGCTCATGTCCATCTCCAGCAGGCAGTCCGGAGACATACGGAGGCTGCAAATCGTCGCCGACTTCCTGCTCCGACTTACCAGCCTGGAGATCGTGTCTGGCTATCCACCCGCGACATCCGTCTCCGGCTGCCTAGCAGGAAGCTGAGTCCCCGCTACATCGGGCCTTTCACCATACACTCCCAAATAAACCCTGTCACTTACCGTCTCGACTTACCAGCCCATTACCGAATTGCACCTACCTTCCACGTATCCTTACTCAAACCATACTTACCCTCAGTTGTCCCTTCCTCCACAGACCCGGAACCAGATCCCCCGCCAGAGCAACCAGAAATCCAGGGAGACCACATCTTCCAGGTCCGGGCCATCCTCGACTCCCGGCGGCGCGCCGGCCGGCTCCAGTACCTAGTCGACTGGGAGGGGTTCGGACCCGAGGAGAGATCGTGGATACCACATGCCGACATCTTGGACCCATCTCTCCTCGAGGACTTCCATCATCAGAATCCAGATCGTCCGGGCCCCCGAGGTCGCGGTCGGCCGCGTCGCCGGATAAGGGTGTCAGGTGCCACCCGTGGAGAGGGGGGTACTGTCACGTCTCACCTCAATCCTGCACTTTCACCCCGGTCCCTGAGCACCAGCACCCGTGAACCATCCCCCGAATACTAATCCGGAACACCTGTGCTGCCCTGATTACCCAGTGTATTTATACCCACCTCTCTCTCATACTCACCACTCGGGATCGAAGTAACATGCCTGGTTGTTGCTCTTCTTCTTTGGATACTCTCCTTTCGGATTCCTTCGGACTTGTGAATTGTGGACTTCTACACTGTGGATGGAAACAAGAGGATTTGAGGGAAGTGACTTTGTGAACCGTAATTCTAATGTCTATGGATGGACTTACATTCCTGTGCTCGTCTCACAGTTCGGGACTCCAGCAGTTTGTATGGCTATAAATTAAGTTGTTCATGTTTCTTGGAAGCACTGTAAATAAACATTCACAAACTTACCTTCTGCCTTTCGCCCCTTCTCTGACCAAGCGTTACACTAATATGTCACTCCAAAACTCCACTTCCTTTTTCTATACAGCAAATTTATTTTGTATTAGTTTTTTTTTTTTGTTTTGTTTTGTCCATTAAATGAAAGTGAAAACAATGGTAACAAAAACTGTTCCTAAAAATATAATCTTTTGTATTCTGCCAAAGAAAGAAATTCATACATGTTTGGAATGACATGAGAGTAAATAAATGATGAATGTCTTTTTTTCCCAGGCTGAACTATACTTGAAGGTAGTTTTGGAACAGTATCACACAAGCAAACGTCAAGGATTAGACTACTTACATTAGTTTGTGTGATGATGTTGATCCAAAACCAGATTTAGCAGCTTATCAGTCATCAGAACTCAATCCAGATCATCATGTGTGGTGACGGCTGCAGGCAGAGATGCTGGAATGGTGTGGATGGATGGATTGAACTGCATGGATCAATCCAGCCACAATGACAGTGATGGGAAATATTATAGTTAAAAATAACACATTACAGTACACTGTGTTATTCCTAATTGCTATTCCACTGTAATTTGACACTAAAGAAAACATAATGGGGTGAATTACAAATGTTACTTCAAAAGTAATTTAAAAGAATAGTTTACCCAAAAATGAACATTTCATGAAAATTGACCCTCAGGTCATTCAAAATGTTGATTGTTTCTTCATCAAAACAGATTCACTTGGTCACCAATAGATCATCTGCAGTGAATAGGTTAAACAAAAAAGTAAGGAACTAAAGTGAGGTTCAGTCAGCACTTACATTTGTAAACATTCAGACAATCCTCCCTCACTCACTATTAGTGACCACTTTTGCTCCTTAGTTTTACTGACTTTAAAGATTACCGTATATCAAAATCTTTGAAAAAATGTCCTTCTAAATTCTAAAGTTCAGCGTTGCCATTCTTAGTTTTTAGAGAAAAAGTGACCAGATTCGTTTTAAATGAAAACTTGTTTACGGATTGTTTTTTTTTTTTCATCAGCTAGAAAAGAAAGCAATCACTGTCAAATATTTATCGAAAAAGTCTGTGCAGAGAAAGAAAAAGTTACTGCGCTGATTTAGATAATACATAAGCGCTGAGCCAAAGAGAGTCAGATTGTTTGAGCAACTCTTATAAAGACGTTTATCTGCGATTCTCTTTGAAAATATTCCTATTAAGCCTGTGAGAAAATCATTCCCTGTAGTGTCCACTATCTAAATCTATGATGTCTATGTTTTTTGTGTTGCACAGCAGATAAAAGGCATAGTGAATGAGTCTGAAGTGAACAGGGCTGGGATTAGTAAGCTTTATGTGTCTGAATTGAGCTTTTAATTATTCACAGCCTGTTACCGAGAGAGAAACATGTTGAATTCGCATTGTCAACGGCCCCTTTGTTTTCATAGTCTACGCGTGTGAGAGACAAACAAAACATGAGTGAAATGTTCAACTAATCCGAAGAAGATTCCAGAGAAAACATCTGTCAACGTTGAAGGCTTAAAAAGAGGTTTATCTGCTAAACGCCGTGCGTGTGTTTTTCTTTGAATCAAATCGCGTCGCAATTCATTAGAAGGCGAATCAAACGAAGCTGTGCGGTGAAGCGATCGTTCGCTCTCTGGCTCATTCCGGCGTCCTGGGAATCGGAGTTATAAAAATATCACATATTGGTATGCTGCGCAGACAGATCCAGGTATAATTTAGGATGTGCACTGTCAGTATTCACTGACATCAGCCCTCCCACATCCCCAAAGGTCTCTCGCTCTTCCGTGGAAAGTCGCGGGCGCGCATTCACGCGGCGGAGTGCTGCAGTTACCACAGCAACCGGGCTGAGGCAGTTTATTGTATATTCCGCGCACAGTTCCCGACCTCTCCGTCCTCAACAAGTCAATCAAAGACACTTTTCTCCATTTAATTCTTTACCAAAAAACATTAAAAGAGTAATCTTTGCCATTACGCGTATGTGGAATCGCACAAACGACTGTCAATCTAAAAGCATCGGCCTCCTCTGAATGTAAACAACAACGACGACGACGCCACAAAGGTAAACAACTCATTCATTTTCAGTTGCCATTCTGGTAATGACAGAATGATGCAAGCATCTGAAAGGCCCATTGAAAACTGACATCTGTGACACATCAAACAAATTTGACACAACAGATCTGCTGTTTTATGTGCTGTACACATACCGTGGTTCAGCTGGAGAAGTGCGTGTGCTGTCATAACTTGAAATGGATGCTTAGAGTCGCAGCGATCGGGTCGCATGCAGGGTTCTGAGGCGTGAACGGCCGGTCACACTGGATGATGAAGGCAATTAGAGTTTTAATAAATGCGTCACGTTGCTCTGACAAGGCTGACCTATCTGGAAGACTCATAATTGGGATGTCAGGTGGAGGTAAAATAAGCTCAACAGTTAAGGAAACTTATATTGAACTTCTATACTTATCCAACTTATTCTTCAATGCGGAAGCAAGCCTATGAGTGAGACTTCCGGTTCATTAGCCGCTCTAAAAGGGTTTTAACAACGTCATCAATCGGCCATATTAGCGGCACTAATGTAAACAATACCACTGAACCGGACGAAACTTGCATATTTTGCTGCTGAAAATGGTCAGTTATTGTCATGTTTTGGGCTGTACTAATCAGTCGGACCGGGAAATACATTTGGAGTACTACAGACTGGCAAAAGTTATAACAAATCAAGGAGAAGAGTGCAAAAAACTATCTGAGGAACAAAAGGTGTTTGTGGTTGGCCAAACTGAACCAGGATTTCCAGGGCAAGAATCTTGATAACATTAGTGTTTGCTCTTATTTTTCTTATTCATCTTAATTAATACTGCTCATATGTCTCTTTGCCTATTAACCTGTCAAAATATTGCGCCCCTTCCTGCTTACTAAGTTAGTCTCTATATGATTTAACAGCTTCCACACACTTCTTTTCCGCGGTTTAGATGTCATTAATTAGTAGAACAACGTATTCAGTAGTACATTAACCATGCAATCCATGCTGTTGTTTACATCAGAGTATCTCCAATATCGTGACATAAGTGCAAACCCACTAGGGAAACAACAAGAAGTATAACGTGTAGTAAATGGTAAAACTGGTTGCACTACAAACCAGTGTGTTCATAATTAAGATAATACATTAAAATAACATGGTAAGACACACCAATTTGCAATATCAAGCAGCAAAACAAGCTGTTTTGTACAGCTTAAAATAGGTGGATGCATATGAGACCGGAAGCAAGACCAACAAAAATGACAAATGGCCGTGCCTGCTTTTACAGAAAAAAATAAGGTGGATACTTGAAGTGGATCAAAAAAAATTAATCAAAGTTGTCCTAAGACAAAAATGGGTATTGTTTTGGTTTTAGGACACCTTCATGAAATGTTTTGATCCACTTCAAATGCTGACTACTGTTATACTATTATACTACTATACTATAATTTGTATATTTTAAGACCAAAATTCTAGATCTAGAACATGAATAAACAAATAAAACCTAAATAATAATAATAATAATAATAATAATAAGCTACTCTCCTAGTTATAATAAAAATCAACTCTTGGCAAATAAGTGTCTGTAGTTTAATAAAAAAAACTTATAGTAAAAAAAAAATTGTCATTATCTACTCACCCTCATTCCATTCCAGTCTTGTATGGTTTTAATCTTTTTTTTTTTTTTGGTGGAAAAAATAAATAAATAAATAATTCAGCTCTTTTCCATGAACTATTTTCCTCACAACAGTTCACAAAGACTTGTCAAGCTATGAAAAAGACAAAATGTAAAGCCTTAAAGTACCCTTAAAGTTATTGTAAAGAAAAAAGAAATATGCGCTCAGATCAGAAAGAAAGAAAGAAAAATGTTGGTGGTTAATGATGGCAAAGATTTTATATAGATTTTATAGATAATTTTTTTTTTTTTGTATTATAGAAATGATAGAAATGAATACTTTTATTTAGCAAGGATGCTTTAAATTGATCAAAATTGATGATAAAGACATTTATAATATAACGAAAGATTTCCATTTCAGATAAATGCTGTTCTATTTATCAATAAAACCTGAAAAAATTCTACACAGCTGTTTTCAACATAATAATAAATGTTTTTTGAGCAGCAAATCAGAATATTAGAATGATTTCTGAAAGATCTTATGACTGGAGTAATGATGCTAAAAATTCAGCTTTGAAATCACAGGAATAATAAACTACTTTTAAAAAATATATTCAAATACAAAATAAATAGTAAAAATATAAAAAATGGTACTGTTTTGCTGTACTTTGGATCAAATAAATGCAGGCTTGGTGAGCAGAAGAGACTTATTTAAAAAAAAAAAAACATTCAAAATCTTACTGTTCAAAAACTTCTGACTGGTAGAGTATATGCAGTATAACATGTATGGGCTTAAATGCTTAGAATCAAAATAGATGTTTTTCTTTTCTTTGGTGTTCTTTTTGTAAATTAACAGTCATGGTCACTAAGACAGCTCAAAAATGTTCAAAAAACTTTTGCACTTGGTGAGTAACTTGAGTGAAAGAGGCTGTCAAGGCCTTGTTAGATCACCAAACATGCTGTGGATTTAAAGCATGCCTT
Source organism: Cirrhinus molitorella (assembly GCA_033026305.1). NCBI lineage: Eukaryota > Metazoa > Chordata > Actinopteri > Cypriniformes > Cyprinidae > Cirrhinus > Cirrhinus molitorella. Next base: position 6,283,922 of record CM065132.1, read on the forward strand.
ACAGTATTTTCCAGAATTGTAGATTCTATTCCATTCTTCACTTTTGAATTGAGATTCTCATTGCTCTCCAAAAACAGTGAAAATGTGTTGGTGATAGAGCCATGACCTTGCTGAGAATTTCGCTTGCTGAAAACAAACCCGCCCTAGAAATCACAGTTTTTCTTACCTACTTATGCTTTTGAATTGGTTTCCTTTTTATTAATAAATATGCATAAACATAGTTCTCCCAGTCAGCTCTAAGTGTCGTTCAAAAGAAGTTATATTCCCAGTTTTTGACTATGAGATTTTTGTTCAATTTTTTTTTTTTTTTTTTTTTTTACATTAGTAAATTAAGTTTGACTAAGTTTGAATGGAGTTTCACACAAAAGCAAACCTTGTAACCAAGGCTGAACATAACTTTTCTATTAAAATAAAATAATTACAAAAAGGAAAGTTCACAAGAATGTCCAATAAAAAGTATTTACACCTCATGTCTGTCATGAACTTTCCACCTACGTTCTCGGTTAAGAGCCTAACTATTCATTTATATTGTATTCAAGGTCTGTGATTACTTTTATTGTACGCTTTGTGAAACTGTTCACCGAATTCAAAAAGAATATTTCTAACAAGTAGAGATTTTTTGAAGGAGTTTCAGGGTCTACCGCTCCAATATTTCTATAACTTTGAGGTTTTCCAATTCCCCCAAATGTTTGAGAAACAAATTATTCATAGAAGCATTGTCAAGGTCACAATCTTTGCCATTTGTGCTTGCAAAATTACAAGAATATTATATCTAGAGCTTTTTCTGTATTGATTTTTGACTGTGCATTGAAATATTCCTCCACTTTTCTCAACTTTCTGAAAATGTCCTCAGTCTATCCTCACAAAAACAGTGTATTTTCTTCCCTGGTCTCTCTCTCGCTCCTCCACAACATTCCCTTCCACACACACAAGTACAAACACTTTCTTTTTATTTTGATTTACTGCATTTTCATAGCTCAAATTGATGTCTGCTCAGCCGTAAGATTGTATCCTCTCTGTCTTCTCCAAAATAATTGGCCTGTAAAATACGTCTACCTGCTGTGATAACGACATTTTTTAAACAGAAAAACATTGTTACAGAGCTTCGTTTAGCTGGAGAATGAGAATGAGTCGCTAGTTACGGCTGATCTGTGGAGATGGTTAAATGTGAGAAGCTCAGGGCAGGCAGAGAGACATTAGCTGTCTGCTTCACATAAAAGGCTCAGTGCACATCCTAATTGCTTGCATTGTAAATGTTTATGCTTTTTTGTGACATGATTTCGCAACATGGCAGAGTTCTGTCATTCATTTTAGTACATTCTGTTCTTTATAGACTTAAAAAATGGTGCATGTTAGCACAGGATAAATATTACATTGTGATGCTTATATCTCTAATGGTGATGCTAGCAACAGTTTTGGATGAGTGATTAATTCCTCCTCAAAATAACAACTGACAAAATGTACACTTTGAATACGTCATTTTTGTCTCTCATGGTCAAAATCAGCAAAAATAAAGACCATTTCAAACAAACAGTTCTGCCTCAAACTTGCACCATTAAGCCAACGATGCTGTGATGGGCTGCTCAAACAATAATAGCAATCTTTTTTTTTTTTTTTTAACTCCCCTATTACCAATTGCTAAATTATAGTTGTTTCTTCTTAATTCATGCAAAAAAAAAAAAAAAAAAACACCAAAAAAAAAAACAAAACAAAAAAAATCTAATTAAAATAATAGAAAGAAAAACAGATTAATAATAATAATAAAATTAATAAAAATAAAGTATATAAATAAAAAATATGAAAAATAAATATATACAAGGATATTCAGAAAAAAATAAACAAATAAAAATTGCAATGTATTTTCATTTTCAAGTCAACAACATTAGAATCAACTTAAACTTTTACTTAAAAAAAGCAACTTAAACTTTTTATGTATTTTAACATCAAGTGTTTTATCAACAATGTTTGGAATCAACTAAAAAAAAAAAGCAACTTGAAAAAACCTGAAAGAAAAAAAAGTTAATAAAATAGAATAAATACAAATAAATATATAAAGTACATTTAAAAAAAAAACATAAAAAAATATGTAATACAAGGAAATTCAGAAAAAAAATGACAGAAAGAAAATTGTAATGCATTTTATCATCAGAACAACGTTGGAATTAACTAAAAACTGAAAGAAAAACATAAAAAAAAAAACAGCCAAACAAAAAAGTAAATAAAAATAAATGCATAAATTAAATAAATAAAAAAATCAGAAATATAAAAAGTATATAATACAATGACATTTAGAAAAAATATGATAGAAAGAACATCAAAACAAGTAATTTATCAACTACGTTGTAATCAACTTAAAAAAAAAAAAAAAGTATAATTAAAAAAAGCAACTTCAAAAATAGAAAGAAAATTGTAATGTACATCAGAACAAGTGATTTATAAACAACACTGGAATATAACGTTTTTAAAAAAAAACAAACTAAAAAAGAAACTTAAAAAACTGAAAGAAAAACAGACAAACAAAAAAGTAAATAAAAAAAAATACATGAAGTATCAAAAAAAAAAAGGAAAATATGGATAATTGTAATGAAAATTGTAATGTAATTTAACATCAGAACCACATTGGAATGAACTAAAAACAAAAATGTACACAAAAGAAAAAACAAAACAAAACAAAGAAAAACAGCCAAACAAAAAAGTAAATAAAAATGAATGCATTAATTATATAAACAAATCATAAAAACAAAAAGTAAAAGTAAAATAATACAATGACATTTAGAAAAATTATGATAGAAAGAAAATTGTAATGTATTTTCACATCAGAACAAGTAATTTATCAACAACATTGGAATAAAAATGTATTAAAAAACTTAAAAAGCAACTTACATTTTTTTTAAAGAAAAACAGACAAACAAAAAAGTAAATAAAAATAAATACATGAAGTATATAAAAAAAAAATCTGAAAAAATTCAGAAAAAATATGATAGAAAGAAAATTGGGTAAAACTTTCTATGAAGCCCGTATTTATAATACATTATAAGGGTATTCTTAAGGCATTATAACGAATGCATAATGCATTATAAATAACCTTATAATATGTTGTATCATCTCATGAGTATTCATAAGAACAGTTGTAATGTATTATAATATTTACTTATTTGTAGTTATAGCTATTAAGAGTATGATGATTTATAACACACAATGAACACATCCACTTAAGTAACCATGAATTATACTTCTCATAGTTATAATGTATTATAAGTCTAATTTCTTGCCATTTTACTTATGTTACTTTACTTAAAGAAGACAAAGACCACTTATAAGTAGTATTAACAACAATAATAATAATAATAATAATAATATTTTTTTTCCTCAAACATCCATAAGATCAGGTATCAGAACAGATGAATGTGTCATATGGCACATTTGCTTCCAACAGTTTTTTTTTTATTTGATGGTACCATTTTGACAGCTGTTGATAAGTAGCTCTGCAACTACATGTCAACTAGCAGTATTTATTATTAGTAGTATGCTAAATATATGCTTTATATTATTTACACACTTTATTTTGATAGCTGCGCAAAAGTCAAACTGATTATACGTAACTTTGACCTACCCTAACCTTAACTAAGTCTACTAATACTCAAAGGAGTGTTAGTTGACATGCAGCTGCAAAGTTGCTTATAGTCAATAGACTAAGGGGACCAACAAAATAAAATGAAAAAAAAAAAAAAAGTAATATGATATAGTCCATTATAAATGTAGTTTTAATATGGTGTTCACTGTGTGTTATAAATAATCATACTATAAAAAGTTAACCTCAAATACGTAAGTATTATAATGTGTTATAATTGTTGTTATGATTATTCATGAGATGGTATAACATATTATAATGTTTTTTATAATGCATTATGCATTCATTATTATGCCTTAAGAATACCCTTATAATGTATTATAAATACGGGCTTCATAGAAAGTGTTACCATGTGTAATGTTTTTTAACATGAGAACAAGTGATTGATCAACAATGTCGGGAAAACATTTTTTATCTTAACTGAGACACTATAAGGAAGAAGAAATTGATTATTTATAGAAAAATAAATGGGAGAAATTGTAACAATATGGCAACTGTTAGAAAGGAAGTCCATTTTTGACCTATTTTGAGCTAAAGAAGCAAAATTTACAACACCAATCTTCTCAGATTTCATATTTGATATAAACTCTTAAAAATAAAGGTTGCGAAAGTGGAACAAGTTTGGGTTCCCCAAAGAATCTTTCAGTGAACAGAACATTTTAATAATCTAAAGAGACTTTTTCTACTATAAAGCCCTGCAAAGATTCCATGGATGTGAAATGTTCTTCATGGCAATAAACAACAAAGATTTTGAGTGTTTGTAAGCTTAGTCAAAGTTTTGGTCTTTCCCAAGGACTTAAATAAATTAAATAGCTGCCGAGATGGACTTCGAGTAAACAGACTTTCCTCAAAATGACTTTGACTCTACTTTATCCCTGCCTTTCAGTCTCCTCTTTGCTGGATCTGTCAAATAAGTGACAACAAGTCAGAAAAACCAATGTGGTCCTCCATGTCCCTCATGTACATGTTGTGGACACACTTCAAAAACTTCACAACAGAGTGGAGAGTTTTTACACCACCCGAGGAGCTCACACATATTAAATGAAAAACATTTTTCTGATGACAAAAGCTTGTGAATTTGACAGTGTGGTTGCGAGGTGTTGCAAATCCACTTCTCACGACAGAGAGGTCTGGTGCCGTCCACTCCCTGTGTAGTGACCACAAATCCAGGATGAGCGGCACCTCAAATGCCACAGCAATCCGTACAGCTTACACCACTGTGCTAGGGATTTATCATGCATCCAGTACATCCAAACAGCAGCCGGACAAGCAATTCATCCATTTTCACTGTGAGAATTATCATTGTGCCTGTGGGAAAAGACCCGAAACTCGAGCTCAGTGCCATGGCAACTGTTAACTTATGATTCTGAGGCTCTTGTGCGTGTTCGAGAGGCATGTGGATGTGGAATATGAAACGCAGAAATGGGAAGGATACAGAAGAGTGCTTAGAGGTGAATGCCCAAATAACTTTCTGCCGCGAATCCTTCCTTCCCTCTCATTTTCTCCTTCCGTTTTTCCTGACCTCGCTCTCTTTTGTCACCTCTATCAAGTACGGGCCAGCGGTTAGCAACACAGGTGGTTAAAGTAAGTGTCTGCGACCGCATCTCCTGAAATGGCGAGGGATGAAAATGGATGGAGGTTTTTAGAGGAACGATGACCCTTCTAACTCAGTTGTTCTCGAGGCTAAAGACTAACTAAAGACTTTAGGGAGCGTTTGATACAAAGCAAGTGGATTATTCAAGGTTTCTGCATCATTACCACTGAGGTCAAAGATGAATCTATACCAGACTGAAAATATCTGTAACATTAGTCACACCAATTATCAGTTTTAGTCTGAGATTACCAATTTAATCAATCAAATTAAGTTTATTCTTGCTAAGACATTGCATGGGTCACTGCAAATTGAGACATATGGAGCAATTTCTTTGTGAATCTGACATAAATAATAAATCTATTATTTATCATCTAAAAATGTATATGATAGGAATACAGAACAAGAGAATGACAGATGGGTAGATAACTTGAGATAGAAAGATAGAAAGACTGACAGAACAATATAAATAGGATGATAGACAGATAGAACAAAATAACTTGATAGAACAATAAATAGAACGATAAACCGATAGATAGATAGATAGATAGATAGATAGATAGATAGATAGATAGACAGACAGACAAAACTAAATAACTTCAGTTAGAAAGATAGAAAGACTGATAGAACAGTATAAATAGATAGAATGATAAATAGATAGAACAAAATAACTTGAGATACAATCATAGATAAACAGAACAAAATAACTTGAGAGAACAATAGATAGAACGATAAAACGATATAGATAGATAGAATGATAAACAGAACAAAATAACTTGAGATAGAATGATAGATAAATAGAACAAAATAACTTGATAGAACAATAGATAGAACGATAAACCGATAGATAGATAGATAGATAGATAGATAGATAGATAGATAGATAGATAGATAGATAGATAGATAGACAGACAAAACTAAATAACTTCAGTTAGAAAGATAGAAAGACTGATAGAACAGTATAAATAGATAGAATGATAAATAGATAGAACAAAATAACTTGAGATACAATCATAGATAAACAGAACAAAATAACTTGAGAGAACAATAGATAGAACGATAAAACGATATGGATAGATAAAACTAAATAGATAGATAGAATGATAAATAGAACAAAATAACTTGAGAGAACAATAGATAGAACGATAAAACAATATAGATAGATAGATAGATAGATAGAAATAACTTGAGATAGAACAATAGATAAAACGATAGAACGATAGATAGATAGATAAAAATAACTTAAGAGAACAATAGATAGAACGATAGATAGAATGACAGATAGATAGATAGATAAATAGATAAAAATAACTTAAGATAGAACAATAGATATAACAATAGAAATAACTTGAGAGAACTATAGATAGAACGATAAAACAATATAGATAGATAAAAATAACTTAAGATAGAACAATAGAACGACAGATAGAACGATAGATAGATAGATAGATAGATAGATAGATAGATAGATAGATAGATAGATAGATAAAAATAACTTAAGATAGAACAATAGAACGATAGATAGACAGATAGATAGATAGATAGATAGATAGATAGATAGATAGATAGATAGAAATAACTTGAGATAGAACAATAGATAGAACAATAGATAGATAGATAGATAGATAGATAGATAGATAGATAGAAATAACTTGAGATAGAACAATAGATAGATAGATAGATAGAACAAAATAACTTGAGATAGAATGATAGATAAATAGAACAAAATAACTTGAGAGAACAATAGATAGAATGATAAAACAATATAGATAGATAGATAGATAGATAGATAGATAGATAGATAGAACTTGAGATAGAACAATAGATAGAATGATCGAACAGTGATAGATATAGATAGATAGATAGATAGATAGATAGATAGATAGATAGATAGATAAAACTAAATAGATAGAACAAAATAACTTGAGACAGAACAATAGAGAGAACGACAGATAGATATAAATAACTTGAGATAGATAGACAGACAGACAGACAGACAGATAGATAGATAGATAGATAGATAGATAGATAGATAACTTTTATTTACTAATAAATATATTTAGGATCTGCAAATGATGTAATAATTGACAATTTTAGGTTATGTGATGCATTTCTGCATACATTTGTGTCTATATACACTACCGTTCAAAAGTTTGGGGTCAGTAAGACTTGCGATTTTTTTTTTTAATGAAGTCAAGGCTGCATTTATTTGATCAAAAATACAGAAAATAAACTGTAATATTACAAAATGTTATTACAATAGAAAATAATGGTTTTTATTTTCATATACTTTAAAATATAATTTATTCCTGTGATGCATTGCTGATTTTTCATCAGCTGTTACTCAGTTTCCCAGGCTTAAGTGTCACATGATCTCTCAGAAATCATTCTGATATTCAGAATTATTAGTAGAATTATCAGTTTTGGAAACAGTTGTGCCGCCAATGTTTTTTTTTTTTTTTTTTAACCTGTATTTTTTTCTTTCAAGAACAACATTTATTCAAACTATAAATCTTTTCTAGCAATGTAAATCTATTATGTCACTTTTTATTAATGTAACAATTTATTCATTTCTTTCAATAAAAAAAAAAAAAAAAAAAAAAGAATGAATAAACATTTACTGACCCCGGTAGTGTATATTTCTATAACTCTATATATTCAGAGGTTCCAAACTCATCCTAACCTTATAAGTGTCAAATCATTGCATCATTTTTAATTCCAGCAAGGTTGTGCAAGGACTTCTGCTCAGACTTTCCCATTTGTACATCTCAGGTTCATTGTAGGGTTTGCAGTAAACCCCCAATAGGCCTTATTAGATACATGCAGGTACCATTGGTCTTGGGTCAGTGCTCAGCTCGCCCACATTGTCTGGGGTTTGAAGGCTGCTGAGATCTGGATAGGAGTCACACTAGGGTCAAAACACCCATCGAGGAGATGGAGACAACAAAGCATTCTCACCAGAAGACAGCTGAACGCATGGAAAACCGGCCTGGCTGGGATCACCTCTCTGAACACACGTATTATGAAAAATTGAAGTTATACACATGATGCGACTGATTACAGCCAATGATGAATTGCAGAAATGAAGAAGCACAACACAACTAAAGGTGAAAAAATAGCTGCAATACAACCGAACCGTTATCAGAAACCCAACCAACCTTATGATTGGCTGTTTAAGCCGAACAAACCAAAGCTCTCTGTGTCACAACTCAAATAACACGAATAAACAGGAATACGCTTTGAAGATTAGTTTAAATGAAACAGCTTTGATGGAAAAACATGAAAAACCCTTATCGCCGCAATTGTTTGACTATATTTCCGAATTAGACTATAAACGGCTAAGTGTAGCCATTGTGAAAAGTTCCTTATCAGCTAATCCAGGAGAGAAAATTACTGCTTTTCAGAAGTTCTCCTCTCGCCGTCTAATTGACACTCAAGAGTGAAACAAACACTGTTGTGAAGTGCTAACTATGAGAGCCACCTAAATGAGACCAGTCTCATTAGCAAACGCTCTTTTTTTTAGTCTGTTCTCATATCTAACTAGCACTTCATACGATCTGAATTTGAATAAAACACATTTATGGATCCACAGACCTCGCTTTGCTCTCTTTAAAGGAAAAATGCATGATTAGATTCTCATTCATCTTCAGAAAAGCAACAAATGAATGCTAGTTAGTCTATGAACGAGCTTTTGATGGCAGTTTTATTGGTTACACTTTATTTTGATAGTCCACTTTAGACATTCTACTAACTGTAAGTAAATTTGTAGCTACATGTCAACTACTTGTCAACTACATATCAACTAAATCTCATTATTTGCAACTACATGTCCACTAACTCTCAGAGTAGACTTTAGGGTTAGATTAGGGTAGGTTTAGGGTTAGTTGAATAAGTTGACAAAGAAAGTGTTAGAAGATATTAAGCAGACAGTCTACTAATACTCTACTAACTGCTAGTTGACATTTTGTTGCAAAGTTACTTAGTGTTAGTAGAATATCTAAAGTGGACTATCAAAATAAAGTGTTACCGTTTTATTGAACTAAACGGAGGTATTTATGGCGTTTAAAATAGGATATGGAGGTTAAAGGTTAATTAGAGAAACAGGAAATTTCACTGTAATGTATTATTGATAAATGTATGGCTTAGAGTAACACATAATGATTTAACTTTCCTTTTTAAATTACACTAAGGATTTATGAGTAAAAGTACTTGAGGAAGTGGTAGAATTATATTAACATATCCATATTCATTAACTAAATCATAGTATATGTGCAAATGTCAGTATATTGTGATGCTCTACTGAATGTACTGCTGTTCAAAAGTCAGTAAAATTTGATTTATTTTTTGTTTTTAAAGAAATTAATACTTTTATTCCAGAAAAGGAATTATTTAATGCATCAAACATTCAGCAAATTAGTTTTAGAATGTTACAAAAGATTTAAAAGTAAATGCTGCTTATTTAAACTTAATATTCATCAAAGCATAAATCAAAACTTAGTATCACAGCTGTTTTCTATGGAAGCCCTTTTCTGCCACTGAATAAAAAATGAAAAAAAGGTAATTGCAACTTTGTATCTTACAATTCTGTCTCAGAATTGTGTGAAATTAACTCTCAGTTGTAAATTATAAACTCTCAATTGCGAGACAAAACTCAGAATTCTGAGAAATAAAGTTGCAATTCTGAGAAATGAAGTCAGAATTGTGAGATACAAAATCAAAGTTGTTAGTTATAAAGTCAGAATTGCAAGATATATACTAAATTGCGATGCAAACTCAGAATTCTGAAAAATAAAATGTCAATTCTGAGAAATAAAGTCAGAATTGTGAGATACAAAATCGAAGTTGTGAGTTAAAAAGTCAGAATTGCGAGATATAAACTCACAATTGCAAGAAAAAAACATGAATTCTAAGAAATAAAGTCAGAATTTTGAGAAATAAAGTTTCAGAATTGCAGACTATAAACTCCAAATTGCGAGACAAAACTCAAAATTCGGAGAAATAAAGTCAGAACTTTGAGATACAAAATCGTATTTGTGAGATACAAAATCGAAGTTGAGTTAAAAAGCCAAAATTGCGAGATACAACCTCTAAATTGTGAGACAAAACTCAGAATTGTGAGAAATAAAGTCAGAATCGCAAGATATAAACTAAATTGCGAGACAAAAACTCTGAGATTCTGAGAAATAAAGTTGCAATTCTGAGAAATAAAGTCAGAATTTTGAGATACAAAATCTCTGAGATACAAATATCTCATGAGATATCTCACAAGATATAAGTTGTGAGATACAAAATCGAAGTTGAGTGATAAAGTCAGAATTGCGAGACAAACTCACAATTGTGAGAAAAATTCTGAATTCTTAGAAATAGTGTCGCAATTCTGAGCAATAAAGTTGGAATTTTGAGAAATAAAGTCAGAATTGCTAGATATGAACTCGAGACAAAACTCAGAATTCTTAGAAATAAAGTCACAATTCTGAGAAATAAAGTCAGATTTGCAAGATTTAAATTAAATTGCAAGAAAAGAATAAATAAAATAATGAGAAATGTCAGAATTGTGAGAAAAAAATGTCAGAATAGTTTGTATTACGCAATTCTGGGTAAAACATCATTCGTAATTTGTAATTGTGAGAAAAAAAGAATTAAGGTCAAAACAATTCAGACTATTTCTCGTAATTCTGAGGAAAAAAAAAGACTTTTTAAACATATTTCTGGAGTAATGATGCTAAAAATTAGCTTTGACATGGCAGGAATAAATGAATAATTAAAATATATTAAAATAGAAAACAGTTGTTTTGAATTATAATACTATTTCACAATATTACTAATTAGAATGTATTTTAGATCAAATAAATGATGTTTTGGTGAGACTTCTTGTAAAGATATAAATATAAATTCACTATTCAAACTTTTTAAATTGATGACCAAATTTACATTTTTGGATAAACTCTTTTAACAATCATTTTACTATATACTTAAGTGTGTAACTTTTGGTTTTCAGTTCTAAAATTCCTTTTAAAATCAGCAATATCAAAGCCCTCTCGACTGCTCATAATTCATACCCTGTTTCGCAGCACGACAGTAACAAATTCATCTCAGATTCAAACACTCATTTCCATCCACCTGGCCAAACATGTCAACACACCTCCTCCCGGTTTGAAGACTCAGCCTCGCCTTGGGACGCACATCATCACATAGGCTGCTTTCACACCCTCAAAGGCAAATGAAGGCATTGAGGATTTCTTGAAATGGAAAATTGGCAGCCGCTCTCGGGTGACGTGACCCGTGCCTGTCAGAGCGCTGAAATCTTCTTTAATGTTTCCATCTTGTTGGCTGTGCAGTGGCGTGGGGAAAGGGCAGGAAGTGAGATATTCAATAACCCTGACCTTTCTGCCCGCCAGACGTGCACGGCCATTTGCCTGTTAAACAGTGACTGCGCCGTGGCGGATCGGTGGCCCTGAAACTACAAGTGTTGAGAAGATGAGGGTTATCATGGAGCAACGGTGATTCTAGGATCTTACAATTTGGATTTTACCGGCGTGAGACGACAGTAACACGGATTATATTTGTAACCATGTCTATTTTGTCCATTTCAAAATGTTTGACTGAGCTCTGGCAATTTAATTAATTGCTGCGGGAGCCATTCTGACATGAATTTAATTAAGGAGCATTCTGTATTTCTTGTTGACATAAACCGGAAAGTCAGAAAAGTCAATTCATTACTTTAAATTCTTCCCCGTGACACTTTTGATATTATTTAAATCCATTTACACAATGCTTTAATTTCGCATTTGACATGTCAGTGAGTGATATGACTAGTATGATATGTTCTGTCAAATTGGTTTTAACTGAAATAAGCCAATAATTTAATTGACCGTCAGTGCTCAATTAAAATGCCAACTATTAACTCGTGGAGTATAGTAGCAAGGCACAACTGTTTTTAATTTCATGGTCTTTGGAAGTCTTTAAAAATATAACATTCTTCAGCACTTGAAATGAAAACATGAAAACGATACCATCATTTATAATTGAAACAGCCTGTGGTGTGTGTCATGAGTATGGCAGGAACATGGTATGGTGGAACAGCAAATTAAATGTTGTCATCACTTACCCATAGTATTTCCTTCCTTCTGTGAAACACAAAATGAGATGGTAGGCAAAACGTTGTTTAAACAGGACATCAGATGCCCATTTTCCATAAGTTGGTATGATTCTTTAGGGCCTTCATGAAATGTAATTCAACATACTTTGGTTAAAATTCCTCAATGGTCATATAAAACAACATTTTTACCTTGTCAAAAACAGCTCTGTTCACAGCGACCCATTTTGGTGCATGTCTCTTTAAATTATAATGAGCTATTATTCACCCTGCCCCTCTTTTACCTTTTTTTTGGTATGTGTATTCTGTGGCATGTTACCATCAAAAACAAAACCAATCCACTGCATCCTCAGTGGCTCTGATGTTGTGAAAAAAATTAAGACTCAGTTTTACATCCAAATACAAAAGACCTGCATTGTCGCTACAACTGCTCAAGTGTGAACAAAATGGCGGTCAGCGTACCACTGGCCGAGGGCAGAAACATGCTAATATTGAACAATCCGTCAGCAGACGTGGGCGGGGCTTGAGCAGTATGATGTCATACTGCTCAGAAAATCGAAACGGCTTGATAAGTAATGTTTAGGTTTTTGGGGGATAATAAAAAAGGAGCAATCGGATTTTTATCATTGCAGGGGGCTTGTGTCCACACACTGCTAAGACAAATATCGCTCAAAAAATATCGCTCATGAGCATTTTACCGTTACTTTTGGGGAAAAAAAACATCATCATATCATATACAGACAGAAACAAAGGTCTTCACACCAAGCCATCAAAATAAAAGTTTGGTTTAACGTGACAGAAATATGTAATGATACTAAATACTAATACTAAAACAAATATTATTAAAAGAATATTTAAGGAATATTTACCAGAAAATTGTAAATACACAACAAAGTATTTCTAAAAAAAAGGAAAGAAATAATATAATAAATTATTTTTTATTAAAATCTAATTAATCTTTATAAATTAATTAGACATGCTTTTGATTATTAAAATGTAATTAATGGAAAACAGATTCAGAAAATTTGATAAAAATAAAACTGAATTTGAGAAAAACAATAAAAACATTCTTACCTACTTATTTCATTTGTGTCTTTGTTTTACTGTATTTGTCCATTAGTTTGTGACTTGCATCTATGTTCTTATTATTAATAACGAAGATAATGATCATGATATAAATTGTTATTGTGAAATAAAAGTTCGCTTTTCCTTTTAGCTAACTTACCAATGTAGCAAAGATCTCTACATATAGTCCTGTGTAAGACCATTAGGACTTTTTATTATTTTTATTTTTTAAAGGGACAAGAAATGTTTTTTTAATAGATAAAATAACTATAACCTCTATTTGGATCATCTATTATTCAGTTACTTTTCCTGTTGTTCTATGTTTTTGTCATAGTATCGGTTCAGTAGTAGTATCGAGATATTTTAGTCAGGTATTGTATCAAAGTAAAAATTTTGGTATTGTGACAACACTAATGCAAACACCATGTAAAAGTGAATTTTGCATCAGATGCAAAAAAGGACAAAAAGCACGCTTAAAATTAGCCCAACAGTAGTTTATACAGTTACTATATTACCAATAATTTTGAATCAGTAACAGACCCATATTCAGGTTAGCATTCTTCACTGCATTTTCAAACTTTCCGCATCACAATTACTTACAAGATAAGCGAGCAATGGTTGCAGTAAATGATTTCTGAGAAAGTGGATCGGACCGAGTACCAAAACACACTTCTAGCCAATCACCAGTGAGGGGTGTGTCCACTCATGATGGGGGAGTTGCCTATGTTCCATAACATGTTGGTGAATTTGGGGGCGGGGCTATCAAGGGGTGTGATCCTTTTAGGATCATTTTTATTTTGGTGATTTCAAATATCAACATTTTTCAGAAATCGCATACTGCACCTTTAATGATGTCAGAACTAGTGCCATATGTCTAAACCCACCATTTTTAAAATTAAAACATGCAAGAATGACATTTGATAGTGATTATCAATGAACATCATTTACATTTTCTAATTTTAGGAGCGGTCTTTAGAGTTTAGAAGACGATTTCATGCTGCTTTTTTGTCCATTTGTGGAGTTTGCCAGTATGTCCACTTTTGTGTTGCACAGAAGAAAAAAAGCCAAACATCTTTGGAATGTCATGAGGGTGAGTAAACAATGACAAATTTGTAGTTTATTTTATTTTATATGAACTAGTCAAATCAATCAAAAAATCTGTATCTCAGTGGGTTCCTCCAGAGCTGTCATCATTATGAACTGCCTCACACAGTATTTCTCCTCTACGATTCCACATCTCACAGCCCTGAAATCCAATGAATCGAAACCTCAAACAAAGTGAGACAGACCTAGAGAAAATGAGAGGGAGAACGAGAGCGATCCCATTTTCTTCCACTCGCGTACCGCGTTTGGTCATCGATTGCCACCGCAGGTGAGTAGTTAGCATCTGCGTCTCGAGTTCGCAGCGAAGGGCCGATGACTGATCTGAGCAACACATTTAGAACTGAAATGATTTTTTTCCGCCAAATTATCGATCTGCGCTTTTTTCCTTCACTCAAACCGACGCAGCAAGAAAAACCTCCGATTAATAATAAGTGTGGATAATGAAGCATGAGCCTGAAAAGAGAATTCAGGAAGATAGTGGGAGTTGGAACAGGGGAAAATGGGGGAAAGAAAGAGGAAAAAGACCCCCTGCCGGGCTTCAGTGGCTTCCTGGCTGATCTTTCCCATAGATATCACACATTAACCCCGAGACGTAAACGCCTCTCCCTGCTAAAATAGACCCCTAGTCGTTCTGCTGAGGAGGGAGACCATTACACTTTAGGACCCGCTCAGTAACAGAGAATAATTAATGTGCCCCGCTCCCCAACCCCCAGCCTATCATTCACAGCCTTTTGAAGTCTGTTTATTAATGATAAAGACATAACCCAGTTTGAGAGACTGTTGGCGTATGCTTTGAAGGTTACGTTTTTCTATTGGTGATTAAACCGAATCAGTGTGATGGGGTGACTTCATGCAGTTGTGTATTTTGAAGATCCCATTTTTTGGTGCTTGTTACATTTGTGAATCTGGTGGACACGCTCATTAAAAGTGACTTACAGCGCATTCAAGGTATATAATTTTTTTCAGTAAATGTTCCTCAGGAATCAAACCCACAACCCTGGTGTTGCAAGCACATATTCAGACCTGGATTTGAATGAAAACTGTGCCATGACCCTGAATGCACTGTGTCTAAATGACATTTAATAAATCTGATTTCAATCCCATGTAACAATTCTAGCTCGTTAATGATCCAATAATGGTTCTTTTAAGGAACAAAATAATTAGCTTCAATTCAATGAGCGAGTCTGTTATGAACAATTCAGTGCTTAAGTGAGTCATTATGCCAATTCCAATAACTTATGAGATTAATTTGCGAATATTTTCAGTCAGTTTATTAATATATACAAAAACAACTTGCTCCAGTAAGACAGGGCAGTTCATTGAGTGCGTTAAGAACTGTTCTGAACGATTCAGTACTTAAGTGAGTCACTGAGTCAATTCCAAGAACTTGTGAGTTTAATTTGTGAATCTTTGTAATCCGTTCAATAATAGATACCTTGCTTTTAAGGAACAACATAACTTGCTTCAGTAAGGCAGTGCAGTTTAACGAATGAGTCAAGAAACGTTCAAAATGATTCACTAATTGAGTGAGTCCTTAAGACAATTCTAATAACGTGAGATTCATTTGTGAATATCTTTGGACATTATATAATAATATATATGAAAACAACTTGCTTCAGTAAGACAATGCAGTTCAACAATTCAGTAATTAAGTGAGTTATTAAGTCAATTCCTATAAATCATGAGATTTTTTGTGAATTATGTCGATTCATTAACATATACACACATATGCCGTGCTTATAAGGAACCAAATAACTTGCTCCAGTAACTATTCAGTAAGTAATTCAACGAGTCATTAAGTCAATTTCAAAAAACTTGTGAGATTAATTTGCAAATCTTTTTGATCAATACATTAATATATACCTTGCTTTTAAGGAACAAAAAAAATTGCTTCAATAAGGCAGTGCAGTTCGACGAGTGAGTCAAGAACTGTTCTGAACGATTCAGTAATTAAGTGAGTCATTAAGTCAATTCCAAGAACTTGTGAGATTAATTTGTGAATCTTTTTGATCAGTTCATTAGTACCTTGCTTAAAGGAACAAAATTATTTGCATCAGTAAGGTAGTGCAATTCAACGAGTAAATCAAAAACTGTTCTAAACGATTCAGTAATTGAACAAGTCACTAAGTCAATTCCAAGAACTTGTGAGATTAATTAATGAATCTTTTCAATCAGATTGTTAATTTATACCCTGCTTATAAGGAACCAAATAACTTGCTCCAGTAAGTAACTGCAGTTCAGTGAGTCAAGAACTGTTCTAAACAATTCAGTAATTAAGCGAGTCATTAAGTCAATTCAAGAACTTGTGAGATTAATTTGTAAATCTTTTTGATCAATACTTTAATATATACCTTGTTTCGAGTCATTAAGCCAGTTCCTATCAATCATGAGATTAATTGTGAATCTTTCTGATCAATAAATAACTGTTCTAAATGATTCAGTAACTGAGCCATTAAGCCAATTCCAGTGAATCTTTTTGGTCAGTTCATTAATATGTATAACAACAACTTACTCCAGAAAGACAGTGTCGTTAATTGAGTGAGAACTGTTCCTATCGATTCAGCACTTAAAGTTAATCATTAAGCCAGTTCCTATAAATCATGAGAATAATTTTTGAATCTTTTTGGTAAAATAACTCCAGTACATAAGTGCAGTTCAACGAGTGAGTCAAGAACTGCTCTAAACAATTCAGTAATTGAGCGAGTCGTTAAGTCAGTTCCTATAAACCATGATATTTATTCTTTTTGGTCGATTCATTAATATATATATACCTTGGTTTTAAGAAACAGAATAACTTGCTCTAGTAAATCAGTGCAGTTCAACAAGTGAGTAAAGAAATGTTCTGAACAATTCAGTAATTGAATGAGTCATTATCCCAATTCCAATAACTTATGAAATTCATTTACGAATCTTTTTGGTCAGTTCATTAATATATGTAAATACAACTTGCTCCAATAAGAGAGATCAGTCCATCGAGTCAGTCGAGAACTGTTCTGAACAATTAAGTGAGTCATTAAGCCAGTTCCTATAAATCATGAGATTAATTTGTGAATCTCTCTGGTCGATTCATTAATATATACATATGCCTTTGCTTATAAGGAACAAAATAACTTGCAGTTAAGGGAGTTAAGAATTGTTCTAAACGATTCAGTAATTGAGTCATTAAGGCAATTACTCATTTAGATTAATTTGGTCAATTCATTAAAAAATTCAGTTCATAAGAGTCATTTATTTGCAAATCAGACATGCAGCAAGAACACTGCAATACATTGTTTTGCCTGTTAATTGTGTTAGTGTGATTTCACAGCATCCATCACATTCAGTTCTTTCCCTCTGATCACATTCATTTCAGACTGCAAGCTCACAACTCATCATTTGTTTTGTAGCTCAGAACCGTAAACACCACCGGATTATTTTATTTTATTCCAACTGCATGCAAGTAACACAACCGAACATCACAAAAATCACCCAACTAAAAAGTGCAACAGGTTTCTAACAAGACCCCACCACCCCCCAAATCAAGAGGCAGTAAAAGCTCCAGAGATACTTGGTTGTAGTACTGCCCCATCACCAGTTGGAGGTGCCATCAAACAATCCTATTCCCCAAAATGCCACATCCCACAGATCTGTTCCACCCTCAGCTGGAGTTCATTCCCATCCTTCCCTCATCTCTCCTCCAGCTTCTACAGTGCATCCCTCTCAGAGCAAACAATAATCGCCACTTTCAGAGACATTCACATACACACGCACACACATATGCCTAACCAAAGCATTATGCACAAAAGCTACTTCAAATCGTGAGTAGCTTCTAGACTGACCAAGTTTAATAATACAGGCAAGCTATTTGGAAACAACCTACATGCCTCCACAAAAATTACAAAATGCTAACAAATAGCAACAAGTTACACTAAAGCTACTAAGGCAACAATACAGTTTAACTGATGGGATAAAAATAAAACTGTTAATTGGTTAACAGTATTTCCTTATAATATACATGAATTGTAATAAAATAGGATATTTTATGTAATTTTACAGGGATATACTGTCAAATTAAAGTTTTTGGAAGTGGAAAAAGTCAACAAAACCGTAAACTGGCATTGCCAGAATTTCCATGGCTGATTAAAATAATGATTTCTTCAGAGTTACTTCTTATCTGCTATGTGCATTAGAGTTTTATGTTTAATAAATTAATGTTTATTGTGTTATTTTAGTGTCATACTTGTTACTATGATGGTGTTTTATACATTAGTATGTACTTCAGTTTGTAAAATAGCTACTTGTGATGAGCTTTCTTATTACCACATGTGTTTTTGGTGGTTATCAGCGAGTATTGACTGATATTTACTATTTCATTAGAATGGTATATAAACATTATATGTTAATGGAGCATAAATGCATATTTTAGTTCAATCTGTAAACCATAAGATGTTTATCATACATGGCAGCAATGATATTACAGAATGAACATACTATAAAAAAGAGAGAGACTTTAATGTAATCCTCAGAAAAACTTCCAGTTCCTAAAATGAATCAAGCCAAGAAAATTAAAATGCCCAACATATTAAAGAAATAAAAACAATGAAAAAACAGTGATGTAATGTTCTGTAATACTAAGCAACAAAAGTGGGGGAGCGACTACGTTTGTAAACAGCTGAGCTGCTGTTACCCTACTAAAAAATGAAGTCAAGTTAGCAGCGTGGCTACTTAAAATTCGATATTTCCTCAAAGCGGATGCACACTCACAGGTGAGGAAGCACACTAGATTCACATACATGCATACATGCCCTCGGTTCAGTTAGTGTGTGGATAAAAAGTGTGACAAGTCTCGAGCTCCTCTGGAGCTGCCTGGAAAAGCGAGTGATGAGAGGAAAGATGCAGCAACCCCCGGCCTAGTTAAGCTCAGAGGAAGGCGAGAGAGGGGGAAGAGAGAGAGAGAGAGAGAATGTGGTTCTTTTCATTAACCGCCTGATTTTTGAAGCCTTAGTTTCCCCCTGGTTGGAGCCAGTCTACTTTAGCTCGCTCTAAACAGCCAATGCATAATTCAAAGATTCTCTTCCCTTCAAAAGGAAGCTGCTTTGAAATACTAAACTTTGAACTGCTGCATACGAAAAAAAAAAAAAAAAAGAATGGGGGGGAAAATGTAGAACAAAATACTTGTGTAGGGAAGGAAGACAACAGCCAGTCAGTGCTGCATGGAGTAACCCAAGCAAATGCTGGAAATGCTTCTACAAAGAGGGGAGAATTGCCAAAGAGTTGTAGGCCATTAAAAGCATAATGACTGTGGTGGGTGACTGTACGATTCTGGGCATTTTCATTTAAAAAATGAACTGAAATGTGTCAGGAGTAACAAAATATAATGCTAAGCAAACCAGCTATTAGCACTGAATGTCCAGCTAACCGCATTTAGTTTAATACATAACCTGCCATATCATGGACAGGAGGGAGAAACACACAAGCCTCGTAAAAACAAGGTGCCTGACAAAATTTGAAAGGAATAGTTCACTTAAAAATGAGCAGGCTGGCATTTTTCCTCACCCTTGTGTTGCTACATATTAATAATTATAATAATATATTATTATTATTATTATTATTATTATTATTATTATATACATACACACACAGATAATAAAATGATAAACAAAATAAAATTATAAATGATTTGAATTGAGATGAATACTTTTATTTTCAATCCTGCATTAAATTGATACAAATACACTACATACATACATACATATATATATATATATATATATATATATATATATATATAAGGGCTGTCAAACGATTAATCGTGATTAATCGCATCCAAAATAAAGGTTTATGTTTACATACTATATATTTGTGCACTGTGTATATTTATTATGTATATATAAATGGAAACACATTCATGTATATATAAAGGAAAAATATTTCAGATTTACATCTAAAATATTTATATTTATTTATAATCTAAATTGTATACAGGTATAAATATATATACATATAAATATTTTGTTTTAATATATACATGTATGTGTGCATATTTATATTTTCATAATAAATATACAAAGTAAACACACATATAGTATGCATACATAAACTTATTTTGGATGTGATTAATCGCGATTAATCGTTTGACAGCCCTAATATAAATATATATATATATATATATATATATATATAAAATGATAATAATAATTCAGAACATGATTATTACAAAAGAAAATAAATTAATGATTAATAATAAAACTTTTATTTAAAAAGGTTTATATATATATATATATATATATATATATATATATATATATATATATATATATAAAATAATATTTTTAACAGCCTAAATAAAAACATTGGCGAGTAATTATTCAAAAGTAAATAATTAAATAAATAAATAAATAATAAAATTAATACTTTTATTCCCAATTATGCATTAATGGTAAAATAAATTCATAAAATACCTAAAATATTCATGAATAAATAATAATAATAATAATAATAATAATAATAATTCCAAAGTAATTATATAAACAAACAAACAATAAATAATACTAATAATAATAATAATAATAATAATAATAGTAATAATAGTAATAATTTTATTCCCAATCATGCATAAAAAAAAAGAAAAAAAAAGAAAACAAAAAAAAATACAAGCAGTGAAATATTAATAAAAATAATAATTCAAAACATAATTATTCAAAAGTAAATAACTACTACTAAATACCACTACTACTACTACTACTAATAATAATAATAATAATAATTTTACTCTCAGTCATGCATTCAATTTATTAAAAAATAAATAAATAATCATAAATAAATAAATTATATACTAATACTAATAAATTAATAATAATACTAATACTAATAATAATAATAATAATAACAACAACAACAACACACACAGCCTAAATAAAAACATTGGTGAGCACAAGTTAAATAATAATATAATATAATATAATATAATTCAAAACATAACTGTTTAAAAGTTGATTACTAATATTATTAAAACATTGATTAGATTTGTTTAAATATCCCATATGTGTAATTCTTTCTGAAAAAACACATTTGTTATTAAAAGATACACATTTAACATTTACAAGAGTAATGAACTACACAAATTTCCTTGAATTTGATTCCATTTGAATTCCTTGACTTCCTTAAATTCAAATTCAGCTTACATCTACCTGGCCTAATTTACTAATTGAATTGGAAATTAAAAAGCCATTCTCAATTCAATTCTGAATGGCATACAACCCTGGCCCACACTGAAGAGAACAGAAATCTGGTGAACGGTACAGAAAGAGAGAGACATCACACAGATCAAAGCCTTTCTGGGCTTTTGCGAGCTCCTGATTGCAAACAGCAGGAGACCTGTGGTGCAGGCAGCTAAAAAGCAAGCAGAAAATTTGACTTTGGTGTCAGTTCGGAGGGATGGGGCTCCCCAGGGCCTCGTAAGTCCGACTGAAGTTTGCATTAACCAGCAAATAACCCGACTTTGAGAGACAATGCTACCTTGAGATCACAAGCATCATCACCGGAGTGCTCTCAAAAAATTTACAATTTGACTAAATTCATCTTTTTCCATGCAAATAACTCTAAAGTTGACAGAATTAAAGGTTTAAGGCCAGGCCACCAGCGAGAGCGACCACATTTGAGAACGACACCCTGAATTACCTGCTGAGCCAAGTTAAACAAAGAGGATAATATCATAAAACACCTCTTTTTGTAGAGGTGATTGGGATTTTTCAACACAGTCTGGTCTAATACGCGTCGTATATATATAACATTTCAGCTCGACTCCCATAAGGCGCAGAGGAATGATTAAAAGTTACCTGCAATCTCTGATTACCGGTGGGTGCCCTGACTTGTGCCGCAGAATACACGTGGCCTTTTACTTAGCGGCAGTTTAATTAAAAATCCAGTCAAATGAGATTTCTGCGCAATAACAGATGATAATAGGTCACCAGACAGATAGTTGCAGTTGTCCTCCCTCATTAAAACTCTCTGGGCACCATTTATCTAATGAAAGACTCAATCTATTCATCTCTTTAGGGAAGAAAGGGACGGAATTAGTGCGACGCCAAGCCTGGCGTCCGCGGAGGCCAACCTGACCACTATTAAACACAATGGTGTTTTTGTGAGATGAGACATTTTCTCATTGCACGCGTGAGATCGATGCGATTTCTCCTTGGCCATTGATTTGACTCAAATGCATTGTTTGGCTAAATGGCACTTAGCCGTAACACAATCTAGACCGGGCTAATTGTTACAATTGATGGAATTGTCCGAGTGGCAATGGGGAAATGGTTAAATGTCACCGGAGAGCTGGAAGAAACTAGGTTTAAAAGAGATTTGCATTTCGCACGAAGGCCACAATTAGCATGCTTCGAGTTCAAGTTCAACCTGAGGCTAAAATACAGAAGGTTTGGTTAACTGGCCTCCGCCTTTGTATGTTTATTGAAACCAGAACAAGACGCATTTCTTCAAGAAGCCAAAGAAAGCAGCGCCTCTTTCAACTTTTTAATCGGATGAGGAAAAAAAAATACGGATTCTAGAGCGCATTTGATTGGACAGAAGGTTTGATGAGAAGCTTAAGTGCAGAGTGATGTCATCAAAATCGTTGATTCATATTGGTGGAAGTGATGAGTCTAAGTTTTGAATGCTCATATCTTGTAAACGCGAATTTTGTCATTGTTTTGAAACACACTAGCTTATAGATAACCTTAAGGCTAACATATTCATAACAAAAGCCAAAAAACTTTAAGGTAGCAATAGCCAAAATCATGATAGTCAAAATAATAGATTTTTCTTTTATGGCAAAAAAAAAAAACATTGGGGTTTTAAGTAAAAATCATGTTCCATGAAGATATTTTGTACATTTTCTACCTTAAATATATCAAAACTAAATTTCTGATTAGCAATATGCATGGCTAAAAACTTCATTTGGACAACTTTAAAGGCGTTTTTCCCACCCTCAGATTGCTGATTTTCAAATGGTCGTATCTTGGCCCTTACATCAATGTAAAGCTTATTTATTCAGCTTTCAGATTATGTATAAATCTTTTTTTTTTTCTTTTTTTAAATTGACCCCTTATGACTGGTTTTGTGGTCCAGGGTCACATATTTTGAAATATGGTATTGAATAAAGTTTAAAGCATTTTAAACTCCAACAGCAAAAGCCACCAGAGCTCTTGAGCTCATGGCGTTCTCACTGAGGTCCTGTAATGTAATACAGAAATATGTGAAATGTCACATCAAATGTCACATATGAAGAGGAAGTGGCCATCTATCATGTTCTCTTCATCACTGTGATTGGCTAATTACCTTGTAAGTGTGATAAAACATGCTCATATTAAATCTGAATAGGTCAAACTGGTAAACATGGGCATCGCTGTCAGTCACGTTCGAATTGACAAGAAACCAAAATTACTTGAAGATAATCTATGATCGGTATCTCTGTTTGTAATGAACTGAAAAGAAGGTGATTATTAATAATAATAACAACTGAATTTTTTATTTTAATTAAAGTTTTAGTAATTTTGCTATGTGCTTTTGCTTTTGCCATTTTTATTATTATTTCTATTTAGTATTTTTTTTGTATTAGTTTTAGCAATTTTATTACTACTACTAATTTATTTCAAATAGTTGCCAAGACAACATTTAATTTTTTTTCCACCTAATTTTATTTGAGCTTTATTTAAATTACCAAAAACAGTTTTTAATAATAGAATATAATATGATATACATTTTAATTACATTTTAATTCAACTACCATACTCAGTTTTACAGGAAAAAAAAAAAAATATTATTCAGTGTTAAAAAAAAAACATTTTCAGTGTTTCTACTTCAAAATGTCAGTATTTTAACAAAAATCAATCAAAAACTGTTTTTTATAATTTACATTAACAATAACAACATTGCGTAAAACACTTTATATACTATACAATACTATACTATAATATAATATAATATAATAATATTATTTTAATTACATTTTCCCCTACATTTCTAACTACAGTGCTCTCAGTTTTACAGGAAAAATGTGAAAAGGTTAAAAAAAAAATACAAATTCAAAGTGTTAAATATATACAGTTATGTGAAATTCTTTTATAATATAATATAATATACATTTTAATTCCCAAATTTTCAACTACTGTACTCTGTTTTACAGGAAAAATGTGAAAACGTAAAAAATAAAAGGATTTTTCAAAGTGTTAAATATATATACAGCTATGTGAATATAATATAATATAATATAATATATAATTTAATTTAATTTAATTTATAATTTTATTCCCAAATTTCCAACTACCATACTTTCAAGAGTCAAAAAAATTCAATCCAACAACTATTTTTAATAATTTCAATTAACAATAACAACACCACTAAACACTATTTAGTTGCAACGAACAACAAGCTACATGAAACACTTTTTTTATATAATATAATATAATATAATATAATTTTATAACATTTTAAATGACATTTTTATTCCCAAATTTCCAACTACAGTACTGTCAGTTTTACAGGAAAAATGTAAAAGCATTTTACATTGCATTTTGATGCAATCAAAAGCATAATCATGATGTGATTTTAATGTGCCAGCTATAATGAATATTATATTAATATATAAAAACTATGATTGCCTTCTCATTTAAAACTACCACATGCTGATTTCAACCAAACTCTTTGTTTTTAAATTCTAAATTTTAATTGCTTTTGAAAGATGTTTGTTTAACCTTTCATTTCATTCAATTATTCATTTGATGAATTTCATGAATGCCTGAATGAAAAGATTTCTTTGAAAAAAGATTCAAGGTCTTTGAATTTCATTACCTCTAAAGCATGTTCTCTAAACAAGAGAGGTTTGATAAGTCATCGCTCATGAAAAACTGGCAGCCCTTGACTTATATGTCCACAGCCTGAACCTCAAAGAGCTTATTGTTAGTCTTCAATTCTATTTATCCTTTTTTAAAAGTCTCTTAATTGCTTTAGGTTTCTTTTAAACTTATTGCAGAACTTTCTGACTGCTAAAATTCAAACGTACATATCTATAATACAAAGCCTTCACCCGAACGCTCTCTCCTTGATGCTTACACTGATGTAGCAAAGACATATAAAGAACAGATGAGCACCTCTTCATGAAGAGGATCTGTAAGAGCATGGCCAAGGCAAACGTCAGATGCGCGGTTTTATGTAAGCACAATCTTCTATGTGAGAGAACAGAATATGTGTGGGCCTGAGTCATTATTATATTCTTGATAAAGTCTCAAGGATGCTGAGCTGAATTCACAAAGTGTCACAGGGTACAGCCAAGTAAACAAGTGAAATTACTTATGAACTTACATAAACTGAAGAAGTTTTTTGTTTGGAAATATATCAGCAAAACCAGAACTAGGCCTCCCCCCAAAAAATAATAAAATAAAATCACTTCTCACTAATCTTGTCAAGAACACTAAAAATAAATAAATAAATATAATAAAAATTATAATATTTGGCTTATAGGAAATGCATTGTGCATACATTTTGATAATGTAATGTAATATAACATTTTGTTCCCAGATTTTCATTATCATACACCCAGTTTTATATTTTAGAGTGAATACAATTTCAGTGTTTCTACCTAATTAAATGCCACGTTTAATTCATTGTGTTACTTGAATTACTATAAAGAGAGAGAGAGAGAGAGAGAGAGAGAGAGAGAGAGAGAGGTTTTGAATTGTTGTTGTATTGTCAACTAAAATTGAAATTCTGAAATACTCAAACAAACAAACAAACAAAATAACATCTGAATGCCTTTAGTCAGATATATAGCTTTAGAGTCACACACACACACACACACACTATAATATAATATAAAATATTTTAAAATAATAATAATAATAATAATAATAATGATAATAATAATAATTCCATGTTATAAATAATTATATAAATAAATAAACATTATATATTATTATATATAACAATTAGAAATATTTTATGAATAAAGTATATAAATAAATAACATTATAAAACAAATATTTTAGTTTTATAATATTACAATGAATAAAATAAAAAAAATAAATAGAAACTCTATACACATATATATATATATATATATATTCCTTTCATTAGAGTAATTAAAATTGAGAAATATTATTAGAATTCTAAAATAATAAATTAAATTATGAACTATTACACTAAACTTACAGGTATACATATTCTATTCATTTTTATTTAAAATAATTACAGAAATTATATATATAATCATTTCATTCAGTATTATTTTATCATTTTTGAATTATAATAATATTTATAAAATTTAATTACTGTAAACTCGCAGGTTATATATATATATATATATATATATATAAAATAAATATATATATATATTTATATTACGTATATATATATATATAAGTATAGAGATGCAAAATCAGCTAAAAGCCATCTTGGTCAAAAATGAGATAATGATACTGAGGGAATGTTCTAGACACATAATACGTCCATTAAATACTTTTACTTCAAAACTGCTAAAATCCCAGCCTCAGCTCAATCAGAAGTACCAGTACTTACATAGAAACCTATACATCGGAGCCTGATAAAACAGGATTTTTTTAAAGAAAGACTTCAGATTTAGAGGCTTTTGCATCTGAACTCTTCATATACATTAGTTTTTAACTGTGATTTTGGAGTGAAATGTGACCTGGACATTCTTATTAACAGCCCACATTCACACAAACAAAATATAAATGGCCTCATGAATGGAGCCTTCTCAGCCTTTTTGGCAATACAACACAAAGCAAATCGTAATTGATTACAGAAGGCTCTTTTGCGCTGATGAAAGATATCAGTGAAGCCATGAATCTATTGTCAAGAGTATACCTGCTCCTAATGCATCAAAGAGCTCCTTTGTCCCTCTAAATAGTGTGGTTTCTCTAAGACCTCATTACCATAGTAGAGCTGACTTGTGGGATCACTTTGGTCCCCAGATACTGGTTTTATTCCAACCAGACCACACTGTATTTCACCCTCATTAATAAGAAATCTCATTACGCAGACTTTCATTTGATAGACCCTGCCATTGGTTTCCTGGTGGGTTCGGATATCGTTACATCAAAGGCTACTGCGCTATTAAGCCGCTTATTGATATAGTCTTGTGGGATTTGTATAATATAAATCCATAACATTATGTACACAATGGAATTGATGTTTATTTTCTTTCATATTCCGCTTGGAAAGGCCTCAATAAAAGGCTAAACACTGCTTGATCACTAGAAAGAGGCAAAATGATGAGAAAACCATGGCCGAAGCATAATAAGACAGCTCATCAAATCCGCTATTCCAAAGAATTACATTAATTTACAGACGTATTACCAACAGAAACTTTCTCGCTGCTATATGAGGCTTTTCCTACAAACAACAACAAACGTTACTTTTTCTTCTGAAGTCTCTAGACTCGTTATCTCCTGTCTTCTGGTTTTAATTGTGTCAGGCAACCTTGGATATTTATTTGACTCATGGAGTCTTATGACAAACTGAATGAGGAAAGCAAGCCTGGCCTAATTGGCTATCAAAGTAAAGCTTCTATCTTTGCAGGCTCCGGGCCCTTTGTGTTATTAACGCTTGTTTATTAGCGCCATTGATTGAACAGGGCTGACATTAAAACTACGGAAAATTGAAAGCAAGATGCCAATGGATCATTACAGAAGCGCACGTTTGTGGATGGGAAGAGAGAATATGCTTTAGTTCTGCTGCAGAAGCATCAATGAAATGGCAATGTTTTGTAATTATCTTGCTTTTGAAATTCACCATCTGGTGTGTGTTTCTTTCTATCAAATATATGCAAACACACACACACGCATCTATAATCTACAGTATTTATGCTGTAAGAAACTTGCCTCTTTCTTTATGTGAGCCTTGTATTCATATATGCATACATTTCTTGTGCTTAAAAGGTCCACTGAGGTGCCTTGAAACATGCAGCGTTATTCTAAGTGGTGACGTAATTTCAACTGAAACAGGAAAACAGGGTGAGCCATATCGAGCAGCCCCGCCCACTTTTTAAAACAGCCAATAGCGTTCCATTAATATCTGCTCGGACCAGAACCACTGAGCTCGGGAAAGCCGCATTTGACAGTTTATGACAGCCACAGTCTAATAGATTACCCCTAGATTCAATATGAAATACTTACTAAAACTAAATATTGATCATAATCATGCTGAGGCTGTGTAGTTTAATACATACCGACTCGCACATATGATCTGCTCCATGCGATCGCGTCTCTGGACCGGAGCCAAAGTCCGGAGTAGACTGCGCGCTGCCGCGGTTCGCGAGACACAACGCTTAACCAGACTTCGTTTGCCCCGACGGAAAGCATATTTACACGGTCTGAATCGTTCCCTATCGCACTAACTCTGTGAACAAGTGATCGATCTCAGCGGCAGCTTCAGCAGCTATTAATAGTGTAGGAGGCGGGACACTACGGATTCTAGAGAGCATTTGATTGGACAGAAGGTTTGATGAGAAGCTGAAGTGCAGCGTGATGTCATCAAAATCATTGATTCATATTGGTGGAAGTGATGAGACTAAGTTTTGAATGCTCATATCTTGTAAATCCGAATTTTGTCATTGTTTTGGAGCACAGTAGCTTATAGGCTAACATATTCATATCAAAAGCTAAAAAACGTTGATTTCATGGGGACTTTAAGTATCTACCTTATTTTTCAACGCGGCAGTAAGCCTATGTGCGAGACTCCAAGTTCATTATCCACTATAGGGAAATACTATTTAGGATTGATAGTATGCAGCATATATACAAATCTATAGGCTTTTCAACAAATTTTTTATAATGTTGATCATTTAGATGCCTTAGAAAATTAATTTAACACCTATCACATATGATACAGTTGACTGTGTTCATAATTAAGATAATATATTAAAATAATAAGGTAAATACAAGTTTGTGATATCAAGCAGCAAAACAAGCTGTTTTGAAATGACACCAGAAGCCAGACACATTCAATTTACAAATGGCCAAATCCACTCTTATGGGAAAAATAAGGATAGCCCCTTTGCAACGGCATACTCAGACTACTTAAAAAAATACATAGCAATGCCTAAGCAACCACCCAGAACACACTAGCAACTGTTTAGCAACACACAACAACCCCACTTAATAACATAGCAATTGCATGGCAATGCCCTGGCAGCCACCTACAACAGCCTAGCATTATAGTGGTGACTTTTGCCTTCTGGCTTTCTACAAAAAAGTAAACATTTAGGTAAAATGACCATGTTTGAAAATAATAAACAGATTCAGTTATAGAACAGTACAGCATTATCTGGAAACAAGTAACTTTAATAGGACACAGCCTGCTGTTACATATTAGACACACCATGAAGCCATACATCCCACTCTAATCCCAAGACACACATACACATTCCAGCATTATTGGGAAGCACTGAAGCAATTTACTGTACACACACAAACACACACACAATCACTGCTTTGTATTCTTGATGATTTCTGCAGCATTGAGAGCATGCAGCCTGCTCTCACAGTAGCTGGATGTATTAGTGAGATGTGTCATTGTTTTATCAGGGTCTCATTCTTCTGTCACCTGCTTCCCACCTTGCCGTGGAAGCAAATGCTTGTCAGTCTTTCGCCTTCTTGCTTTCTCTCACTCTCTGGTAAAGAGCCAGTATCCTAAGTAACAACTGTTATTTTTGTTCACTGAGTGAAAACTCAATCAATTTCACATTTTTAAACAACAACAACAACAGCTAAAGAAAAGGCTTTCTTAGAAACAGTAAAGATGCAAAAGAAACTCAGAATGTCATGGGAATAATTAGAAGAGACTTACAACGCTCTAAATATCTTAAAGGTGCAGTAGGTCATTTTTGACTGTACTAAGGCATAAATTGTACAATTTAAAAACATAAACACTTGATATTTGAATGCTTCTCAACAATGACTGATTTTGAGATCCATCTTTTCACACTGAGGACAACTGAGGGACTTATATGCAACTATTACAGAAGGTTCAAATGCACACTGATGCTCCAGAAGGAAACACGGTGCATTAAGAACCGGGGGTGAAAACTTTTGAATTTGAAGATCAGGGTAAATTTGACTGATTTTTACTGATTCTTCTGGGAAACATAGACCATAGTATCTTTTGTAGCTTTTGAAGGGCAGTACTAAATGAAAAAAAAAAAAAAAAAAAAGATATTTACGCAAAATAAGAAAAATTTACACATCTTCATTCTTTTCAAAAGTGTTCACCCCCAGGCCTTAATGCATTCTTTTTCTTTCTGGAGCATCAGTGAGCGTTTGAACCTTCTGTAATAGTTGCATACAAGTCCCTCAGTTGTCCTCAGTATGAAAAGATGATCTTAAAATCATACAGTCAATTGTTGGAAAGGGTTCAAATGCACACTAGAACAATAGAAAAAGGAAAAAAACAGTTACACTAGGTTGCTCGATCTCCCCTACATCTCAAACCTTTGCCTTCCTTGTAAAAAATAAATAAATAAATAAAAAATCTAACAGTTTGATGAGAGTGAGAGTGAGCTCTAGTCACTGCATGGGTAAATGAGTAAATATGTAATTAGAGAACCCTCGTTAGCGCCTCATTAGGACCCCCTCTGAGAAGGTTTAATTAGCTCAATTAGCAGTGAGGGCTTAGACCTGCTCTCTTCTATGTAATGCCCACAATGGTCATCCCTCCAGGGACCCCCTCAAACTCTGCAAACTGTCTGAAAACTCCCTGACAGCATAGCGATGGAGCACAAGACTCCAGGGACACATCTCATTGCTTTGCCTCCCATGCAAACAGATGGCTTTCATAAAACGAAAAGATTACCCCCCCTCTTAGTTTTGCTGTTTGATGTGCACACGCTAAGATGATACACAATATATGTAGTGCAGAGCTGCAGATGTGCTCGGTAAAGATTTGCATTTCCTGAAGGAAATACCAGTGTTTGAGAGGCACCAAAAGAATTGTAGGTTGTAGACTTTGGTTCTGCATAAATGAAACGCCGCGTTAGAGCAGTTGCTGTTGTCATGACACACAGCACACCTTTTCTGTCACCTATACATCAGAATACATTTAAAATGGCAAAAGAAAAACTGCTTAAGGTAAAAAGAAAAAAAAAAAAAAAAAAAAAAAAAAGCCAAGCTAGGCTGAAACTGAAATATAAATTGTAAGATTTGAGTATTTCAAATACCTAATAAACATTATTTCATTAACAAGGAACAACTTACAATAGGGTTTTATTTGTTAATATTAGTTAACTACTTTAGTTAATATGAACTAGCCATGAAAAATACTGCTAAAGCATTTATTATCTTAATGGCCATTTCATCATTCACTAATACAATATAAAAATCAAATTTCCTATTTGTTAATATTATTTATTAGACCTTAGCTAACACAAACTAACAATAACAGTTGTATTTGTATTAATTAACACTGACAAAGATAAATACAGATGAAGTAAAAAAATTACATACACCTTGCAGAATCTGCAAAATGTTAATTATTTTACAAAAATAGGAGAGATCATACAAAATGCATGTTATTTTTTATTTAGTACTCACCTAACTAAGATATTTGAACCCCTTCCAACAATGACTATGATTTTGAGACCCATTTTTTTTACAATGAGGACAACTGAGGGACTCATATGCAACTATTACAGAAGGTTCAAATGCTCACTGATGCTTCAGAAGGAAATACCATGCATTAGGAACTGGGGGGTGAAAATTTTTTCAAATTTGAAGAACAGGGGAAATTTAACTGATTTTGTCTTCTAGGAAACATGTAAGTATCTTCTGTAGCTTTTGAAAGGCAGTACTAAATGAAAAAAAATATGACATTTACGCAAAATAAGAACAATCTACACATCTTCATTCTGTTCAAAAGTTTACACCCCCAGGCCTTAATGGATTCTTTTTCCTTCTAGAGCATCAGTGAGCATTTGCACCTTCTGTAATAGTTGCATATGAGTCCCTCTGTTGTCCTTAGTATGAAAAGACTATCTCAAAACCATACAGTCATTGTAGGAAAGGGTTCAAATAGACAAAAATGCTGAAAAATTAAAGATTTTGTGGGATCTGGAGGATTTTTCTGAAGAAAAGTGGGCAGTTTAACTGTTTAGGTCAAACATAGGACTCATGAACAACTGTGAAGTATCTTATTCAGGTCAGTACTAAATAAAAAATACTGTAACATGCATTTAGTATGATCCCTCTTATTTGGGTAAAATAACTAACATTTTGCATGGTGTATGTAAACTTTTGACTTCAACTGTAGATACTGTAACCAAAGTATTTATCTTTTTTTTAGTTCATATTAGTACATTAAATAAAGTTTTTTATTTCAGCTAATTGCTTAGGGAACATTTCTCATTGTAATTTCGTTTAACTAAAATAACGAAAATGAAATAAAAACTATATAGACTATACTTCACATACTATATTAATATTTCAAAAATACTAAAATAACACTGGAAGAAATTCATTAACACTTTGCTTTAAACAGATTATTCTACAACTACAAAAATTAGTATAAAAGCAAAAAGGTTTTTGTAATGTTAATAAATAATAACTATTATTTAATGACTAAAAAAGAGCTGCTAAAAGTGCAAAGAAAAATAATTTGTTAATCAGTATGCAAATAAGCCCAAGAAGAAAGACTAATCATAATTCAGTATGCAAATCATAATAAATGTCCTAAATCAAGCACTTATGGACTCGCGCACAACTGTGAACTTCAGAGAAGCCGCAGGGTGTCCCATTTAACATTTTAGCTTTCAGGAGGGTGCTCACGTGTATTTGTGTCCTCAATGCACACTTTCACACGCCTTATCGAACAGTCCATGCGGCGAAGCACCGACTCGGAGGAGGACCTTTAGGGATCAGGGTTCATTTTGGGACAAGGCCTAAATGAAAGAGAATTTTTTATTTTAATAAGTTTCTATTTAAAAAAATAAAGAAATAATATAGTACACCTAAGGCTGAAATGATCTACAATTGAGTATGTTGAGCAGAATTAATTAAATTAGAAAAACAGCGTGTTTGAGGAATATCAATACATTACTTTGCAAGCACTTAAAAGAATTCATCCAAATCCTTGAAACATGGAAAGCAGGCAGGCAGGCAGGCAAAAAAAAAAAAAAGGAGTGAAATGCACAGAACTGTCACAGAAAAGAGTATTTCACTGTCCACGGTGTCTTGGTTCCTTTCAGACATTTTTTTACTTAGCATGGATTTGAAAAGTGCAGCCATACCCTGAGGCTATAGAGGCCTCTTTTAGACTTACAGGATCATATTCGAACAAGGTCATGTCGACAGTCGACTTAGCTTCCAAAAACCATTTCTTTGAGTCCATGTAAAAAGTCTTGAAACGTTAAACACAAGGCTGACTGGAAAATGTTACAAAACCAGAATTTCTTCTGAAATCTTCAACATAAGAGGAGATCTGAGTAGTTGCTAAGATGCTCTGAGTGGTTATTTACAGGCCCAAGTCAATAAAAGGCCATCCCTTCAAGTGTCATGATACTGTGATCCATCTTTCAATGCAAAAGTGATTTCTTGATCACTTTAAAGAGGAAAACACACCACTCCACAAACAACCAACACATTTTAAGGTAAAATTTATTTAAAAATGATAGAGGATGACTTTGGTTCACTTTCAGAACCAACATTTTCAGATAATGTACTCACCCCCTTGTCATCCAAGCTATTCATGTCTTTCTTTCTTCAGTCGTAAAGAAATTATGTTTTTTCAGGAAAACATTTCAGGATTTCTCTCCATATAATGAACTTCTATATGCCCCCAAGTTTGAACTTCCAAAATGCAGTTTAAATCCAGCTTCAAAGGGCTCTAAATGATCCCAGTCGGTTATTTTTTTAAACAAATTGAAAATGTATATACTTTTTAACTTCAAATGCTCGTCTTGTCTCGTCACTGCAATGCGCATGCGTAGTCTGTGTGATCCGGGTCAATACAGTTAGGGTATGTCAAAAAAAGTCCCATCTTGTTTTCGTCTTCGACTTCAAAATTGTCCTACAACGCTGTTTTACCTTTTTTTGTAAAGGGTGTTTGATCTTCTTTGTATGTTCACTTTGTAAACACTGGATTGGTATTTCTGTAGCAATGTAGGACAATTATGAAGTTGGGGAAGAAAACAAGATGGGAGTTTTTGAACATACCCTAACTGTATTGACCCAGATCACACTGGGTCTACAGAATACGCATCGCAGAGACGAGACAAGATGAGCATTTCAGGTTAAAAAGTGTAGAAATTGTCAATTTGTTTAGAAAATGACAGATTGTTTCACTAGATAAGACCCTTCTTTCTCGGCTGGGATCATTAGATCCCTGTGAAGCTGCATTTAAACTGCATTATGGAAGTTCAAACTTGGGGGCACCATACATATCAATTAAATGGAGAGAAATCCTAAAATGTTTTCCTCAAAAAACAATTTCTTTACGACTGAAGAAAGAAAGACATGAACATCTTGGATGACAAGGGAGTGAGTACATTTTCTGTAAATTTTTGTTCTGAAAGTGAACTTATCCTTTAAAGGCATAGTGCAGATAAAAATAAAAATTACCCCATGATTTACTCACCCTCAAGCCATTCTAAGTGTATACGACTTTCTTCTTTCAGACGAATACAACTGGAGTTATATTAAAAAAATGTAAGTGCAGTGGAGAGAGCAAAATAAAACACTGGTCACAAATTAGAAGTACAAAATGTCAAAGGATTTCGAAGCCAAGAGAAGACTGGTTTTCCTTTGCTGTAAACAAACTTGGCTCTCGCAAGACTAGCATATTCTCATCAGAGCTTACACTTATGTCATCTGCTGGAATGCCATTCTCTCATGAACGCATGTCCCCAGTTAGTGAAAGCTAGAGATTATAGTTTATAAAGTTATAAATATGGATATTTTTCTTGCACAAACACATTGATTCACTTCAGAAAGGCTTTTTTATGATGGATGGATGCACTTTATTGGATTTCAAAATCTCAACACCCATCCACTGCCATTATAAAGCTTGGAAGAGCCAGGAAATTTTTTATTGAATTCCAACTGTATTCGTCTGAAAGAAGAAAGTCATATGTGATGCGATCTGGGAAACCCGTCAGATGTCGCACTGGGACGTTTTCAGGAAATTCGAAAAAATAGGTAGAATGTCAATTTTGTAATCAAAATTAGGTTTTTTCTTAAATTATTATTCTATAACATCTTGTCTATAATCTCTGAAAATATATTGACAAAATAAACTTGTTTAGTGCAGAAAAGTAGCGTTTTATTGCAGCAAGTGTCTTACTCTAATGTTAAGAACGTGCTTTGGAGGTGCTTTCTCTTAACATCACAAAAAGTTAACCTATCAAAATAAACCACATAACATATTAATAAAGGTGTATCAATGCACAATTCCCACCAGTCCTGTGTAAACTATGGCACGCAAAGTTGTATTTATTTATTTTTTTAACACCGCGAGATGGTGGAGCGTAAGAGAACAACGCAGTCGGAAGAAGCTGCTCACTCAAACAAACTAACTTGTCTCAATCTGCTCATTCCTGGTGATGTCAGTGCCCTAAACGATGTTATAATGGACTGTTTCACATCCAGAAATTAAGGATTGGATGATGAAGTTAGTAAGGAGGAGGAGTCCGATGACAGTCTGTTATATAAACAGTGCGCGAACAGTTGTGCTGCGCTCGAGTTTCTACATGTAAACTACAACTACAAGATACATTATTCGTGCTATTTAAACATACAAGGGGTAATCAAAAATTCGGAGACTATGCCCATGATAAACAACGGAAAACAGACATTAGTCTGTGTAATAATGCAGTATAGCGCTCCTGACAGCTCTCCTTAAACCCGTAAAGTGAATGTAAAACACGTCTCACTTTAAGCCTGTTTTTCTCAAAATTCCATTCATGAAAATCATAGCTATCAGCCAACTTCAGATGGCCATATCTTTGGTTACGTTCAAGCTATGGACAAAATAGTTTTGGAAAGGGCTTGAACCCAGCTTTCATATGGTATACTAAAAAAAGTAAAATTTCACCACGTGTTGGGTTTTCCCAGATCGCATCACATATACACCTAGGATAGCTTGAGGGTGAGTAAATAATGGGGTCATTTTCATTTTTGGGTAAACTATCCCTTTTAAGGCCTGCTCACACCAAGTACAATACTATAAAGATCAACACATTTATGTTTATTATAATCGAAAACTGTCAGAAAGGCTGTCAGAAAGGATTCTGGTTTTAGTTGTGGTATGAACTCTGCTATTTTTTTTACATTTGGAATGATTTTAAAAACAAAAATCTTTAATTGTTAAAGTTATCATCCTTGAAACTCTCCATACTTGGAGTTAGGTCAAAAAATATCTAAGTTCCAGCACCAAAACACACAGGGTCCATTCAGGGGTCCTAAAAAGATGACATCACATATGACAGCGAGAGCAACGACCACTATCAGATTCTCTCTAATTGGAAGTTTAATTAAAAGTTCTTTTGAATGTGTTTTACCACTGGCTGGGGGAAATTGCATCAAAAGCTCACAATGGGGACACAACCTGCCTGCGCTTCTCCAGTCAGCAGTTCCCTTTGTGAGAGGAAACACTCGCCCTATCTGAGCTCTCCGGCTTTACAGCTGTTTCATTATGGACCACAGATATCCAATTACACGAAAACGGCAAGGGCTGCTTTGGGACACGACACGCAGATCTGATTTTGATGGGAGAGGCAGATTGTACACTATCTCTCGTGTAATTCCATTAGTGCGGTATGGAAAGACATAAGATCCTGCCTCTAAATGCAGTACGAACATTTGCACGTCTGTTCACAAAAGAAAGTTCTGACCTGGTGCTGGAAGGCCTGTGTTCTAACAGGTGTGACTGAATAGTACATTTCTATCACATAAAGACCGAAAGCACTGAAGATTATTGCTATTAAAATAAATTAAACAGTGATTCTATCACAATCACCTGCAATGAAAAAAAAAAAAAACACATTTCTTTTCTAGAGACAAGAAAGCACAGCTTTCAAGACAATGTGTGCATGTGTGTGAGCAAGCAAGTCATGATCTGCAATGCCTGCCCACCTGGACGACAAGGGGACAGCTGCCCAATTTCCACAAAGCACTGGATCATTTGTTCAACCATTGGCTGAAGCAAGTTAGCAATCTGTCCCCTTGTACAAGCTACCTTTGATACAGAGAAAAGAGCTTTGTGGTCCTCTAGTGCTTCTTTTCCCCTTAACCGCCAACAGCGACAAGCTCCAAGGTTCTGAATCAATGGAAATTGGGTGGCGCACACCAAACAAATGAGGACGCTGCCTCGAGGTGTTTCGCTTAGGCGCTGAATAGTGAGGGGAATATCAGTTTTTAAAATGAGGCTCTTTAGCATTAGATCTGAGACAAATCAACCGAGACTGCTAATCTACAGTTATATCACGCAGGAGAAAATAAAGATCCCCTTCAGAAATCTTCTGCCTTGGTGTCTACTGCATATAGGAAGCATCCTGATTTACAGTTACTACACTCAACGAAGGCAGCAACATAAACTTAGAATTGAATAATTGATTTCATTTCACAAGCTGGACTTCACATTCCAGCCTATAAATATAAACGCCTATATAAATCTTAAATAGAAATATAAAGGCCTATCCACCTTATTCTTTAATGCGGAAGTAAGCCTATGGGTGAGACTTACAGTTCATTCATTAGCTGCTATAGGGAAATAACGAGAAGAATAATTCATAATTCATGTTCATAATTAAGATAATACATTAAAATAATAAGACACACCAATTTGCAATATCAAGCAGCAAAACTAACTGCTTTGTACAGCTAAAAATAGCTGGACGCGGATGACACCAGAAGCCAGACCTATAAAATTTACAAATGGCCATGCCCACTCTTAAGGGAATAAAAACTTGGATAAATTTTTGAATTTCAAACCTTTTTAAAGGTTTTTGATTTACACCTAAAACGCTCTACACAAAGGCAGCAACCAAAATTCATAATTGAAATTTGCTTTAGTTTCTATTCACAAGTTGGAATGTGAATCAAACTGAACGATAAGGCTTATAAACCTTCTAATCTTGGCAAACTTAAAAAAAAAAAAAAAAATGATTTAGACTTTTTTGAAAATTCTGATAATTTAGAATTGATTTAGTTTCATTTCACAAGATGGAATGTGAATCAAACTGTTTTCTGAACTGATTTACAAATAAAACAATCCACACAAAGGCAGCAACTTAAATTCAGAAATTAGGTTTAGTTTCTATTCACAATTCACAAGTTGGAATGTGAATCAAACGGAACCATAAGACCTATAAACCTTCAAATCTTGGCTACCTTTTTTTAAAAACGTGAAAATTCAGAATTAAAGAACCGATTTAACTGACCATTTGGAATTTGAATCGAATGTAATCTGTCTACAAGGCTTATACATGTAAATTTTAAAGCTGTTAGAACTTTTTTTAAACCCTTTAAGGAAACTGTCTACATGTAAAGTTATTTTTTCAAGTTTTGCTTTTCTAGTTAGATTTATAATTGTATTTTCTTAATGTTTAATTTATTTTAGTTCTAATTCTTGGAATTCATTAGAATTCAAAGGTATTTCTATAGTTCAATCCTGATTGCTAAGTTAACAACATAATAATACATAAAACAACATAAAAATACATAGACAACATACTGGCCAACATTTTTGAGCAATTTTATTTATTTTTATTTATTTATTCAGTTAGATATACAGTTGAAGTCAAAAGTTTACATACACCTTGCAGAATCAGTAAAATGACTATCACAAAACAGAAACAAAGCAATGAATCATTCAGGTAACAACAGTATTAAGAATCAAGTGTATGTAAACTTTTGAACAGGGTCATTTTTTTTTTATAAATTCAGCTATTATTTTCTCTTGTAGATTTTATGTAAATGTCTTTTATGTGAAATATATTATTCAGGTCAGTACTAAAAAAAATAAGATGCATTTTGCATGACCCCCTCTTATTTTGGTAAAATAGTAACACTTTAAAATAGGGAACACTTATTCACTATTAACTACAACTCTTCCCTCATTAAATTCTAATTATAATTCTAATTTGCTGCTTATTAATAATAAGGTAGTTGTTAAGTTAGGGATGTAAAATAAGTAGAATAAGGCATTAATGTGTGTATATAATGTGTATGTAATGTGTGTGTGTGTGTGTGTATATATATATATATATATATATATATATATATATAGATAGATAGATAGATAGATAGATAGATATGTGTGTGTGTGTGTGTGTGTGTGTGTGTGTGTGTGTGTAATAAGCAACTAGTCAAGAGACTGTAAAACAAAGTGTTACCAGTAAAATAATTTACATTTTGCAGATTCTGCAAGGTCTATGTAAACTTTTGACTTCAACTGTATTTATTTTCACTAAATTAACAGCAATGCATTCTGAGAGTGCTTTATTTAAAAAAAAAGACAAATTGCAGCCTTAGAATTAGTCCAAAACTAAGGATAATTTGGATCATTTAAATCTGGAACAGCCGTCATGTCCGAAATGCACCCTTAAAATGCCGTCTAGCTAAGCAGCTCACTAGTTTTTGAGCAGAAATAAATCTAAACGTCTTCCGACACACTTATATTGAGACACAATCTACACATCAAAATATCTCTAATAAGGCACAACCCACAAAATTAGAGACTTCTCTCATATGTCTTTGCCTCAGTGCTTTCACTGGAGCCTGAAGTTTATCAGATGTTCACACTTAATCATCTTTATCACAGACATGGGAAGAAACCAGACTCACTTTCCTTTCATTAGTGACAGGAAATTTGATCAATCCGATTAGCTTTCTTCATTATCCTTTTTATTTACCTCTTTCTCTCTCTCGCTCCCTTTCTCTCTCATTTCGGCTGCTGACTGGAAGGTGGAAGGTAACGTGGGGGTTGAAGGATGATGTTTATCCACTCACTGGGGCTGGGTGAAGTTTGAGTTCAGATGTCTTTCAAAACCTCAATAGCCGGAAAGAGTATTTCATCAGTGGAATAAAATCACAATAGAGATGTTCAGAAATAACGTCAGTTTATAGGCCAACCCGGAAGGCTAATTCACCATGGGTGCCTGTGGGAATTCCTAATGTTTTAGAAAAACGGATTTTAATTTAAAAGTCAAATAAGAACTTTGGTTAATATTGTTTCACATTTAGTTCATAAACTGCACAAGGTCATTCCAAGTCTTCTGAAGTCATTCAGTACCCTACTATAGTGTGATTAGACTGCAATTCAAACAACATGGAGGTGAGTAAGTAATGACAGATATTTCGTTTTTGCCTGAACTATCCCTTTAACAGAGAGTGTAAACAATGCCAAAGTCGAACTGTACACTCTGTCACAAATGATCCAGATCAGCCTGTGAAAATCACTGCTAATTATGTTACATATGAAAAAATACTAACCGTGCATTTATCACCAAATGGCCTCTGTCACGCTGTTTCTCTCCCTCTCGGCCTGTCTCTCTCTCTTCTGACGGACAGATAATGAAGAAGACTCATCGCATAGCTGACAGTAAGGCTGTCTGGGATG